>WAAF01010017.1:140955-367793 GCA_013400475.1 Tricholaema leucomelas | reverse complement strand
ATATATATAGAGAGAGAGAGAGAGAAAGAGTATCAAAGTTCCAATCAAGACAAGTGAGAAAAATCTGTTTTAAATATAAAGTCTAAGCCAAAAATCTATGGAAAGAAGAACTTCCTTTTCTTCCCTCATCAAAACTCAAAGTCAAAATCTGTGATTCTACCCCCCAAAAATAGCATAAAAGGATTTAGTTCATGTTCTGCCTTAGGAGCTGACAATGTTCTCAGCATTTGTGGATGAGCTGCTAGTGTTACCAACAACGATTACTCAAGTCTTCCAAATAGTGTAGGGTTGAAACAGTCTGGAGCTAATTTAAATATTCTTTATCTTTCTAATGAGAGAAAAAACGTTTTGTTTCCAGGTTTTTTTTTGTTTGTTTGCTTTGTTTTGCTTCTTTTTTAATGCTTCTGGTGCATAGTGTAACTAGAAAGGTGACAGTAAGTCAAGAGACATGAGCTAGCCTGTACAGTCATTGCTACTGGAAAAAGGAATGGTTATGGATCAGTTAAATAGGCCAAACGTCAGAAGCCTAAGGAAACGACCTGTTTGTTTTTCACTGGAGAATGCAGAGGTAAAATAAGTACCTTTAACAAAGTTTAACAAGTTTTGAGGTGGATGGCTCATCTTCTAATTTCAAAAATAAACATCTGGCTTTGAAATAGTACCAAACTGCATCAAAACAGATCTTCCCCCCCTCCCCATTACCTGTAACTACTCTGCTTTGGTTTCCAATAATCATATTTTTACAATACTCCACATGAGCTATAAGAAAAACTTACAAAAAAAAAGTTTACCAAAGTTTTCCAAGGGCCTGATATTTGTTGGAAGAATTGTCCCAGCCACTGCAGTAGAAGTGAAAAGAAAGGTCTCAGCTTCAGCTCCAGAAGACATTAAGGGAATTCTGGAAAAGTAAAAGCATGAACATTGGTGATTTTACCTCTTTGTAGCAAGGTTCAGAAACAATGCACAACCCCAAGCCATTAGGCAACTATGGCACTTCCAAGCTCACTGCAGGCAGAGAGAAAAGCAAAGGTGACAGAAAACAGATCTTTCCTTCATTTAATTTCAGGCTTATATTAAGGCTTAATCTAGCAAAAAAGTGTCAACAAGGTATGTTATGTTAAAAACAACAGACATTTGGCTTTCTTCAAAGGCAAAACCAGAACTGCTAACAGTCTACTTCAAATTAGTAGGCTATAATAGTAGATGTAACATTCTGAACACTGATTTAGTCCTTCAGCACAAGAACAGCCTTTTCTGGAGAAAAATGAGAAACAGTCTATACAACTGAGCAGTGGGGTTTGTTTTTTTTTTTTCTTTCCTTTTTTTGAAACATAGAATGGTATGGGCTGGAAGGGATCTCTAAGGTTCTCTAGTCCGACCCCCACCCTCCCTAGTCAGCAGGGATATCCTCAACTAGATCAGGTTCCCCAGAGCCTCTTCGAGCCTCATCTTGAATACTTCCAGGGATGAGGCCTCAACCACCTCCCTGGGCAACCTGTCCCAGTTGTTCCTAACATCCAATCTAAATCTGCTCTTCTCTACTTTGAAGCCATTGTCCCCTTGTCCTATCACTACAGGCCTTTGTAAACAGTCTTGCTCCATCCTTCATGTAGGCCTCCTTTAGGTACTGGAAGGTTATTACGTCTCCCTGGAGCCTCCTCTTCTCCAGGCTGAACAACCCAGCTCCCTCAGCCTGTCTTTGTAGCAGAGGTTCTCCAACCCCCTGATGATTTTCGTGGCCCTCCTCTGGACCTACTCCATGTCCTTCCTATATTGAAGGCTCCAGACCTTGATGCAGTACTCCAGGTGAATACAAAATAACTATATACTTATGCAGACTACCTCAGCAAACCTTGGACAGACCTACAATTTAGTTATACATCTACAAGTTTATGTTATTCATGGAATGAAACCTTCCATAAATACACATGCAAAGAATTAATGACTTAAATTGTAGGTGCAACTTTTAATTACAATTAAAAAAATCTTTTTGCTTGCTCTTTTTGTCTGACAAAATTATTTTATGTCCTTTTTCATATGACAGAGTTCCTCTTAACTCTTACTATACGCAATTGTTTATAAGCAATTACAGAAATGTTAGAAGCAATCCACAGGGACAGGGATGACAGAATCAGAATCACATTGATTTTGAAGTAAATGTTTATTATTTCTAATATTCATTTATATTTAACAGTTATGGTTATTTATTAATTTAATTGCTAATTACTAATTCTAATTATTTTAATGATTGAAATAATTGTAAATGCACACTGAACACTAACTTCCAAGTAGAAAACATAACTAAACTTGCATTTCTGTGGAAGAAGTGACATGTTAAGATGCACAAGGCAGTGGAATTACTATGCTCATCTATAAAAAACTCCATTAAGATAGAAAATAATTAATTGACATAAAAATAACATGCAGCAAGTACACAAAAAATTAGCTGGTCACACGCAAACATTATTTAACTTTATGTATCCTATCTGAAGAACAATTTCAATTACTCAGATTTCATACTTCAAGTTTTATATTAAGATCCTTTGCACTATGACTACAAAACATACCTTTCAACTCTAGCCAGCACAGATGAACAGGACAATTCCAACTCTCGTCTCTTCTGTCTGATCACTGTATTAACTTCTGTGAATTCTGTACTGAAATACAAATTTTATACAAAAAGTTAACTTTGTAATATGTATATTTTGTATTTCAACACTTGCTTCTATCAACAACTGTATCAGAACTTCCAACAGATACAGTGCATAATAATTTAGAGTGGAAGAGTTAGTCATATTAAACATAACAGAAGTCCTAAGCAACGAAGCAGACAAAACAGAAGACAAGAGGTGAAACGTGTCTTCTGGGGAGTTGAAAGATGAACTGTGCATCCTTGACAAATTAACAGTTACATGCATGGCAACAAGCATTGGTATTTGAGGGGATATTTTGGAGGTGGTTTCTTTCCCTCCTCATTTTCACATAATGTTAGGGTTTGTTAGGGACCTTGAAAGACCATCCAGCCAATCTTAAAAATATTTGTAGGTAGGATACAGAGGTAGAACCAGAAGGAATTTGAGCATCTACAATGCAGTAACCCATCAGTTATATTAAACACTAGTAAATACTAACCAGTCATTTCTACAGCTAAAAAAGGATTCTTCATTGCTACCACCAGTCGGAAGTGTGCTGAAGAAATTAGTTCTGTAGCATTCATGTCTTCTGGGCTACAAAAAACAGAAACAAACCAACCAGAATTAAAGACATAGAAAATAAAATAATTAACATTTAATACCTAAACATGTCCCAAAATGAAATCAAGTTAGCAAGACTGCAGCTCACAAAAATCAGGCACTGTAGTAGCTCTATTTTATAATACAATATCCTAATCTAAATGAAAATATTTACCATCATCAGAATAAATTTAATCTGAGAGAGAAATTTGGGTAACCTACTGGTATAATCTTCAAACTACAAAAAATAACTGAGTTCAGATGACATTGAAATTAACAAATAGAAATTAAACTTAAAAATAACTAGAAAAATGCTTCCATTAAAGAAAAAAAAGAGTACAAATATTTCATTATCAGGACCAACCTTGTTTATCTTCGTAGATAAAGCTTTCTTGTTACATTTGTCATATAAAACATTACCTGTGTGCAATAAGAAACAAAACTTTGATCTTAACTTTGGCATATTTTATTGTCAAAATCACTACTGTAATAGGTTCACTTGAGATACATTTTCTACACTTACATACAATCTGAGTAAAATTAAAATGCATGCACTTTCACAGCAGTCTTTTATATATTGAGCAGTTTTCACCTCTTAAGATATTGACTTAACTTCAGGAACAAACCAAACAACATCTACTGAACAAGTCTTTCAAAATGGCAGCCCCAAAATATAGCTGAATGTTTCTTGTGTCTGAGCTAGAAAACTTTCTGTGAATAAAAACTAGACATTAGCTGCACACCAACTGCCTGATGCAGAAAATTACTTTAGGCTGAAACCAAACCCATTTCACTTGTGGCTGAAATTGAACAGGCAGTCTTTCCAGTCGCTTTACACGCTGCAATTTTGCTGTAAGTTCCATGCTTCTATTCCTTGGTATTTAGTTTTCACATGCAAATGTAAGTAATTAAGGACAAATATTAAATTGGTTCATCAAGAAAAGTCCCTTTACAAAACCAAACAATTCTAGCAAATGGAGAACAAATACCAACTTACTGTACTTTTTCTTCACAATTTTGCTTAATCTTGCTCTTAATAGCCGTCTGTCTGGACATACAACCCCTCTGAAAGATTAACAGAAGATATTTCTGGGCATATTTAAGCTAACAGTATATACATCCAAACATAAACAGCTTCTCTTTAAGAAAATTTATTTCATGTACTGAGTGCTGACTGTCAGATGGAAAAAAGAAAATACACTGACACAACAAAATACTCCACTAAATCTGAATGCTTCATTTTGCTTGATTTCATGGCAGCCTGTGAAAGCTGTTATAACCCTGCTTGTACAAGGTCTGCTTTAAATTCAGTTAATTCAGTCATTAAACATGGACTTTAAATTATCACTGTTTAGTGTAATTTGTGTAATCTTCAACTTTCCCTTATACAATGAGGCAAATGTGCATGTGCTAAAGCTTCTCAGAACAGCAACAGTATTTTCACAGTTCCCTCTCAAACCCCAAGAATAAAATCAGTTCTCGATTACTATGTTTTATAGTAAAATAGAACACCACAGATGTTTGCACTGAAGAGGACATCTGTTTAAACAGCCAAAGATTTGTATTGTTGAAATGTGATCTGGCCATACAATCTTATTTCAAATTAAGAACTTTGTCAGAATTGCTTAAAAAATGAAGCTTCCACAGAGCTCAATGCAAGAAATGCACTGTATCTTGTTTCTTAATTGCTGCTCGCTTCGGAATTACATCAGTGATAAAACTAAAGCTAAACTACCACTGTTGGAAAAGAGTTTATTTGAAAATGCAGCTGATTTAAATAAAAAAACCACAGGCTGTACATTTAAAAACAGTTGATTCTACAGAATGTGAATACTGCAGTTAGAAAGTGTGCAATTACACGCACAACCAACCTCACAACAGTTCTCATCTTCGCATGTCTATGTTTCCCCTTATTGCAAGCATAGTTTTCCTCCTCTTCCTTCCTCCTTAGTTGTTTTTTAACCTGAATCTGTATTGAAAGAATAAAGTTAATTCAATCTAGAATCGCAGTACACATAGGTTTTAAATTAATTCAGGCCTACAGAGAAAATAAACAGCTTGAAAATGTTTCCTATCATTACTTTATTAATCTCAGTTTTCAGATTTGAAATTTGTTTGGTTGATGAAATGGAAAATACTACTTTGGTAGACAGATTGGCTCTGATACAGATACGTACTAATTCCACATAAACAAAAAATCCCTTAGCATACAGACCACCACGGTACGTACCTCAAAGCTATACACCACCTTCCACTGACAATTTGGAAACTAAGCTTTTTAAACTAAGTTGATCAATCTGAGTAAGTAGGGTGCAGGCTTGGGAAAATGCTGAACTACCACTCAATTTCGAAGGCTTACTCCTAATTAAAAACTACCCTAGAAGTTATTTTACTATAGAGGAAAACAGATTGTATGTAACTTCCCCCCCACCTCATATCCTTAAAATTCTACAAAAGCAATACAATTTATGTTACATACTAAAAAGTGGCTGTAACGGCCACGTTGCAATTGTTCGCATTAGACACTTTGCATTTCCTCATTCTAGAATCTTGGCTTTATACACAACTCCTTAAACTAGGAGCATTCCAATTATGAATATCACAAAGGGAAATCTCCTGAGAGTGCCACTATTAATAGTGATCACTATGCAAGCATTTCTCACTACACATTCCATCTACTGTTACTGCTCCAGTGGGTCTTTTTCAGAGCAGGACCCTTGTTCTCTGCCCATCTGTTTACACTGCAGTTCCACAAAGAACCTTTCAGACTGTATTTTGATACAGCTGTTACACACTTCCAAATGAAACCTTCAGTTTATCTTGCTTCAGCTACTTCCTTGATTCTTCAGAAATAAAGAAGGTAAAATATGCCACCATGGTTTTCTATGAGGAGATATATACAGCTGTCAGCATGGTTCCTGAGCCTCCAGAAGCACGAGAAATGGGTAGTGGAACTTCCATTTTCTAAACATCACAAGAAGCAAACCCCTAAACTCAAGAATTAATTTAACCTGTAATTTCAGCACAGAATTTCAGAACTGTAGGCAGAATTATCAGCATATTTCTGTACACATTTTCAAGAGCCAAGTTTTATTTTCCTACTTGATACCCATTCTTCATAGCAATATTTAGCAGTGAAAACTAAAAAATAAATTTTAAAAAATCAGAAAGTTGTACAAGGCCTGGGGCTAATTAATTCCTCTTGCCTTCACGTGGTTTTGACTGTGACTCAGAGACCATGAATGTACCAGATTCACCTCAGGAAGGAAAAAAAACAAAACAAAAGGCAAGACTGCATGCTGATTGATACAGTACTTGTTTACAAAACATAGCTGAAAACACTTTGAGACCAATTACTGTATTTCTATTCATGGCTAGATCAGGAGTGCTCAAAGACACTATAAAGCAGCAATAGCAGTTTTGTAATTGTTTTTGTTAGTGTAAACCCTTGCTTTGAAAAATATAATTAATTCTTAGCTAAAAAGCATAATAGAACATGAAATTAATAATTATTCTGTTAGGAAAGCGTATTTAACACAGAGGTATGAATAAAAGGCTGCAGCATAACTTGAGTGCTGCTACAAATGAAGTTATTTAAGAAAATAAGCCTGAAACATACCTTTATCTGCTCTTCTAATGTATCAAGCCTGCATACTGCTTGGAATGGTCTGCGATCAATAGGACATGAAGCCTGTGTCTGAAAAAATTATTGTTGTTATTACAAGTTTTTTACTAAGATAGAGTAACTCAGTTTTCTGTACTTTTGCTATTGTGGCAGCTTACATAAACAAAACAGATTACCACTTGTTCAGAGTAACAAAATATGATTACACATTATCCATGAACTCACTATTTTGTTTCATATGAGTAGATTTCTCCTTAGGGGAAAATCTAAAGGAAACAAGAATGTATCTCAGAGGGAAAAGCATTTTACAACATGCTAGACAGATTTTTTTTTCCCCAATTCCCTATAGGTAGCTGATTTTATACTAACATGCAACTGTCTTTTTCATTTTTTGTTGTTCTAGTGTTTTATTTCTAAATATTTTTTCAACAGAATGTGTGGGCTGCACGTCCCTCAAAATATAAATCTGGGAAGACCAGCACAAACAGAATAGAATAGAACAGGACAGAACGGAATCAATCAGGTTGGAAGAGACCTCCAAGATCATCCACTCCAACCTATCACCCAGCCCTATCCAGCCAACTAGACCATGGCACTAAGTGCCTCATCCAGGCTTTGCTTGAACACCTCCAGGGACGGTGACTCCACCACCTCCCTGGGCAGCCCATTCCAATGGCAAATCACTCTCTGTGAAGAACTTCCTCCTAATATCCAGCCTATACCTCCCCTGGCATAACTTGAGACTGTGTCCCCATGTTCTGTTGCTGGTTGCCTGGGAAAGGAGACCAACCCCCTCCTGGCTACAACCTCCCTTCATGTAGTTGTAAGAGAGCAATGAGGTAACATCTTCCCTCGTTCTGCATATTTGACTATACTACCTCTCTGTTATTGCAATCAGCAGAAAGAAGAGATTCTCACATGTAAGAAAAACAGTATTTTACAAATCACTTTGCAAGAGAATGGAACTGCAGGTTATTCTACCCTACACTTTGGTGAAAACACAGATTGGTTTTTCCTCTATCAGCTCAATGTCCTCTTACTGAGGCTGCACTGTATCAGATAACACATGCACAGGGAACAATAAAATGTCATTAACCATGAAATAGAGAGGCTGCAACTAAAATTCCATCTGAGTGGATCATGTAGTGAATCATCTTTCAAAGAAATCCGTATTAGATATTAACTTTTGCTGCTAGAGACCTGTTTATTCATTTTAATTGCAGACAGAGAAGGGTGAGGTGAGTTGGTGGATTCTCTGTTGGTGTTTTTTTGTCATTGTTCATTTCATTGGCCTTCACAGGCACAGTTCAGAGCTCTTCTAAAATAAAGAAAAAAACCCACACATGTAGCCTCCAGCTCCAACTCCTCCACTGAACAAGTATATGGAGTTTATGCCCTTCAGAGGCATGCAATTTCTGCCCTTAGGAGAACTATTAGAGTATTACACTTTATTTACACAAACAAGGTGCAGTATTAGAACTGCATAAGCAGTTAAGAGAAACTTGTATATGAACTCTGATCCTGAAATTCTGTGAACTTCATTCACGCCTTTTCATTGGGGGGGCTTTTCATTTTCCAGTTCATTCTGTCCTCCTCAGTCTCAAGGAGTGCTCAACTTCTTTTTCACTTACTAAGTCCCCAAACTTCAAGCATTCAGACAGCTTCTGATTTCAGGTAAAGCAGACAAAACAAAGTTTGACTCATTAAAACTAAACCAAACAAAAACCAATCCACGTTTCAGGAACAAGTTGGTGAGGAAGAGTGTAAGTTAGATTCCTTAACTTTCCTTTTGGTGCTTTGGTATTTTATCCTAACTAAATATTTCCCCTATTGAGGGATGTCACTGTTCCCTGCAGTGTCATGGACTTGATAACAAAAGCATGTTGAGTAATTGGGCTAGCTCCTTAAGGACTCAGATCATGAAGACAGTTTATGTCCCGTCGGCAGTGTAAAGCTAACCTACAGTAACAGCAGTGTATTGTTCAGTTTGGCAATTTGATAGTATGCAATGCACTGTAACTGCTGAAACAGCTGCAAGCTTCAAAGTCAATACTTCGATTCTTAGATATACGAGGCTGCCAAAGACAGTGAGGAAGTTAATTCTTAGTCATTTTCAGTGTGAGTTCAGGATTTACCTTAGCTGAAAAGTTTTTCCAAGAATACAATCTGTTTCTACAGTACATTTACATATGAATATTAAGTTACGCTCCCAAGCCACAGAAAGTTATGTTTATTCATCACAATGAAGTATCAGAATACTAAGTGTTGCTAGCTACAGCAGAAATAAGTGGAAAAAGTGTTTATTAGTTTATATTCTGTTCTTCTGGTTAAATGTTTAAAGATTACATACAGTTATACAGAGTGGTAGGATAAAAAAAAAAAAAAGGCAGACAATCTGGAAGACACAGAAGCTGCAGTTTCCTTCAGGTATGTTCAGAAAGAGCAGATGTTCTTTCCCCTCTTACTCAGTTGCTTTTCATATCCTAAGCATTATCTGATAGTTTACAAGTCTCAAGATAATTCTTGTAAAGACAGAACAGTCCTGTCTGCACCCTGAAACTCACCAGAGCCTACAGTTTTGAGTAGCTTTTGCAGACAGAGGTTACTTCATCTACACCACCTTTGTCTAAACAGGCATCAGCTCTCATCTTTCTTGCAATGTACAAGAAAAAGCCTTTTAAATGGAATTGAAAAGAAAAAAAATCCTCTATTTCCCCAAGAGTGAGGCTGAATTTGTGCTGCTACAGCAGAGGATAAAAAAATTTACTACGTTTTGACAAGAAAGAGTCATGAGGAGTGGTGGCTCTTGTCTTTCCTTTTTTTTGACAACACAGTCTAGTAACACAGGTGGTTAAGTCTTCCTTCCTCCAAAGCTTCTGTTCAAGTGGCACCAGAAGTAAATGTACTTTGTTTTTTGTTCTTGTTAGTTTTGTTTATTTTTGTTTGTGGGTTGTTTTGCTTATGTTTTTTTTGTTTGTTTTGTTCTGGGTTTTTTGGGGGGGAGGGAAGAAAATAATATTTAAAAGAAGCAAAAAGCGCCTGAGATGGAATGAGTCCAAGCAGCAGCTATCACTTTCATTTTGCATGAAGGAGTGTAGGATGAGTCACAACCTCACAAACAGCACAGGGTCATAAAATAACTTCCTTTAACACGGTTTGTTAAAAAAAAAAAACAACCAACCTCAACATACAGTATAATATATTCTTCAAATTGTGATTTGCTTTGCTTTTCTTCACAGCAGTGTTTTTCTTGGAAAAACAAAACCCCAGAATAGCTGCTCAACAGACTTCAAAGTGTCTTCAGATGTTCTACTCTGCACACAAAACTACTCAGAGTTTTCATGTTAAAAATGGTAACTGCAGTGATTCATTCCATCAGCTACCCCGTGGTATCTGGAGAATTCTCTTTGCAAAACCTGTAAAGCATTCACAAAATCTGCAACTCCCAAAAAGCTATCCATGAGCATGCGTGCATTTGTTCTGAAGCTCTCAAAATTAATTTCATAGTATTTTATTTGGGTTTTATGCCCCTCTAGAAAAATCCTGCTTTAGATGCACAGGTATAATTTAATATTCAATATTCAAATGCTTGGTACCAAAAAAACTCTGATCTTAAAACTCAAGAAGTAAACATCTCTTATTTTAACTGAATCACTTCAAAGAGCATTTAAACAAAGTGAGCTACACAAAAGGCTGAAGCAGTTAATATATTCCTGCCCAGAATTTTCAAGAAGCTACAGTAATAGGTGCAAGATAATCTCAAAACATTTGGCTGATAAGGTAACTTTGGCAGACATCCTCATTGAGTTCTATGTTATAATGTCATAACATTTTTTAACAAGTAGTAACAAGATGTTGAGTACAGAATTACTGTTGCAGTAAATCTTTCTCCATGTATATTTTTCCTTCAAGTGGCCCACACTAAAATGTCTTAAACTACTGTATTGGAAAGCCGATACAAAGAGAAATACAATCCTGTGCCCTTTACTACTTCTTTATTGAGATGCTGTTAAACAATACCAGAATCTCCTAAGTAAAATCAGGCTTAGAAGTGAGATTGTAAAAATGTCTGGATGTTTCACTCCACCTAGTAATAATAGCACATTAGAAAGTCCATAGCTACCTGCAACTTCAGCAAAAAGGGAGACTATAACATCATGTGTACTGAGAAGCACCTCCCCATATTTTGATGAAAGGAAGGAGGGAAGACATTAGGAACTGCGTTGTTTTCTAGAAGTATGCATAAACAAAGGATAACATGTAGTCTACTTTTAAAAGAGTACATTTAAAGTTTTTTTTGTAGTTATGCTTTAGGAAAGCACCATTTCTGACAGGAGATGTTAGTTGCTTTATTTTAAAATCTCATTCATTGATAGTAAAGATAGAGTGCATAAGAACAGAGTTTCTAGTCTCAACAACTATCAGATATCCTAGTTACAATTCTAACCAGCTCTCCTCTCTCTACCCGTACTGTGCAGTTGGCTATTCCAACTTCCAACACAAAACTGCCATGAAGTGTTGGGAAGTTTTGTTCAAACAGTAGCTGTCCTTAGGAAAGGATGATATGATTCATTATTTATAAGGATCTGTGAATTCTATGATAAGCAAGATACTGTAAATGTTATTGTACTTCCTTTAACATGCTGTTATTGTGGTGGTTTAAAACTAACCTTCTAGCCTGGTTCTAAAGTCTAAATAAGAAATTGGAATTTTGTGAACATATTTGATTAAAAAATAAATAAATAGAATAGAGGATTGGATGCAAAAGAAAAATAATACCTAAGTCTATATCATTCCATTTGCTTGCTGGTTTAGTATATAATTTGCTGCGCAAAGTGTTCTATCTCTTCATTTTCTCTTCTCTGCTCTGGCTGCTGGCTGGTCCTTAATGCAGGGCTTCACTGACATTGGCTGAGACTCCTGTTTATGGCTAAGTAGATAGCAACAGTGGGGCTTTTCCGATTTCTCTCCAGGGAGAGAGATATTCCCTTGTTCCCTTGTCCAGAGGGGTGGGGGAACAATTCAAGGGGGTCTTTGTGTTATTTCTGAATTGTATAGAATATATTTACATTTATTTACAGAAAATTATATTTTATACTTTTAGATTTTAGCTTGTTTGTAAAATATAGCTTTCTTTTCCTTCCAAACCTTCTGAACTAGCCTGGTGATTTTACTTCGGGGGGTAATTTCAACCTACGATAGTTACTGAAAAAAACTGAAGTCAAAGTCACAAACACACAGACTTTTACACTGTGCTTTAACCACCCTGCTTAAGCAGGGAAACTCACCAAGAACAACTGTATACCACAAAGACAAACATGCCTTTTGGGGGTGGGGATAATCTAGAGTCTAGATTTTTCTGAAGAGAACTGGATGAATACAGTTTTTCTGTGCAGTAGTTGCCAGATGCATTGTTTACATACACACCACCTTGGACACACTTGAACAAGGTTTTTTGATGTTGTTTTGAGGTTTAGTGTGTCTTTGAACACACTGCATATCTGGTTCATTCATGTAATCCTAATCCTGCCCTCCGTGCACTGTAATGAAGACCCCTGTGGAGCTTGTTGCCATATAAGCTGACTCCTTCCTATATCCTTTAGGACAAAAGAAATCCAGATCAGAAAGAACACATTAAGAATTCCAGTTATCACACAGGTAACTCTTCACTCTCAGACCAATATACACGTACAGTATACTCTACATAATCAATGATCCAAAGCTTATACCAGCACAAAGGACACAACTATTCTAAGAACAGAATACCTGCCAGAAATTTAATGCAAGACTGTTTAGTCTTAAGTCAACCACTGATACTGCAAGGGACCTACCTTATACACCAATATTTTGGAGAACTTATAGCTGAATGTACTTGAGTTTCATTCTTACTTATCTGAAGGATTTGAAACTAGGTACAGAGATAGACATAGAAGCTTAATAGGTGAGGATCACTGAAACAGATGTCTGTTATACAATCCTTGTGATAAGGCAGAAAATACACTGAATACACAGCACTCTTCTCACATGATGGTACATAAGAGACATTGACAGAAAAGCAAGTACAGAAATCCCAAAAATATTTATTAGCATTCCGTGGAACAGAAGGGAAGTTAAAAAGCCTACAGTAAAGCAAAGTGAATATTTACCTCCTCTACTTTTAAGATTGTTTTACTCGAATATGAAAGAAGAGTTTTCCTTTAATGCATGCAGGAAGACAGTATTTCTGCTCAAGAACTGGTCTTAGCTGAGGTGGTTTTGGCCACACTTCATGTGTCTGTCTGCCATAGCTACCTAAACTCACAGTAGGATTTATTTAAATATGTTCAGAACTGATTATTACAAAACTAGAACACAAGCCCTTACCCAACCGAAAGACAAAATGCAAACATACCAGGAAAACAATGCTAAAGAAACACATAGTTTTGATCCAACTAGTTTTAATCTACTGGTGGTATTACAGACAAGAGAAACACATAATGTAATTACTTCCTTTTGTGTAACATAACAGCAAAGATGATGTTTACAAGACTCTAGATTGAGTTTTTTGTTGTTGGTTCACCTCTTCCTCTTTTCTGCATGCAGCAATAGCCAAAGCTCCCACTTCATTTTGTAGGCAGAATAATGTTATCATGTACATGTTGTACTGAAAGCAATCCTTCACTTACACTGCCCTCCAGCACATCCAAGGAAGGGTGTGCCAAATAACCTCAGCACCAGATTTAGTCCCTTTTACTTTTGATCATGTTCCAAAACAGCCTCACTGAAATATAAAGCCTCAAGATTGTAAGTCTGAATTAGTAAATTACAGTGTTAGTTTACAGAAGCTGCTGACAGCTAACATTACATTTAAATCAATCTTTGCATACCTACTAAAAACAGTCCCCAACAGTTTGCCTGACCAGTGCCGCCCAGCAATTCTTGGGAGAGCGCTGGTTAGCACAGCCAAAGTCACAGAAGGTAACAGTCTAACAGCATAGGTATCAGACACTTAACTGTAGCTGCAATGTTGAAAATCTCCCATGGAAGGAGAAGAAAGGTAAACAACCTCTTACTGTATGCCTACACTATCCTGGTTTTAATTAGAATTCAAAGTTATAAATAAAGCCACAAACTGTGAGAAGAACAGTGATTATATACAGTTTCAGAACAAGAGTTAGTAGAAGTAGTGGTGCCTGTTATATTTTGAAGTTGAGATAAAACACAGGAGGATAGCGAAAATACCCAACTTGAACACAGACTGCTGGCAAAACCTTTAGGTGTTTTATGTAGTGTAATTGCAGATATGGGCACATCAAGTAAATGTGAAGATTAGGTTTTGTTTTGGTTTTGTTTTTTTTTTCCCCCAATAACCTCATTCTTAATTTTGTTATTCTCCAGCACTTAAACAGAAAATGACTGTTCTTTAAACAGAACCTCATAGCAGATTTTTCAGAAGACAGATATTCTTTATAGCATCGCTACTCATAGTGACTTAAATTTGACTAGTCTTATTTATTTTCTGTTAGTTATATTAACCAAGAACTAGTAGAGAAGGCTAAACCTCATTCAGCATTTCTCAAGAGAGAAGAATTTACTAACAGTAAATACAAAAAACACATGGCATTAGCATGCTTCAAGTGACCATGTGCTTATAATAGTTTTCTATCATTCTAAGCTATAAAATCTCAACAGAATCTCCCAGCTGAAGCCTCTGAACATTTGTCAACTAGTTTTCAGCACTTTTTCCCCCCCTTTAAAACTAAAACTACTAAACTGGTCAACAGATTTATGAACTCAACAGGTCCAACTGGCAACTATCATAAGAAAAGAAAGGCTGAGTGATTTTGCCCATCAGATGTTACTAACGGAAACTTCTTTCCTTCTTTCCAGTAGAAACTTTTTATAGCCTTAAAAAGACAACACCTCACCATTCTTATGGCATCATCTGCTTCACATGTAAACGCTTAAGAGCGGAAGTTGTTTTTATCCTGTTTGGATAGTATTTTGTGCCAAAACAACATGGCAAAAAGCCCATGTTGTTTCATTCATTTGCCTCCAATACAATGTACTTTCCCTTCCTCTTTGGGCTTAAAAGTATCTCTCACACTATGTGAACGAACTCAAATCCAGTAGCAAGCCTCCATCAACTGTACTGTATTCCTGTGCGTGTCACTATTTATTGCTTTTTATCTGCCATTATAATAACCAGCTAAGGAAGTAAGGATAAAATTCCGGATGAAAATTCCCTTTTCTCTTATTTATAAGAGCACTGTAATTAATAATTTGCAAAACAGAAAATCTGCCAATGGAACTTAATTTATTACCTTGTTTGCAAATCTGAAGTTTCATCTAATAACTTTTGTTTAACATGGAAGTTCATGTAAAATCATATAAAATTCAGAAGGGATTTGTTACTGTGTCTTAAGTAATAAAATATTCAAAGTAAAAATAATATATAATATTGCATATGAACATGCAAGTGATACTAGCCTTCTAAAGGACATACTGAAATAAAAATAATTTGCTTCAAGAGAAAGTGCAAAGAAACAAAGTAGTTGGTTTTACTACAGTGAGCAGCTAATTCAAATGCACAGAAGCAGGATGAAAAGCAGCATCTCTTGATTATACCTCAAATTGTACTGACAACTGAAAAAGTTACAACAAAGGTACTAAAGACTTAATCATTACAGGACACATGAGGAAAAAAAGGAACAAAACAGATCAAGATCATCAAGAATTTGTTCAACAAGTAATTTTTTTTTACAGTTCCAGAACTATCTACAAAACAATCAAGTAATAACCATAAATTGTCATTAAAATCAAGATGTAATTCAGAATAGCATTAAGACTAGCACTAAATCTTTTAGCTGAATTCTCTTTGCAGTTAGAAAACTGAAAGTTTATCAAACTTGTATTTCTATTAACATGAAAATATAATGGTCCTGGCCCTAAGAGCTGGCAGTATGAGAAGCAGCATAAGGAGTATAACAAAGTAGGATTAAGCCAATGACACCACAAAATTATGACGTGTATCTAATACTATCTGATCTTCCAAAGAGCCAAAACCTTTTTTTTTACTCATCTCTAATCTTTAGTAACCATTAGTAAGTCAGGATGTCTAGCAGAAGAAAACACAAACTACTTTATTGCCCTAAGAGTTTCCTGTGATTTATAAACTGGTCATTGAAACTCTTCTACAAGTAGTCAGAATGCATAGCTTATTTCCTTAAATAATAAAATCTGTAGTCATTAAATGTAATAGTTTTTAACTGAAAAATAAACACATGCCTTGGCTCTTAGTCTTACCTCAGCCCATTTAAGAATGCAAGTCATGCAGAAGGTATGACTGCAGTTCTCAGGAAAACCAATCTCTTGTTCGAGAAGGCAGTTCAGACAGATGGGGCATGTGTCACCATCATATAATACAGTAGAACAGGAACAGTTTTCTTCATTTTCTTCACCTGGTATTAACATTGAGACAGAATTTTTTAAACAAAGTCCTTCTAGATTTGAAT
The DNA here is from genome assembly GCA_013400475.1 of Tricholaema leucomelas. Taxonomy (NCBI): domain Eukaryota; kingdom Metazoa; phylum Chordata; class Aves; order Piciformes; family Lybiidae; genus Tricholaema lacrymosa; species Tricholaema leucomelas. The sequence goes on along the minus strand of WAAF01010017.1, from coordinate 351,441 downwards.
AATAAGACAGTAAGATACAGTTTTCTGTAGTTGAAAGGCAAGTTCTCATGTGTAACATACTCAAGATGCTGGCCAGGAATAGCTGAAAGAATGTATTTCAGGTGAAAAATATTATGCAACATATTTCATAGACTACTGTATCAATATTTGTCATTAAAACAAAGGAAAGTTAGATGTAGTATTATTTAAATAAAGCAAGCATCATACAGTGTTTCCTACTGGCCATGTAGTCATTTAAACTATGCTCTCCTGAATTATTTCTCTTTGGATGTTTGCATTCTTTCTTTAAATTAGACCAGTATATTCTACATTCATTATTTTGCATACACATGGTCTACCTTTATTTCAGTTTTCTAGTCTTAGAACTGTTTCAACCTGAACATCCTCAAATATTTGCATAATCATACATATATATAAAAAAAAAACGCTCCAAACTTTGTAAGTTAGAAATTGCTTTCAGAACATAAAAATGCAAGAACTTTTTCCTCAGAGATTTTTACTCTAATTATTTTTTTTCTGAATAACAACTGCAATTTCCATTTTTGTTCTGCTAGTAGATGTCAATAATAAGCAGAAGAGACAAAATGTATTGAAGGATGCCACAGGCCAAAGGAAATACATTATGCTGAGACAGTGGTTATGTTTACATAACTTCTTTCAAAACAAGCAGCATATTAATTGAGAGAGCAAATGTAAAATCTGACCTGCACAGCTTGAACCTGAATAATAGACTTGAGTATTTTCACACATGCAGACTTTACCTTCCGTGCCTTCATGCTCCTGACCCTCAGTATCTTGAATATATTGCTTTCTGTTCTTCATCTTCTTACAAAATATAGTCTGCAAAACAGAGAGTTTACACAGTTCAATTAGTTTGCAACTTGAAAATAAAACTGACTGCTGTGGATTTAATGAGTGCTCTCCATTTCATTATACTTTTGTAGAGTACAAACTCACAGCATTTAGAATTAGATATAGACCATTTACAATATGTTTGCAATTTATGAGCATCACTAAGGCTGTCCAGCAACTGCTATTTCCAACTAAAAATTGGTTTTGTTCAACAAATGCAAAGTTTTGCAGAATTTTAAGACCACCAATAATGCTTTCACTTTTCAAAGTTAAATGCACTGATAAGTTTCCACACATAACCATCCCACCAACATCTGCAAACTGCCTTTCAGAAATGCTCAAAGCAACAAAATTAAACACACAAGCACCAGAAGAGTTAGTTGCTTTCCACGTCTAGCATCACGGGAGCAGTGAGTTCAGAAAAACAAAAGTAGCTTTCTTCTTGCTACACCTAGAAGTAAGGCACTCAGAAGAAAATGAGAGGAAAGTTCTGTCATCATCAAGGAACAAATCACAAGTATAGATGCAGTGCATTATCATGAACGGGGAGGATGCACCTTTTAACTCATCTGCATAGCAGCAGTACAAAGTAACACCGAGAATACTGTGATCCACATCACGTAGGTGAAAAGAATCTAATCTCATAAGAAACAGTAAGTGTATATTCTTTGGAGGCTTACCCATTACACACAGAATGAAAGACACAAAAAAACAAACACCAAAACCTAATTAAAACAGCATCTACACCAAGGGTTGAATAGCCTGCATTTCAAACTGATGTAGTCACAGCAGAGATTGTATAAAAGCACTTAAATCTCCAACCCCACAGCCCTTAGAGAGACCAGTGTGGGCTTCTTGAAACCACATAAAGCTTTAAAAACTCTTTGAAAGAACAAATTAAAACTTCACAAGAGATGGAAGAAATTAGACATTACCAAGACCTCGTAACTTAAGCATTTAAACTTGAAGCAAACTTATTGAGGTTTTAAACTCTGTAGTCTTTAATGCCTTTGGTAGAAAAAGCAGCAGGACAGAGGTAAGAATGTCACAAACTGATTTCTTAACTAAACTTGCTCCTATTTCACTTACAAACTACACTGGTTTCCCTTTACTACCTGCATATCCAGGAGATGAGGTGAGGCAGAATTTGGCAAACAAAGCCATCCACAAAATGCTTAATTAGAGAAACAGATCCTAAAGTTTTGATGCAGTAACAGTAACTCAGGAACTGCAGCAATTGAAAATATTTATGCAGCGTTACATCACTTCTCACAAACCCATGACTTAAACAGATACTGAGCAATGCTAATACATTTCAGGGTGCAACTTTTTGCCAGTTTGACACTGCATTTCACAAATTGCATAAGAGAGGAATTTAATACTACTGGAATATTTAAATAAAAGTCCATGAAAATGTACATGTTATTTAATGAATTAACTTTGAAACGACTATTTTCTCCACTACTTTAAAAGGGCATCGCAGGCAGAAGAGTTAGCTCTAAAACCTGTTGCTGTATTTATGCAATTAAAAAATTAGGAAAAAGAGAGCTTAGTGGTTTAGGAGGAGTAGAAAGCACAGAAAACAGAACTCTTGTTTGTCCCAAAAATGTGACATACTCCTTTAGATTCTTTTAAGCTTCAAGAAGATTTGGAACTACTTCTCAGGCTTTGACGTTCCAGCTGCATGCCACATAAGAAGTCTGTAGTCTTGGCTGGAAGGAAGATGGTAAAAGCAGCAGGGAAAATGGTTCTGTCATTCTCCCAGTTAGCAAATTATGAACTCAAATGAAGATCATATTGTGCTCATACTCATGGCTAATCATGTTCAATTAGGCTAGTATGCATTTGGAGAATATGAAGAACTGAAGAGTAGTACCACCGGATACCACTGGCTCCTGACCAACGTTTTAGTTGTGATCATTCAGTGGTTGATGTGAAATATTAGAAAATAATCCAAGATCCACAAATGCAAGGTGCTTGACAAGACAGCAATAAGCATTAGACTATAACTCCACTACTGAAATACTTTCTAAGAATGCCTAAAAACTGCAAAGCATTTCAGCTAAGACAATAGTTTTCTGGTGCTTTTAAGCTTTCAACTGAGTTACTTCTAGAGAAATAACCTTACTTATTTTCAGATCTGAGATAAAGGCAAGAACACTCTGGTATATTAAACTGAAAACAGTGAACAAGGATATTACCACAATTCTTTGCTATAGTTAAAGGAGTTTTTATATTTCTAAGTAATTGTTCAAAGGACATTCCTGCTCTTGCCTTCACGAAGGGCAGAAGCCAAAGACATCTGGCAACAAAGGTCCTTAAAGAGAATTATCTGTACTACCTGGGAATACTTTCATCACTGTCTGTCTGAGGAATGTAGCTCCACAATATACTGAATTTCAGAAAGCAGACCAACACAAGTGTCATTTAAACACTATGCAATCTTCCATATCACAAAAATGTGGGATTTACCTTTTTTATTAGCACAAGCTACAGTTAATAACCTAAAAATACAGATGTACTTCAAACTAATCTACTGTGCATGCAGAGGGAAAATGCTTTGTCTGTTTGAATTCATGTAACTGAATTTCCTATTAACTAAAATCTATTAAAATCTTAAAATACACAAGAGGAAAAAATCCAACAAGAACTGGTAATAGTCTAATCATATGCAACACATGAAATTAATAAATCTACTTTTTGACTAACTGCAAGACAGTCTTTAAAAGTGTTCTTTATCTCACACAAATAAAATGCAAACCTAAATATACTCTGCCTCCAATTCAGTAATGGTCTAGGGACCCATCTACTACTTTTGTTCAAGTGGAAAAGAGGGGCAAAAATCAAGAACACATGCAAACAAGATCCCTAGTAAGCAATTGCAAAATGATGTCCAAGAGTGGCTGCTTCTTGTTCCCTTACTAGGCTTAACTTAGTAATCTTCTGTAATTAGCCTTTTAACTTCTTAGATACATGTTGCATCAATACTTAGAGGAGTGCCTATTTTGACTGTTGTGTCTCTATTAAAAGACTTTATCTTCTTTTAATAAGAATTTGTGACACAGTGCTTTCTTTAGCAACTTAAGAAATAAATCAGTTTCAAAATTGAAACAAAACTCAGCCACAAATTCAGTTTACATGAATTTGCTTAATCAAACTACAGTAACACTCCTTACTCCTATCGAATTTTTGGACAACAATAACTAGGGCTCTGTTCTGCCCTATACATCTCTCAGGGTTTTAATCAACTTTGGAAAGGGGTTTAAGACTGTCCCTCAGCCAGCATGTTTCTAACAAAACCAGATCTTGACAATTAGCAACATTCACAAAACCAGAGAATTTTTTGAAATTAAAGGCAGAACACAGAGTGTCCTCAGGAGACTCCCACACGGGCTCACCATAATTTTGACAGTTTTGCCAAAAGTCCTGTGCCATTTTTTGGACATGGGCTGAAGAAACATTCAGTATTTCCAATGAACACGTGAAAAGCATTGACTAGAATTATTGCTAAGTCTAAAGCAACACATATACTTAGGAAAGGAAAAAAAAGACGCTATTACATAGTTGCAAAAGCACATCAAGAACTTTCACAGCTCTTTTTATTTGGAAAAGCTTTAAAGTTGTCTGAAGAGCCTGGTAGACTTGTTTCAAGTGACAATTCCGTAAGTTGTTGGCTTTCCAGTAAATGAGGGCTAAACTGAGTATCTGGAAGCACTTACACTGGATTGGGTCCTTTGTGTAGTAAAATCTCATCGCCCAGAACATTAGTGAGAATAGAACCACAGGCACACTCAAAACAGGGCTTTTAAAGAGGATCTTTAGTCTTTGTATGCTCAAATTGCACCTTGTCTGCATTCCCAAATAGAATGCCATAGAACCAACAAAGATGAAGAGAAAGAAACTGACTAGTGCTATGCTTTGGAGAATGGAAAGAGAAACCTTTTTCTATAGGTGATTTAAGCCTATTCATGTAGATCCAGTGTCTTCGAAAGAATCAGTGCTATTCAGGCAGGGAGACACTGCTGATTTAAGACTCTTTCCAGACCCTCTAAGATTAGCTGTCTTGGGTAATTGCATCCTAACCTAACAGCTTGGTGCCACCAAAAGAAACAGCTCTGTTCCTCACCACTAGTGACGGTGAGCAGACTTAGTTAAAAGTCACATGTGTGCCAAAGAAATTGCATGTGATAGAACAGAGGGAAGGAAGACATGAAATGAGATTGCCCCTTTTGGAAGTGACAACGTGCTAGAATAGCTAAAGCTATTGTTGTCAAACCACCCTATTTCAAGGACATGGCAGTACCTAGATTAGCTACCATGAAAATGCAAGGTGAAGTCTCAGAAGAAAACTGTCAAAGACAAGTAATTAGAATTATGCCATCCTAAACAGCACAGTGCCTTCTGCTGGCCTTCATCTTCCCTACACTCCCCCACACACACTAGGTTTAAGAAAAAAAAAAAAAAAAAAAGAGCCACACCACAGTGAGTATCCATCTTGGGATTTCTTTTTCCACAATCTAGCAGGAAGACGGTGACAAGCAAACTCATGTTGCAGCTGCTCTGGCTACAGCTATGTCCTTGCTAGATCCAATGCTTTCATTTTTGGGGTCACCTCAACAATAAATTGAGCTGCAGCTGTGGACACAACCCTCACACCCAGTCAGCACTCAGAAGCATACAGGACTTCATAGCTGCCTCCCAAGCAAGGAAGGCATGCACAACTCAATGGAAATATGCAAATACAGATTGAGGAACTGATGCAAGGTCTCACATGCAGCAATCACCACCTAGTAACCTGTCTGGCAATTCAAAGAGTAAGTTAAAAGATGTCATTTTATCAGACCTCATATTTTTAAGAATATTCTATAAACTGTGGGACACACTATCTTTTAAGAAATGTTATGTGCTTACGTGTTACTACAAATCTGAATGAATTCTAATGCCTAGCATTTAAAACACTTTGGTTTACTGAACAGTACAAGATGTTGGTCAAACTATGTCAATAGTACTGATTCATGTATTCATGCTTTGACAAGTCATACTGATCCTTACATTTCTTCAGTATTCCACAAATTCTAAACAGTAAGTGAAGTACACTTTATCACAGGTTACTCAAAAGTGTAAGGGTAACTGTTTTGTAGCTCTACTTAGGAAAAAACATTACCCCCAAAAAAAGCTTCAGTAAAACAGAACTAAACCAGACTACTCACATGAAAAATGGACAACATATTTATATCAAGACACTTGTACTTTGCTGTTAATACCTCTGGCAATGGCACGATGCCTCTTAAGAGGCAGTGTAAAACTCAAAAGAAACCCAAAACTCAACAGACACACATACCAGAGACTGGAAATCATAACAAAGTTTCTATCACCAACAGGCATCTATTTAGGGATCACAGAATAGTTGGGATGGAAAGGACCGCTGCTGCAACACCCTGCTAATGCAGGTACACTCAAATCAGGTTGCAGAGAGACATGTCCAAATGGATTCTGAAAGTCTCCAGAGACTCCACAAACTCTGGGCAACCTGTACCACTGCTCTGTTGCTCTTATACTAAAAACATCTTCATATTCAGATGGAACTTCTTGTGTTCCAGTTTGTGCCTGGACACCACTGAAAAGAGTCTGTCCCTCTTCTTTTGACTCCTGATTGTGATAAGCATTGATAAGATCCCCTTTCAATCTTCTGTTCTGCAGATCTCTCAGTCTCTCCTCATAAGATAAATGCTTTCCAGCAACTTCCTACTTTCCCCTGTACTGGGAAACTCAAAACATGGGACAAGAATTCTTTCACCTCAGAATCTCTGACCCCTTAGTCTAATAGCCCTCATGTTCCTTTCCTTCTCCAAGTAAGCTGTTCTTTTACCTAGTAATAAAGAAAAATAGGGATGTAGGTTAATGAACCACAATTAGTACGTTAAACATGTGGTAACAGTGACATTCAAAAATACTGTACTAAAAGTGAGCTGATAATAAAGCTATTGGCCTTCAGCAAAATTCCAGAGCCCTCCCAAGAAAACATCCAAAAAAGAAAGGCATTTTATCAGTCTTAAGTAACAGATAACTTAAGACAACCCAAAACACCAAGGGTTGTGAAAGACTGCTATATCACCCCTCCCCAAAGACAACACACATGCGAACACTGATTTGCTCATCAGAATCATCCACGTAACTACTGGGACAATCCACACAAATATTGATACTTCCACAGGCAAGAAATTTATGATGTTTGACCAAAACAGTTAAGGTATCAAAGAGACAGTATTTTTTCTTTGTCAAAAACATAATGAAAATGTTATAAGCATACACCAGTTACATTACTGGCAATGATGAGTTATTATCTACAGAAGGCAAATTTCATTTCTCCTCTTTCTGCTATTGTCAAACAAAACACTTTGTTCCACCAGAATAGGTGGCAGAAATTTAGGATGTCTCTTGAACTCATTTTAAGAACTCATACCTGGTAAGCAGCAATGAGAAACTGTACTTTAGCAGATTCCTCAAGTCCATCTAAATCAATTCTCCATCATCTTCAGCATCTCTCAGCAGCTGTGAGGTTAAGTCATCAGACCACATGACACTACATATCAAAGTATAGTGAAATGGCAGCTCTATACTGTCACTACATTCATGGTGACCACTGACAATTAGGATGGCCTAGTGCTTAGGCAAAGCTTAGTTTGCAGACCAAGGGATACATGAAGCTAAGACCTGGTAGTTAGCAAGGAAGAAAAAAAATACACAAAGCCCTCAAAACAACAGTTTAGGGAGTTGTCACAGTGCAGTCTCATTTGATTCAAATTACACATTCACATCTGAGCAATCTAACCTGTAACTTAAAGGTATGCTTGCATCACTGCTGGCTCTTTACTGACATCTCTCAAGTTTGTAAGAAACACCCTTTCTGCTCTGCTAGAGGATGAACTAGGTTACTTAAGCCTCTATCAGCTCTTGAAAATGAAAAGGCACAAAAGACAAAGCTATGGAGTTTTCCTACACACTGAACTAAGGCAGTTTTGCAAGTTAGGTCCTCAATAAGGCTGTCAATCATAAGATTGCTTTCCAAAAACATTCTCAGTTACACAAGATGGAGCACCTCTCCTATGAGGAAAGACTGAAAGAATTGGGGCTGTTCAGTCTGGAGGAGGTTCTGAGGTGACCTTGTGGCCTTCCAGTATCTGAAGGGGGCCTACAAAAAAGCTGGGGAGGGACTTTTTAGGATATCAGGGCTAGGAGGAATGGAGCAAAGCTGTTAGTGGGTAGATTCAGACTGGACCTGAGGAGGAAGTTCTTCAGCATGAGAGTGGTGAGAGCCTGGAATGGGTTGCCCAGGAAGGTGGTTGAGGCCCCATCCCTGGAAGTGTTTAAGGCCAGGCTGGATGAGGCTCTGGCCAGCCTGATCTAGGGTAGGGTGTCCCTTCCCACAGCAGGGGGGTTGGAACTAAATGATCCTTGTAGTCCCTTCCAATCCTGACTGATTCTATGATTCTAAAATAATCCCAGACCTAATCTTCAAAGAAGCGCATGTCTGGATTCATGACAGCCGTAAGAAGGAATGCTCATCAGAGCCACAGTTAACTCCCCTCAGGAAAAGACAGATTAATTTATACAGAAGATAGGATGACTAGAACCTTCTTAAGACTGACAGAAGATGATGAAATGTTTATTCACAGAAATTAAGACTACTCTGTTTTGCTTTCCAAAGCAGTATTTTCAATAAAAGGCAAATCTCACACGTGCACGTGTACCATAAGCTGCCCAACTGGAGAAGCACCACAGCACAACCACCCTTCTAGGAAGAACAAGCATGTATGCCAGGGGCTGTCATGCTGTTTCCTGTACTGCTGACAAAACACTGTAGTGATTAACATAATACAAAGGAATATGAAAACCAGTGTACATAACATTCCCATAAAATGCACAGTTCAGCACTTCAGTGTTTCTTCTAAGTAGTCTGCGACCAAACTGGGTGAAATTGAGAGTTATAAATACCTAGAACTAATTAAAAATTAGGCACTACTGTCATGGTGCACATGCTTCAAGCAACTAAATCAAATCAGCATAAACTCACAACCTTGTCTTCTGCTGCTGAGGGTCCTTAGTCACATGTATACTTTTGCAGCTGTAAGAGATAGCATTACATACCACAGTCAGCAAAAATGGCCCATCCATTTCCAAGAACAGAAAAAAAAAAAAAAAGTACATTTTTCTAGCCACTTGGAAGCATCATTATTTTCATGCTTTCCACCAAAGAACATATATTTGGCAATGAGTCATGGAGATCGAAAACATGCTTTTCACACAAGCAACCCTTCCAAGTCTAGATATGCCACAGATCTGGGGAAAGAGGAAAAAACCCAAAAGAAGAAGAAAAAAAGGCTGCATTTACTCAAGAAATCTTTGATAGTCATCACATCTAATTTTTTCCCATAAACTAGATCCATGCTAGGCACACTCTAATAATTTGAAGTTCCTGTCCCATTGCTACACAAGATGAATGAGCATATTTCAGCCAGTGCTATGGCAACACAGCAGGACTTGTTACAGTCATTCCTCTGATGCTAAAGAAACTAGGAAGACTATCTATTTTTCTTAACACCATCCCAAATATGCCCAAATAGCTGGACTAGAACACCAGTGATGCAAGAGCAGAACCAAAAGACCTCACAAAGACCAAAGCGGAGAAGTTAAGACCTTTTAACAGTGGAAGGAAAAATTATGGGCAAAACTGATGGAGTAAAATTGAACCCAAATGAAAAGCTCAGAGGCAGTAGCAATGTCAAGAAGCACATTTAAGTTGCAAAAATTGAATGGGGAAACAAAAGCAGTGGTAGATGACTAGAACAGGGCTGAAACCAGCGAAGAAAGAAGTTGTCCAATTACAGACTACCATCATTTTTTCTTGTACCTACATCATAGTCTTATTTCTGAGCTTCTGAAGGTTGAAACCCTGCAAACTACGAGGAACCCCTCTAATAACATTTATGTAATATATAGGCTCCCCTATAATTTTACAGATTTACTTACATGGAAAAACATGCTACGTAAGACTGCAGAGAGCCATACATGTATGATAAAAATATACTGAATTTGAGTAACCAAAAAAACCCCCACCCAGTTTAAAAGTACATTTTGCCTCTATGAGGCATACCCTTAAATAAAAGCACTAGATGAAAACTATGATGTAAAAAATAGGATCTTCAAGGTCCTTCTTGCAGAATGACAATAGTATTTCATAAGCTCAGGACATAGACCTACACTAACCTCCTACCAATAGTGGACAAAAAGAAACGCTCTATTTTTGAAAAACAGTGGGAAAAATAAGAACTTGCAAAGGATGTATGACAACTGAAATAATTTAAAGTGTAATTGTATTTTGCACAACATCTCCTACAATATTTGTAGGATAACAATGCATTAGACATTTCAGAAGCAGTAGACAGATATGAAGTAAGCAGTTTCAATTACCACTGACCTGCTTTCTCAGCTCTCACTCAGCAATAGCTTTCAAGACAGCTAAAATAAAGCTACAAAAACACAGCCAGGTACACTTCCTTAATGTCAACAGCAACACAGAGAAGGTAACAGAAACTATTAGCCATGTGAGAGTGAAAAGCCAGATCTGAACTTGAAAATACAACCAAAACTCCATCATCCAGTCCTTTCAAATTGTGACAAGAGCTTACTTATAGAAAAACATGCTAATCATCATTGTGGGTTATATTCACTATATAGATGGCATCATGAAATTGCCCAAAACAAAGCAGTACTTCACTGTGAATTAAGTAACCAATCTAGTTTTTGTTGTAATTACTCTATCTCACTGCAAAGCTTCAAAAAGAATTTAGGTTTCCCACGTCAGCAATATTAGAAACCTTCCTATGATGCATCCCATTCTCATTCGAAGTCCCTTGCTAGAGTAACAACCACTGGTACCAAATGACTTATCCAAGAGAAGTATAAGGCACCTTTCCTTTTCAGGCTGAGGAAACTACATCTTAAAAATCACAATTGCTCAGGCTTACACAGAAGAATATGCTTCACTTTCATTGTCATAGGTATCCTTATTTGGTAACATCTCCAAATCAAAACTCCAATGGGCTCAGGATAGTCCTACAGACTTCATTTCTCCTACAGTTTCATACGACTTCCACCTCTTTTCCTTACACTAATCTACCCACAGGAGTCACTACCTCTTACATCACACGTACTAAACTAGGACTGTTTTTGATAAGCAGAACTGCAAACAAGAAGTGCTTATTCAGTGGTTGTACAGAAAGCAGAGAATTTCTTGTCCCTCCTGCATCCAGAACTGCCGAAGTAATTTATTTTGGACAGTGAGAGGTCCAATCAAGATCACTCATCTGCCTTCAGATTCTACCTTAAAACAAGTTTTGCATATCACTACAGCTCAGTTTCATGTAAGGATCTGCATCTCTCCTGTGACACACCAAAGAAGACCTAAGTTTTCACTGCTGTGGTTCTGGCCTGTGTTGCTACCTTTAGGTATGGACATATGTAAAGACTTCTATCACACAATGATCCCATTGAATTTCACATTCTTCAACACTGCTGGAAGTGTAACAAAACCCAGGCAGTAAGCAGAGACAAGTATTAACAAACTAATCATTTCCAACCAGTTTCATACTACCTTGGAACAGTTCCAAACATTATTAAATGCATCACTCAGGTTTACGCTCACTTTGAAGACAGATCACAGTTAAGCAGTACTTACAGACCTAATAACACACAAACAATGATTGCATTTTAATGGGAGTCCACCCATCCTTAAATAAAAACTGCATTAAGACAGAGATTATTACTAATGGCTGTTAGAAAAATTGAATCACATACTTGAATTTTAGTATGTTTTAAAATTTATACACACACAGAGGTATAAAATAATCTGTAATCATTTCAGAAAATTAAGAAATACCACTGGGCACAGAACCAGGGAATGAAAAATGTTACTTTTTCATGCTTGCAGTGATGAAGCATTTCAGAATTAAAATTCAAGTTATGTTACATTCTCATGGAGAAAAAAAAAAAGTGCAAGCAGTTACACTGTTTAGTCAATATAATTTGTGAGACATTACTCGATAGTAACAGATGGGTGAGAATGCTCCTTTTAGCGCAACACACACACATGTGAGGCATAAATGCACATATGCCTACATGTATGGAGGTGTGTGCATATGTATTTGTTATATGAATAAGCACATTTCAGACAAAGTTTATTTTCATCTTGCCTACTTACTATTAAATGCAGTATTTTGACCATCCTTTATCAAGTCAGTTATTTTTCTTGGTGTATGTGACAACTTTCACATTTAATCAGATTTGTTTCTCCAACTGAAAAGTCTTAAGGAAAGCTGTCTGATGTGCCATAAAAAATAAGACATAGGAAAGCAGAGTATTTCCATAAGTAGAAGGCAAATGCCTTAGCTTTTTCGTTTTTCAAAAAACCCAAATCTCCTGATAAAACTACTTATTCAATACAGTGAGAGTCACTGAAGAACACATTATGCATGTTTAACCTTTAAGAGCCCTTCCAATAGTTACTATACTTTTGGTGCCCTACCAGACCCAGATGTAGAGGTAATGGACAACTGTTCATAACAGCAGAGTTGCAACTGTAGGGAACAGAAAGGCAGACACACATTCACCTTCCAGCAGCTACAGTCCTCTGTTTGTTACTGCACGACTACAGCTATCTTCCAACATAAGAAGATCACCCTACTCAGGTAGGTTTAGTGTACCAAAGCTAAGCAGCTCTCAAAAGCAAAGCAGAGATGTTTGCTGCCTTCTGCTTGCAAGCTACTCTGATATCCCCAACTGTTGGGTAAAGAAACAAGGAAGAGAAGATATGTTGTCACTGCATTCCTACCCTCTCAGATCAAGGTCACTGCTCTTCAGGGCAAGGTGAATTAGCACATACAGATGAAAAAAAATGTACCTATACTGCTGAAAAGTCATGAACAAGGCCTTGCTTCGAAGCATTCTAAAGAATATGCATGTTAGAGACCAAAAGTATTTATGACTGCAAAAGAAGCGTTACAGTATAAATTGGTTAAACACTATCTCAAACTTGCAAAACAAATGGGCAATGATGAGATTTATAAAATCTACTGTAACAATTTCATAATTAATTCAAACAAAGTGGTAACAATGGTCAACAGCACTGAATAATGTTCAGCTATCAGCAGGAACTGGACTGTACAGTTTTGTTATTAACTGTAAGGGTATTTCTACTCCCTTGGATTGCTGGAAAAGAAAATCCCAACACTGAATTGGCAGAAGATCATGCCTCAATAATTTTGGTGTAAGCATGGGAAGTCAGTCCATTAAAAATTTTCCAGATGTGTTTTTCACCCCCATTAATGCAATGTATGTTTAAATACAGTATTAACTGAGATAAAAAGCACACTTCCCCTAACTCTTTTGGTATTCAGGACTGTGGAAAACAGAGAAGATTCTGTAAGAAATCCCTGTAACAGGTTAAAAAAAAAATTCAATAGATGCTTGATACATGATGGTTTGGCTCTGCTTACATGAGCAAAACCATCAACAAGTTTTATAAAACCACAGGGTAGAAGCTATGCATCAACTGGGTCAAACTACAGTTTGTCAAGAGCAAAAAGAAACTTTTTCAGAAGTGATAGCTGAATGACCGGAAGACAAACCTATGTCTTCTTGCTGGGTTAGACTCAATACCTTCACATACTGTGTTTGAGCACTATAAATTCATGTTCAAAGAACTCTAATCTCTCTATCTTAAAGGTAATCTGAGAGTATGAGTGAACTCAGATTTAATGCCACTAAGAAAAAGGTCCTGAAAACATTCTCTTTCACGACCATTTGGAAGAGAGATTTCCTTCTCCAACACTCCCCAGTCCTACCTAAAGCAACAGATGCTGTCTGTTTTGCTGATTCACAAGTGGACTTCGAGATAAGTGGAACATGAAAGAAAATTGACATATTTCTTATTTGGACCATTTATCACTCCTGAAATAGACATATCAGCAAATGTACACTACTAAAAAAGCTGCAAAAGACCTAACACTGTGACTAAAAGCCTACCTAGACCCCTGTCCCGTCCCATTTCACATTTTGTCTAAAGGAAACCGAAAAACAAATGCTATATTCCCAGAAACTCTAAAGAAAACATTTGAAAAAGTGTTTGGGATGATTTCCAAGTCTTTTCCATGTCACTGAAGAGGATGCTATCCATTTTTGTAATCTTGTAAATCTCTAAATACAGCTTCCCAGTTAAAACAGAAGCAACATTTATTACTGTGCATAGTCAGCTAAATCAGCAATTTTTTGTCATCCTGTCATTTAAGAAACCCGGGATAAAATGACTAAATACTTCTATCCTTCTCTCATGTATAACAGTCTCAACACCCACATAGTAAAACTCTCTAGTTAGATTACACTTCACTTAAAATTATGAACCACTGAGAGAAAATGAGAAGCCCCCAATATATTAGTGACATACAAATAAACATCAGACAGTAACTTAGCTAGATCTCCTTTTAAGATTACGGAAGCCCTAAAAAGCTGCAAAATGATAATCTTAAAATAGCTGTTCAATAATCAGAGGGATTCCAATCTACAATATATAATTACTACTTAAATGTGAACAGCCTTAACTGCCTCTTGACATTTTGAAGAAATGATTCTTTGCCAACAGTTCTAGTTACTGGCACTAAACGAGTAACTACCTAGCCTTTCTCTCTACATTAATTAGTAGTCTAAAATAAAAATATTGTGAGAAGGGGATCAATTTTAGTCTTATCAAAATTGTTTTCTTTTGAAGTTAAAAACGTGGAGGTGGGTTGTCAAAGATGAGATACACTTGGAGCTCAGGCTAATAATACTCACCAAAGGGGAAAAAAGAAAATTAGGACACAATGTACTCTAAAACACAAGCACTGGAGAGTCTGAGTGGCTTGATAACTGTATCACTTCCAAGCTCCAGCATTACTCTGTGCAACTTCACTGATTCCTTAAGAGCAGAGCTGGGCTTCACGCCGAGCCTCTCCATGCAACTTCCTCCACAACTGTAAAGTCTTCCAGGAAGTCCTGCTACTCGAAGACGCTGTTCCAGCGAACGCTACCGGTATTTACAACTCCGGGCGGACGGTTCAGGACCCGCCTCGCCGGAAGCCTGCCGCTCCCGGGAAGAAGGACAGCGGTGTCTCCCTGCATCGGGATCTTTGTTCAGAGCAGCTCACGGAGGAGAAGTCCCCGTACTAATCCGGCTCACGTATCACCGGCCAGGACTGCTGCTCCCCCCCGTTGCGCCCTCACAAAAGCTTACGGCGCGGAGGGGGCCGGCGGTCTCCTGGGCATTACGGGTTGCGCCGGCTGTCCCCCTTTGTTTCCCCTCTCGCCCGGGAGACGAGGCTACCCCTCCTACACCGCAGCGGCCTGTCACGGCGGCCGAGCGCCAGCCCCGAGCGGGACCAGCGTCTCGGACGCCTCACAACGTGGGCGGCGAGAGGAGGGAAGGGGTAAAACTCAAGGCCGGAGCCGGCACAAAACCCCGCCCTCTACTCGGCGGAGCTAAAGGAGGGAGAGAACACTCGAGCCCAGCGGGCTCCGAGCGGAGGCGAAGGCCCCAGCGAGAGTGGGACAGTAGCACCGCCCGCCTCCCCTCCCTTCTTCGGTCCCCCCCCCCAGCACCCTGCCCCAGCCTGCCACCGGTCCACGTAGGGAACAATCCCAAGCACTTTCCTCGGCCTGACGGAAACTCCTGAGAGAGGCGCCCGCCCCCCGCCGCCCCCTACCCCAACAGCCGCTGTTCACCTGGTACCGTGGCGTTCTCTTGTGAGGTCACTGTTCCGCGGCCAGTCGCTTGAAGCGGACGTTCCGGCTCCCCGCCTCGGGGCTTCCGGGAACGGCACCCCCCCGCGTCGCTGGGACCGAGGAGTGTCCGCCCGGGCGGGAGGCGCGGCGGGAGGGCGGGCTCGGCGAGGCCCCGCTCAGCGGCCACCCGGCCACATGTCCGCGCGTGGCCGGGTAATACGCACCTCCGGAGGAGACCGCTGGGGGGCGCTGCTCTGCCGCCTTCCGCCGCGGGGGAGGAGCGAAGGAGGGCGGTGGTGTGGCGGCGGGCGGGCAGCGCAGGCGGGCAGCAAGCAGCCTCCAAACCGTCCCGCGCCGCGGGCGAGAGCATTGTGGGATAGGTCCTCCAGGGCCGTTTGAAGAGGGGAGGGGCGGGGTAGTCGCGAGAGCGAGGGGAGGCGGGGAGGGGCGGGCACGTGACTGTCGCCACCGGTCGGCAAGGAGCCAATGGCGTGAGTGCGGGACAAAGGCGGGGAGAAAGGGGGGGTGGGCAGGCTGGGCTGCTGGGAGTGGTCGCGCGTCGCGGGCGCCCTCTTGTGGTGGCGCGGCCGCAGGGCGTGTTCGGAGGACGCGTGGTTGATGACAGCATCAGATCGCGACGCGGGGCACCCGGAATGACTTTTTTTTTTTTTAAATAAAATAAAATTATTATTTAATAACAGTATACAAAAGAAACTTTGGACAGAGCCCTGTGACTACAAGAACGCTACCCATGTTAAAAGGCGATGGGAGCTGTCGAGCCGGCCTAAGCCCCGCATAGGCCTGCTCTCCTCTGCTAAAGGCAATGGCGGCGGCGGCGGCGGCGACAGCAGCTGTGAGGCCGGAGAGCCGGGCAGACTGGGTCTCAGGGCACTGCGTCTCGCTGCCCTGGCGGCTTGCCGAAAACTGCGGCGCTTTCACCAATAAGCCCGTATATGAGTGCCTGGCACCGCCTCTGCGCATTTGCCGGACCCCCGGCGTCGCCCGCGGCTGTACCGGAAGAGGCAGCGCGGCTGCTACAAGTAGCGGTGTGGTTTGTGCTGGCTGGTGCTTGTGGGCCTCACTGACACGGGGAGATTAATCGTTACATATTTGTACCGCTTTTTTGTTTAAGCAGTCGTTTGCTGTGTTGTCATACATCCTGATTGTGGCAAACAGAAAAACTGTTCCATGCAGCAGCTTCTGTTGCATACCGATCCTGCTAGACTTAGTCTCCCGCTGGCTCCTCCATACACGCTCAGAGGCAGTGGGGAGCTGGAGGGCGCCGCGGAGCTCCATACCCTCAGTTGAACGCCTAGGGCAGCGTACCTGCCGCAGAAACCGGTATCAGGCAAAGGGGAATCGGCTACTTAAAATACGCAGCTTGGTTGAGTGGCTCCTCGCGTCCAGAATGAAGTTTGCAGCCCGAGTGCAGTAAAATATGTCAACGTCACTCTGTCAGGAATGATGATACGTTATTAGTTACCATGATTACTGACAGAGTATTAATTTAGGATTGGCTCAGGAGACTTCGAATTGAGAGCAGCCTGTGGGGCAGGACAGTGTGTAAGAAGAGTACCAGGAAGAAATTAAATGACTGGATTCCTAGCAGGAAATGTAGTACAGACTTAAGAATGGCAATAAAATGTTTAAGGCTACTCAGACTTTGAAGTTATTAAGGTTAATTAACTCCCAAAATCTTCAGTGGGGTCGGTTGAAGAAAGGAATAAGCTGTTTACAGTGGAAGAAAGATGACTTTCAGTGCTGTATTTTGAATAGACCGAAGTCACAGAATTAACCAGGCAGGAGTCCAACCTGAACACATTCTAATTAACTAAACCATGGCAGTAAGTACCTCATCCAGTCTCCTTTTAAACACCTCCAGGGACGGTGACTACACCACCTCCCCAGGCAGCCCATTCCAATGGCCAATCACTCTTGAATGACCCTAGAAGAAGACACTGAAACGATGAATAAGAGGGAGAATGAGAGCAGAAAAAACAGCTGTCTGGCTAGCTGATCACAGAGCCAACATTTTGTTGCAAGGAGGACCTACTATACAGAACTGTTATATATTACTATTTTTAACTGCTAGGTCTTCAAGTTCCTACTAAGTCACTTGTGACTCTCGGATGCAGAGAAGGCACTATAGGAATGCACTATTTCTATGGCAAGTCATAGAGACATTGCTGTCATCTACTCATCTTGCACAAGCCATGTTGCACAGAAGAACCAGGCAAGCTGGAGAAAGATGTTTATGGGAGGAATGCAAAAACACTCATTACTTCTGAGGTGCTGTCTGTACTTTTAAAATCTTTATATCTTGCATTCACTCCATCACTGGTCTTACTCATATATTTACAAACAATGATGAGGTCACCTCTCAGTCTTCTCCAGGCTAAAGAGCCCAAGCTCCCTCAGTCTCTCCTCATAAGAAAGATGTTCCATTCCTTTAATCATCTTCATGGCTCTGTGCTGGGCTCTCTCAAGCAGTTTAGTGTAACTCTTGAACCTCAAGAAGACTCTTTCTCTGGTGTGAAATACATACTTATGGAAAACTGTTTGGATCCATAACTGGGATTTATCCTGCAGCATCAGCAACCTGTATGTTTGGTCTTGTCCACTGTGAACAATGGGATTGGAATGTCCCCTTAGGCTTTGCAACAGGTATTTATCTGCTTTTAACTTTTAAAATCCCTTTTCTGTCTCCTTTGTAGGTTAAACAGCACTGAAAAGCCTACTAAAATCAAGTATAACTGCTCTGTTTGATCTATCCAGGCAGGTTGTTTCTTTTCTACAAGAGGAAGTAAGATTGGTTTGGCATCAGAAGTTCTTGAAAAATTAGTCTGACTCCTTATCTTCTGATCTCTGAATTGCATACAAATCAGTTGGTTGGTTATTTTTTCCAGAAATATGCTGGGGATCCCTTTCTCCTTCTTCCCAGCAATGAATTTTGATGATTGCTTTCATTTAAAATTCAACCTTGGCTTGTATTTATATATAATGAAAAACAAACAAACAAAAAATTTGGCAATAAACTGGGTGGATTAGCTGATTTTTCTAATAATGTAGTGTTCTGAAGTCTCTGTGTTTGGTCTCATTGCTTTTTAGGGACTTTTTTGTCTTAATGTTCTGGCATATGGTTATCCGAGTAAGTAGACTGTGTGTGTTGTATGTCAAGATGCCTCAGATAGGCTGCACCCAAGGGTATTATTTCAGTGTTAGAGATTTTAATTCTTTGCTTGTTCTAAAAAAATGTGTGATTGAGTTACTACAATTTTCATTTACATGCAGTATGCTTTTGCTTGCAAGCTTCATTGTTTGGAAATATGGCATGATATTCTATGAATAAAAGTAAGTGGGATGAGTTGACATATAGTGGCTTTTTAGCCAAAGGGAATGCAAAAGACTAGTCTAACACCTTAAAAAAGTATATATATATATATATATATATATATATATTTGTGAGTCACAATATAGACAACTCTTCCACCTCCTCGCCTTGTATTTGTTTTAATAAATGGTAGAGGCCATCTTGGAAACAAAGTCATCAAATCTCTGCTTTGGAGTTTTGGTTGGTTGGTTTTCTAACTCATTAGAAAAGATTAATCAGCTACTCTAGACTCGGCTATTGACGTTTGAAGCAGCCATGATTACCATTCAGTAAAGTAAATACAAAAACCCCATTGGTTTAAACTTTGGTAAAACTGGACTTCGAAAGGATGTGCTGGGTGCGATCAGGTCAAATAAAATTTGTCAGTACACATTTCAGATTCACACTACTTCCATATACAGTAACCATGTACCAGGTCCTTAGACTTTTTTGTTCAATTAAAGTATGTTATGGCTCTGAAGCTGAAGATCTTGAAGAAAACCCTACAAAACCAGATTTTCTTAGTACTTGGTTTATAGCAGCAACCCTTTTATAGAGGACCAGAGGAATTTTATAATTGGTCTTGGCTCTTGCCGTGCCAGGTCACGGTCACACTTTGACTGTGCTCTGTGGAGATAGACTACAATCCTCTGGGACATGTCCCACTGTGGAAAGAAATGATGTTATTAACAGCAGGATTGAATATCATGAAAAAGAAAAGACTTCCTTTGTTTAGGTCTATGAGGAAACAGGATGTGAAATAATTAGCCATCATTTATAATATGTAACCATATTGTTTCCTTGGCAAGAAAGGAGATGGGTGTTTTCCTGTCATGGAGACACCATTCCTTAATTACTCCAAGAGTTCACACGAGCACTCTACAAATATTCTAGGAGTGAGCTATGACTAACCACATTTATTCACAGTATTAGGACATAAAATGCTTGGAATTTTTAATACCACCATGGAGTCTGTGCACACCTTGCAGTTTCTAACAAAAAACCCAGCAGTGCACTCCTTAGCAAAAATAGCCTTCATTCTTTTCTCATGTGAGATTGTGTGTTCTGATTTGTGGGGTGGTGACCTGTCGTAACTAATTTAGCAGTTTGGACTTAATCTGACCCACATTATGCAATAGTCTTCTTCACCCTGAAACAGGCTTGTTGGTTTCACTCAAACTTGCTGTAACAGGTTGAGATAAATATTACTGAAAGTGTTGGGTGTAACTGCCACCCTTTGTCTTAGAAGAACTGTGGGACATAGCTAAGTTAAAGCCAAGTTAAGCTCAAATAAAAGACACTTGAACTCTTCAGGCAGAAATCTTGCCATGAGACTCTGTGTGACAGACCAAGAAGAAGATGAGAGTGAGTGGGATTAATCAACAGTGGCATGAGAAAACAGTACAACTGGAATATTTAGGGAAGCCAAGTATTTTACAATTCTGCAAATAGCCAGAATAAGCAAAAGTATAATGATAGAATCCTTACTCCTCTGTCAACTTCTTCCCATGCTGAGCTATAGAATAGATTTGTTGTACATGAAAAAAAAATCTGTTAGGAAAAACTGTTTGGGTATTGTTGCGGAGGGGGAATTCTGCCCTTATTGCCCGTTTGTGGCGAAGGGGAGAAATCAATCGGTGCGAGGTAATTTTATATAAGTTTATTAAACTCAATATTCTTAACTGTCAACACCCCCCAACCACTATATTTAATATTAAATGGATTCTCACAGTCATGGAGTACCTTATGGGAAATATCACAAATGGCTTATTAATAACTATAATACAATAACTAGCGTAACTATTAAACAGAGAGAGTTTTCCCCGCGGCTACTGCCGCTTGGGGTCTATATAGTATTTGCCCCGCAGGGTGGGCTGAAAGCTTTCTGCTCTATGGCAGGCACAATAGGGATTAATTAGAGGGGTATTTACTCACTATTTTGATTAATTGTAAATCACCCTCCGGGCTACGCCACAGCCTATATAAACTGTCCAACTCCTTAGGGTCTCCGCCCGTGGACTCCGAGGCTGGAATACTCCTGGCTTCAGGGGCGATAGTCTCTGACCGCAGCTGCTGGGTCCAGGGAACTCGCAGGCAGGATTTGCTGGTGGGTCAGAGGGAAGACGATCCCATGCAGAGAAATAAGTCTGCACCTGGTGACTCGTGGCTATGGCACACACCAGAGAGTAAGGCAATGGGCGTGCAGTGGGATGCACAGCTGCATGAGGAGTCTGAGCTCCGTAAAGGCAGGCTTGAGTGAATGCGTGCACCGGCGAGCAGAAGAGGAGCGCTGCCACGTGAATGCACCTCTATTTATTAACTGTGGGCCGAGATCAGTGGTCTCATTGGCCACCAATAACCAATCAGGTCTGCAGTCAGCCAACCCTGCCATAATAGGCAAGGAGCCACAGGCCTGGACTTTCCAAACATGGGGCTCACATGGGCCTAGCTAACACAACCTAAAGCCTGGGCAGGCCAGACTCCACATGGCACCAGGCCCGCTGTGCCCCTCTGTGCTGGCCATGTGCTCACCCCTGACTAAAAGCAGGAAAAACATGTCCAGGCAAGGCAAGGCATATGCAAGTCTGTTTTTGGGCCTATGGGCCCTCCACGACAGGTATTTTCTCCTTTGGGCAAAGAGAAACCTGTCTGAGGGGTGGTTTCTGCTGAACGTCGTGGTCACACATACTGAATAATGTAGGGGAGTGGTGAAATCGAGCGTATTCCACAGAGAAATCTAACTTCAGCTGAGAGAGTTTAAATCCAGAGTGTATAATACAAGCTGCTGGGAGTTTTCTGTTCTAGGTATTCCATGGCATCCAATAAGACACAATCTATGAGCGAATCTACAGTATGTGAGCATGAATCCAGTGTCACCTAGGAGTCCCTGTTCTTGTCTCATTTGTGAGGAGACAAACTGTTTCCTGTTTTCTGAGCTTTTGAATCACCTACATCTGAGGTAGCTGGAACAAAACATGAACTGAACTTATAACATTCATTATTGTAAATATTGGTTTAGATTAGACAGGTAATTCTCAGCAGAACACTGAGTGATATAGAGGGGTGGATTGTGCTAGATTGTGCTGGTTTGAGACTAATGGAAATATTTTACTGAAAGAAATTAAATCCTTACCTGTGAGAAGGAAGAAAAAAACCCAACATGTACCCTATATCACTCATTCTTCTGCTGAGAAATGCAACTAGTCAAAATATAGATAAGATGGTCACTTCACACACACACACTTCTCAGCTCTCACTTCAGGCTGTGCCTTCTTTCTGGTGGTCTGGCCTCTGTAGTTGACTCTGCCTTTAACACTCTAATCCACCTAACCCCTTTTCCCTCTAACCTCCTTGTTGTCTTTTTTTGACATCTCACCTCAGATCTCCAGATTTATCATGTGAGATATACATGGGTTGATCTAGTTATTTCTGAAGGGAGGGACAGAGGAAGGGGGAAGGGGGTTTTGGTCGGGAGCCCTCTTGGGGACTCTGATTGTTTCTGGGAAGGGTATTGTGTATCTGTGTTACTTTTAATTTGTACAAAACTGTGTATATTTGTGTATATATGCCTGTATATTGTGCTAAGCTGCAAATATAGCTTCATTCCTTAATTTCCATCTGTCTAAGTCTAGTCTGGGTGATTTTCTTAAGTGGGGGAGGAGGGGGGGCGGGTAACTCCCAAACCATCACAATCCTCTGTGTTGGTTGCATGGGTCTTCTTCAGAGAAGGGAGAAAACAGAAATGTAGTTCAGTGCCACACAAGTGGAAGGAGGAGCTGCTCTGCGACAGCAGCTGTAAGGGACTGGGCATCTTCTCACAGGATGTTCAGACCATTTCTTCTATTAATGTCTATTAATTAGTTTTAGAGTTGTGTATGTTTCTTTAAATGTGTTTTTAAAGGCATTCAGCAAATGTCAAGTCCCAAGCACAACAGGCAATAATCCAAGTGACTAAAATAAGAACAAAACTTGGCCATAAGTTCTTAAAATGTCATTGCCGACTTCAGATTATTTGCTGTATAGCTCACATGAGTTACATCAATGTCAACTACCATAATCAGTTTTTCCAAAGAGTCACTTAGCTTTGTATTATTCTCAAATACTTTATGTTGATAACATAATTTGGACATTAGTGATTTACTGCACCTAACGTGAGCGATGTTAGTACAGTCCCCAGTTCCCAGAAACAGCACTGGAGTCACCCATGAGGTTGCTAGCAATACAAACTGAAGTGTTGTTAGCTATCTAATAAACACACTTTTCATGGCAGCCTCACTAATAAAGACACCACTAGAAAGAACATCCCTTAATTGCATATAATACAGCTGGTGTATGTTTAGTGCATAATAAATGATCTTTCTACTCCAAACAAGAACCTAGGCATCCACTCTACTAAAAATACACCTCACTTAATACAGTCTAAGAATAATATTACAGTATGTTCAAAAGTCTGTTGAAATGAACGAATTCTGGCACTTCCCCCAAAATAACACATGAAGGAGCCTCTGTTTGTCTGCAGCTGCTTGGGTTGACATTATGGGAAAAGACAGCTAGGTGGAGGAGTCGTTAATGCTATGGTGCTTAAGCTCATGCAGCAATTGTCCAGGCTGGACTGGAGGAGAAGCTTAGCTTTCTGCACTGTGAGGAGTTTTGTCAAACTGCTGAGCTTACTCACAGGATGCAAACCTAAGCACGAAGATAATTATTTCCTAGCTCTGTCATCACATGCTTTGGGGTTTTACTAGTCTGTTGGGTGGGGGTTTGTTCTTCTATCATTACTTAAAAAAAAACCCAACAATTTCCAGCACTTAAGCTATGATTTTTCCCACTAGGGCTTTTTCTACCTGGAGTTTCTTAGTCTTTTATATTTAAAACACTAAAAAAAAAACCCAAATCAACCCAAAACTGTAAGCACCTTCATCTCTGTAAATAATAATAAAAAATAGTGAGGTAACCTTCCCAAAAGGAATTAAGTTGACTGGACACTTCCTGATGCTACTCATCCTGCCTGTCTCATCCCTGTCTCAGGGACCCTGAGCCATGGGGCATACCACATGCTGTGGAGTCTCCATACCTGCTGCTCTCAGCTCTTTGTAGGAGAACAGTGGAACTGCCATCATAGGACCATGTTCCCCAAGTGAGGCTCATGGGACACAGAGCTGAACAACAAATTATAGAATGCTGTCTGAAAGGAAAAATCATTGTCTCTTCAATGGACCAAAGAGATAATCTGGTCCACAAGAGTGACTGGGTTCCAACTGTCATGTCATGTCAGAAATTAGAAGGGACTTCAGCTACCAAGCCAAATTAGCCAGCTGTCAAAGGAACTAGCTGTCTTCTTCCCCTCAACACGCTGCTCCAAATAAGATTTTGTACTTTTTAAATAGAAATGAGATACAGCACTGAGCCTGCACCTCTCTAACACAGATGTGATGGATGGAAGCTCCATGTTCAACCAACCTCTCTGTTGCTAGATAAGTTGAACATTTTCTGGCCCTGCAAAGGCAACATTTCCCTGATGCGTGTCACAGCATCAGCATATCAGCTCACATGGGAGGCTGGATGACACTGCTGCTCATGAGAGCAATTACTCTGTTCCTTCCACTTGCCAACCACCTAGCAGCTGTCATCTCCTGTGTGTTCCCTTTTTATGTGGTGGGAGGGGTGCACAGTCCTCCCATGCTGCTTCTCAAAACCATGGAGCTTTCTCCGTGCAGCACTTGGAGCGACTGTCCCTGCGGTAGCCCTGAAGCAAGCTGGGCCCTTGGGCTTGTATGTGGCAGGAGCACAACTCCTGCAGTCAGCTTGTACATAGCCCCCCTTAGCTCCTCAAAACACTTCCTGGGGCAATAGTTTGTGGGGATTTCTACACTAGTTTCAATATAGCAAATCTTTAACTTTTAGAGGGAAAGTGTGGATTTTTTCAATTGACTCTAGACTGACTAATTTTCTCTGAAAATTTGGAATGGGAAAAATCTATACATATGCTAATTACAAGGGTCCATGCTTTCTTGATCTTTGGAAATGATGCAAAATCCTCTTTGAATAAGGCCTCTTCTTCAAAAGACAGTCAGGATGAGCAGCTGAAAGCCCCTCGAAACAACTTTCCTGGGGCAAGGAAGTAGTGGTTCCATCACTGAATTTGCAGAAGATGCAAAGTAACTCAACCACATAGTGGAGCTGGATTTGAGGAGAGGAATACTAAAAGCATCCTGACTTTAGGAGAAGAGATGCTGCCTCCCAAACTGCTGGTACATTTTCTGCTTGATACTTTACAGGCATAAGTGATCAGTAGACCTTCAGATAGAAAGCACATCCCCCCACCCTACCTCCCCAGGAAAAGACCAATTCAAACAGAAAAAAAAGGGCAAATGCCAGTGGGCACAGGACCTTGGCTACAGACCCAACTGCTGCAAGGAAAATACAAGATTAGGAGAAAAGTTGTTTTTTGTAGAGATGCTCGAACATTTCCACCTGAAAAAAAAATATTTCAACACAGCTTATGACCCAGGAGAAGGATATGATTTTTGTCTGTGGACACAGTCAGCTGTAAGAAGTGTAACTGAATGGTGGCATTTCCAGAAAAAGCCCCACAGGTTTCCTGCGGTAGCTCCTTTCAGACGCGGTTTCTGTTCGCTGCAATGAGATAGATTAAAAAAGTAATTATCAACCAAACTAGCCCCTTGGTTTGAAGGAAATGCTGAGAATTTTGGCTCCCGATGGGCCATCTCACTAGTGACCTGCCCTCAGCTCTGTGTCGGAGCCCGCGGCAGTAGGTGGCAGCACGCCACCCTTGCAAAGGACGGTTGGGTGGCTGGGAACTCCATAACCCAGCTGGTTAGGAGAGGCTGCGAGCTCTTCAGAGATGCCACTTCTATGTCACGTTGCAATCTCCCTCCCTCCAACAGTCCTTCTGTCCTCTACAGTCTACACATTACCTGTCCCTGGCTTTCCCTGCCACGAAACCACTTATTCACCCCCTTCCTTCCCACCCCTCAGAAACGCTTCATTGTACAGCAGAAATACCACTCGGCTTTGCTGTGATTATATCCCAGTTATCCTTATTTAGAGAGGTGATTACATCCCAGTTATCCTTATTTAGAGAGGACTAAAGGAGGTGAGGTGTGATTGAGCACAATGACTGTCCCGCAGGGAAAGGGACGGATAGAGATGTCATTAAGTGACAACGTCCAAACTTCACAGGATCAAGCTGTATGTGACCGGACATATTTGGCATTTTAGCAGTACTGTAAATGAGGATGTACATCGTTTCCTGGGATTGTAAGGCCTTTGATGGAACTCTTGGTATGCAATGAATAATATTATTACAATACTGTACTTTCTTAAACATAGCAGACATAATTAAAGTCCCACCCACAGGGGTCAGATCTGTCTGACTCACTATTGTTAAGAGTTAAGAGACTTCCATTTATTTTAACAATAGGTTGTTTAGAATGTGAAGTCAATGAATTTCTTGTCTTTGTGGAAGGTGTCATTTTTACTATGCCAGGGACAATGTGGAGTTCTGGAGTAAAGCTAAAAATAGAGGGCAGATACTGTTGGGTCTGTTTGTCACTTAACAATTACTAAAAATGCTTGATGAAATCACTGAACTCCTTATTTGCATCAGTGTACTGTCTCATCCTATAGTTAACAAATGAGTCTGTACTCATTTTAAAAATGAGTCTGCATTTTTAAAGGTATTGCTAAACCCATAATACTTCAGATTATATGAAGCAACAACACTTCTGAAAACCCATGTTTTTATCTATTCTACTTGCTCATTTTAACACAGTAAACTGGCTTAGAAAAAGAATCTTATTTTTATGTCAACTTTACTGTCTGAAGCTTTTTCTGAATTGAGCATTGCATTGGAACTTAAGGGGATCTCATCAGGAAAAAGTAGTTTGAACTGCTGATGTGGTCACTCATAGCCAGATCTTCATAGACATTTCAGTTTGGAAATTTAGGGCAAGCCTGGTGCTCATGTTTATTATTAGGAGCCTAAATAAATTTGTGGAGTCAGACATTAGTCTTGACAATGGAAATACATCAGCCTGAATTAATCTCCGTTACTGTACACAGTCTGGTTGTCAAGCTTGGAAGATAAAACAATGAAACCCAAAACTTCTTTCTTGCTTTTTTGATAAGGAAGATGGGCAGAATGCTTACTTCCAGCAGTGGGGAAGATACCAGATGAGACCCTTGTGAGTGGCTTACACTGTCACAGATGCTTTTTCAGGGTGGCCTACCTGATGCACAGAGAAGGGCAGAATGGTTGCCATCTGTGGTAGGGATGCAGGCAGGCAGCCCTTCTTGCCCTCTCAGTGAGAGGATCATGATGTAACCACCTCACAAAATGGTGACACAATGGCAATTCCACATAATGCCTCTTGTAAGTTTCTTAAGGCAAATAACAGGGGCATCACAGAGGCTTGACACATCTAAAGTCCTGAGAGGTCTCTGCAGTGCTGCAAATACAACCTTCTCAACTTCCCACCATTTACCATCCTCGTGGTCACCCTTGGAGAGCTTAGGGCTAGCTCTGCTTATCCCCATGGTCACCACATGCTCAGTGGGCAAACTGTTGTCTTGCCCAAATCTCAATTTGCCAGTCACTGAACCAGGAGAACACTTAATCAGCTGAGACTGCATGTTCATGTGATACTACTTTTCTTTCATCCTTGTGTGAGAGAAACTCATGGGCACACATTGCTGCACATGGTACTGATGAACGTGCTGTATAACTGAAGCAAAAGATGCCAGCAGCATCTGGCAGTGTGAGCAGCCAAGCTGGAAAGGAATAGGAGGAACAGTGCATGAAAGCCACTTCTCAAATCATTGTACCAATCTTTCAATTTTTTTCTCAGATTGAAAGGAAAAGGGCAGGGTTCAACACAATAGTGGAATGAGTCTAAATTTTGTTCATGATTGATTTTTCTCTCTTGCTTATATAACCCACCTAATCCTGCCTCCCAGCTTGCTTAATCACAGCCCTCTTCTTAGGCATCAACCTGGAGGATTGTGGTGAAAAGCAAATCTCATTACCAGTGAAAGCTATAGAGTATGGAAAGTAAAGAGAATTATAACATCATTGTCTAGATTGAATCGATTTTATCTTCATTCTTATCTGGTATTACTTCTTAGATACACAGATAACATTGTGCCAGGGGGGTGGGGATTTAGGTAAGAATTGTACCAAAGGAGGCCAGATGTCACACTGAAGGTGTGGGATTAGGAGATCAGGGGCCAAAATGATTCTGTGTTTCTATGATTCTGTGTTTACTCCGGTGTCCCCAGTTAAGCCCTCCAATGAGTAGTCAGGATTTACAAAGAGATATTGAACTCTCTGTAAGAGAGCTCTCACTGACATGTCTTGGCCAGTAATAGCAATCTGAGGCACTTCTTAAAAATGTGCTCTTATTTATTGACCTAAATGTGAGCTGTGCTCTTGTGGCAATTTATCCCTAATAAGAAGGCCAAGCAACATGAGGAGAAACTACTTAACAGTGATGGGTGATGGAGCACTGGAACAGGCTGCCCAGAGAGGTTGTGGAGTCTCCTTCTCTAGAGACTTCCAAAACCCACCTGGATGCATTCCTCTGCAGACTACCTTAGGTGATCCTGCTTTTGGCAGGGGATGTTGGATGCGATGGTCTCTGGAGGTCGCTTCCAACCTCTAACATTCTGTGATTCTGTGATCCTGTGGTCTAGGACATCTGAGCTTTCATACCCTCCTTTGGTACTGGAGGAGGTGCAGTTTTGTCTTTCATTCCTTAGGACTAAGTGCTGAAAATATTTGAGGGGGGCTGGAATGGCCCCTAATTCAGTCACTGCCACCTTGAAAATGGTTGACATTTTACATTAGTAACTTTGTCCTTGTTTCTTAAGACAGGTGGCTTGGTAGGGGTTTTATGGTTGGTTGAGGTTGTTTTGTTTGTTTGTCTTAAGGTAAATTTGTGCTTTGCTGAGGCTGAAATAAGGTACAGTCAATGGGTGCATGAGAAAGAAGGGGAAGGGCAAGTGGAAGGAGGCACCAACACAGCAGTCACTCACAGGAGTCTTTATTGCTAGATGTTCTGGGAAGTCATGCTAGATAAATATATGTTGTTCTCGAGCCAGTTTTCCTTTATCCAGAAAACTGCTGTCCCAGAGGAAGGGCTGAACTAGGTGTGCAAGCAGCCCCTGCAGACTTAAAGGATGAAGAAAAGGAGGAACTCCTGGTGAGACAGCACAGTCTTTTCCAGGCTGTCCTTTACCAGAGCTATGTGCAATCCCCAGCAGAGCAGGGACATGGGATCATTGCTCCAGCCTGCAAATGATGGATGAAGGTAATGCCTTCTGAGCATGCACAATCTCATCTCTCTTCAGCCAGCTCTGATTAGGAACCTTGTGTTTTGCAGCAGTAGCAGAACAAATGCAATCCGTAAGGCTGCATGAAATCAATTTCTGTTTAATTATTCATTGCTTATCTCTGTGCTGTACTGAGGAAGCCTATAGTATCCAGCTACTTTGAGGTGTCTTCCTGAAGGTAAGCATGTGACTGATTTCAATTGCTACTGTAAATATAAAATTATTTATAACTACCTCACAGGGACCATATGGTCCCCTTTTCAATAAAAATGCACAGAAGGAGCTGAAAAAAAAGTCAGTGAAAGAGTGGCATAGTAAATTGATCTGTAGCATGCCATCTGCTTCCATGTGTGAGTGATGTTATAACTGTAGGAGGCATAGCTAAGACAACTGTAGAGAGCCTGCTCTCTTGTCTTGTTAGGAGATCTTCTGCTGGTCTTCACCCTGGTATCAATTCTATGTTGTTATTTGCTGTGGCTGGAAAGCTGTACTGACTAACTTCTATGTGCCTAGGACTAATAACCCTCTGTGGTTTCTCCTGCATAAGGCTATCCAGTGGATACCCCTTAATTTGATCTCAATTGATTTTGAATTTTGCAGGGTTTATGAAACACATCAAGTATTACTAATCCACTGGACTAAAGTTAAAAAGCTTCTGACAAAGTTTGTTCTGTTAAACAGTGAGAAAACTGATGTAGAATTTCTCATTTATTGATATATTTTCCATACAGGACCAAAACTTATTACAGAATTGCTTGAATGATGTTAGAATAATGTTTGCATTGGTTCTCAGTTATTACAAAGACATCATGAAAGCTGCAGAGATTTAGGGATTTGTTATTATTATTATTATTATTGTAATGTCAAGATCTCCTAAGTACAGATGCCAAATGGAAACATCATCGATACCGCTTACGGTAAAGCAGCATGAACCTTTAAACAGGTCACTGGCTTTGCAGGGAGAGGTTAGCTCAGTACTAGGAAAAGGGCAATGTAGGTGGTTATGGGTGTGAGCACATTGTCCCTGTGTTTTGCTCTGTTCAGCATTACAAGAGCTAGGCTGCTGGTGGTCCCTCAAAAACACAAAGGCAATGACTAAAAAATGGGTTTATTACAGCAAGAATAGAGTAAGGTGGGCGACAGGCAGGACAGTGAGTCCTAATGCCAGACTCATGAATCTGGGAATGGTTCAGTGATGTCTGGCACATGCAGTGAGTTACTTCTACTCTCATGTGGTTTGGGAACTCAGATGGGGCCCAAGAAGCTGGCTCTGCCCTATCTTCCTGGACCCTAAGAGCAGGCAAAGAGAGAGTGAGATTCCCTGAGTCTTCCTAGTGTTGGGGAAAGGGGAGCCTCTGATCTGAGCTGTCCTCATGAAAATTCAGTTATTGCTACACCACTTGGGCAAGGAGGAGAGTGGAGGTACCTGAAAATGCTCAGGATCTTTCTGAAAACACACACAAATGTCAATAAATAAGCAGAGGGAATACACATTCCAAGAATATAAACAGCATGTGTTTTCTGAGTTATTATAATAGTGTAACAACATTATGAACGATAGTGTTACTAACATTAACACACATTCAAGTTGCTCGTGCTTTGACACTGAAATTCCAACCACGGAGCAGAGACTGAACCAGTCAGGAAAGGACAGAAGCATTAAAAATGGAGTTATGCTGTATTCTCTCCAGTCCTCCTCAAGTCCCCTACATGCAGGGCAGCAGGTGAAACAGGCCTTCTGACCAACATCATCTTGCCTGGCCAGCTCTAAGGAGGTGTTGGGTCTCTTTTGGGCACTTTTTTTTTTTTGCAGAATACATTGAACAGAGACTTCGCCCTCTTGACTGGCTGTGCATGAAGTGCAGTTTGAATCTCTCTCCTAAGAAACAGCAGTATAAAATGCTGAGATGAGAGAGTAGCACATTGCTAAGAATGAAAGCATGGCTCATCAAGTGACCTATATTTTCACATAAAGCTTTCTGACTCTTTGCCAGTCTCTCCTTACTTCAATGAGTATTTGATTTAGTTGGGGCAATTGTCAGGGCAGGAATTATGAAATACGTAGTTAATTTTATTTCTGGAAAGCCCTGCCCACAACTATATACAAATTAGTTACATTTGGGTTCTAATTCAGTTGGGAAAATCTTCACAGGGATGCTTATGAGCAATTCATTCATTTAGGAGAATCAGAAAATTGGAAAAGTTTAGCCATAAAATGGCCTTGCCCTGCTTACAAATAAAAGGCAGCCCAGAGCCCGAGGGAACATCTGTTCTACTCACTGTGGTGGAGTAGAAATTTCAGGATAGTCCTTGGCTCCTTTGTGGCAGTGTTGGAACTGCTCAGCCATTGAAAGGTTTCTAGATTGTCCCAGGGTGCTGGAAAAAAGGCAGACAATCTCTGACCTGATCCTGGTTCCTCTTGGCGCAGAAGTTTGCAGTGGTGCAGGCAGAATCTCTTGCATATGTGCAGAGAGCACAACATCGGTGGCACTTCTCACCACATCATGAGGCACTTAATGCCTTCTCCTGGTAAACTTGAGCCACTGAAGTTTCACAGGACATTAGGGGTTGGAAGGGACCCCAGATCACTGAGTTCAACCCCCCCTGCCAGAGCAGGACCACACAATCTAGCACAGATCACAGAGGAACACATCCAGACAGGCCTTGAAAGTCTCCAGAGAAGGAGACTCCACAACCTCCCTGGGGAGCCTGTGCCAGTGCTCTGTGACCCTTACAGTAAAGAAGTTCCCCCTTGTGTTGAGGTGCAACCTCTCGTGCTGCAACTTAAACCCACTTCTCCTTGTCCTATCACAGGGAGCAAGTGAGAAAAGCCTGTCCCCCCCCAACCTTGCCCAGCCCTCAGATGTTTATAAACATTTATTAAATCTCCTCTCAGACTTCTCTTCTCCAGACTAAAACGTCATCCCAGGTCACTCAGCCCAGGTCCCCCAGCCTCTCCTCATAAGCCATGCCCTCCTGTCCCCTGATCTCCCTTGTAGGCCTGTGTTGGACCCTCTCCAGCAGATCCTTGTCCCTCTTAAACTGGGAAGTTCAAAACTGAACACAATATTCAAGATGAGGTCTCACCAGGGCAGAGTAGAGGGGAAGGAGAACCTCCTTTGATCTGCTGGACACACTCTTCTTAATATACCCCAGGATCCCATTGGCCTTCTTGGCCACAAGGGCACTGTGCTGTTTCCAAGTAGTTCAAGCCCAAAACATCAGGGCTAAGCTGGTCTGAAGCATGAGGTAGAGCAGAACACACTGCCCAAGAGCAGTGAGGCAGAGGCAGCTCTGTGAGGCAGAAGCAGCACAACTGCTTGCAACTTAGCTGAATGTATGTTATTTGCCTGAGTGTGATGGCTCCTTTGGCCACAGAGATTCACCAATCAAAATGGCATTTGCAAAACTGACCATATTGGGTGAAACCAGGGCTTGCTCACCCTTATTTGGGCAAGACACCAAATAAACACCCGTGGGTACCTGTTTATCACTTTGGGAGGGGACATAATGGCCCAAGCCTTTGTTTTCCTCCTGCCCTTGCTTCCCCCCATCAGCAGGAGGGTGGGGCAAGCCAGAACATCTTTCAGGCCTTTTAGCCTTGCAGGACAGTATTAAGGTTTTGTGTGCAACCTTTTCCTCTTACTCTCCTTCTGGGCTTCCCAGGCTGCTGCAGCTTGCTGGAGCACCTCTGTATGGGGTCTGCTAAACTCCTTTGGCTGTAAAGCAGCTGAGATGGAAGACAGTTATTCTAAAAGCACCAGCTGCTGACTTGAAACAGAAAAAGCTGCAGGCACCTGGTGTTTTACAGATAGATTAAGGCTGTCACAAGCAACATGAACTGGGCTGCTAACCAACACACACCCATTAGTGCTGTGGTATGACTATTATTTTCAGACACAGAAGCAAAGCAAGAAGTGTAAGTCTTATCCCAGACCTAACCCTGTGAAAAGTGCTGTGAGTTCCATGGCTTATGGTTGTCTTTAATTTTGTTGCTGAATGAAGTGGATTTGTTCCACCTGTCATCAGAAACTTGTACACAGGAGTAACACTTCAGTTTCTTTGTGTTCAGATACAAAACAGCAGGCAGGAGGAATTACTTTTGGTGACCTACTTTCACTGGAGCTGAGAGCAGAT
This sequence comes from Tricholaema leucomelas, assembly GCA_013400475.1. Lineage (NCBI taxonomy): Eukaryota > Metazoa > Chordata > Aves > Piciformes > Lybiidae > Tricholaema lacrymosa > Tricholaema leucomelas. The sequence goes on along the minus strand of WAAF01010017.1, from coordinate 317,915 downwards.
GTATTTTCTATAGCATGCAGTACTGCTGCAAAGCCTGTTGGTTTAGCACTGAACTGCTGGTGCCTGTGTTGATTTACCTCTTGAGTTGGTTAAGACAAATACATTTGGGCCAGAGATTACTTTCTGTGTGTAGTCCACAAGGAAAAATCGTATAGATGATTAAGTTTTTGCTTGGCTGACTGAGGATATGGGGAAAGAGCAACAATAGCTAAAGACAAACTCAGAAATATTAGTGTATATGCAAAGTAATGTTGCTGCAAGAGCAGCCAACACTCTGGTGCCCAGTTGTGCACTTCTCAGTAGCCATCAGTAGCCACCTTGGCTACATCCTCTGTATTTGGGATTCGTGCATTAAGTGAAGGTTCACTGAACTTTTTATCTGCACTTGCCTTACTGTTTTTTTTACAATAATGTTACTCTAAAAGACCTGGAGCTCCTACAACTCCATTGTGGTATCCCTTTTGTCCCTTAAAATGTTTTCCTTGTCAATGCATGTCTTTGGTTTGGCTGAGCTGGAGTTAATTCTCCCCAGAGCATCTTCCTAGTGCTGTGCTGTAGCTGGGTGTCGATAACACACCAGTGTTTTGGCTACTGCTGAGCCAAGCACCAAAGTTATACTTTTCCAGCATTTCCCACCCCCCAGCAGTTGGCTGAGGGATGGGCAAGGCCTTGGGAGGGGACCAGCTGATCCAAACTGATCAAAGGGATATTCCGTACCATGTGATGTCAGTTCATTGATGACATGTGGCCTCTGGAGCAACCACTCTTCATATTGAAACCCTGCCTCCCGGGGAGTGACCAAACCTGATGGGAAGCAGAGAAAAACATCTTTGTTTGGGGCTGCTTCCACGTGTGGCCTTTGGTTTTGCTTTTTGTAGTATTAAATTGCTCTTAAGGGCCATTTGTTATATTTTCCCTTACTGTCCATCTAAAAAGGAAAGTGATAGAGCAGCTTTGGTAGGTATCTGGCCCCCAGCCAAAGCCAAACCACCACAGTGCAACACTGGCATCCTTTGCTATTTATTTTCCTGTGGTTTAGTTGATTCTTTGACAGAGCTGGTTTAGATAGTTTTAAATTTCTTGTCAAGATTGGAATCAATAAAATAAAAATCCTGTACCAGTGTCCTGGGTTAGGGTGGATCCTTCCCCCCGTAGAGTAAACTCACTACGGCATGGATTTTTGGAAAAGTCAGGAAAAATGAAATTGTATTTCTTACAGTCTAAACTAAATATAACAGTACAAGGAGAATAAACTATTATAGAAATATAACCTTAAGGAAGATGGGGAAGGGGTCAAGCAGAGGTGAAGCAGCAAAAGCAGCAGCAGCCAAAACAGTGGTGGGAAGATAGCAGGACTGTTGAAAGGTGAATGGATGTTTTTAATGATGTCTTGGTGCTCCAGACGATTAATCAGATCATGTATGGGCACCAAAGAGACACAGTTTGTTCTGTGTTGCCTATGATGTACAGTCTGAGTGGCAATTGGCAACTTCATATCCTCTATATTACGCTGTCCAACAACTGCAAACTCATCTGAGAGCTCAGGCCTAACAGACAACTTCAGTCTCTTTCCAACAGCTTCTACAGCTGCTATTCCAAAGGTCCATTTATAACCCTTGGGATCTTTGAAGTACCTTTCTCTCAGAAAGTTAATTCCCAAAATGCAAGGTGCATTTGAACCCCCTGTTCAACTGTATTGCAGTGTGAAAGTCTCCAGGGTAAATCATCCCTGTCGGGGTACCGTAGTACTGCATCTGTCAATATGCATGGCCAGAGGTTAGAATTGCCCCTGAGATGTCCTAGGTGCTCATCTATACCATTATCTCTTGAAAAAACTCCCAACTGCCTCACTGTCCAAGGGTTTATTTCTACAGTATCCATACCTCCATCCCAACATCTGTTTAACCAACTCATCAACAGTTCTTGCTCTTTCCAGGCGTAATCTTGCCTAATATGCCTGACCTCCTAACTTGGTAATGAGGCTTTCTCTTCATCATCACTATCATCTGTTTCCTGAGTGTGTTTTCCCTTTGCAGTAGCCTTTGCATTCCTGTTACCGACAGGGGTACCAGCCTTCACACCAGTACATGTACCCTCTCCTGGATCCTCTTCCCTTTGCTCCATGAGTTGAGCAAACTTCTGAAACTCCTCAGCAGCAGCAAAAGGGTCCCTAACAGTTCCCTCCTCGGGATTACCCTGCTCTGGTTTATCCCATCACCATCTGAGCGATCTCGACCTCCAGTACTAGCTGCCGTTGTTTTCCTTGTTTTAATTGGGGCAAGGGAGATCTTATCTCTTCCGTTTGAATCTTTCTGCTCACTGCCATCTGTTTGGCTCCGTTCCTTACGTGGTGGTGGAATTGAGAATGAGGCAGAGGGACCCTTTCCCACAGCAGCAGCAGCTGGTTCGGCAGAAACAAGTGGGGCTAAGGCAGGAGCAGTGGAATTAGCAGGCTCGATGGCATTAGCAAGCTCACGTTCCGAGGACCCTGACGCATCCCCTGGTACCGCTTCCGGTCCCCTGGTTGCAGGCGGAGGAACCTTTGCCTCAGCAGCCTCTCTAATGGCAGACGCTCCGGTGTCAGCTACTGTCCTACTGACACGTTCAAGCAGCATTCCTACCATCTCATGGTGACTGCTAGTGAAATAAACCTTTGTGAAATAAACTCTGCACCAACTTTGTGGCTAAATTTCCTTGCTCATTAAACTTGACACCCTAAATGGCATTCTTGTGAGCCATTAATTAACTCTTAGTTCTTAAGAAATATCGGCATTTGTATATGGGTGCTATAGACCTAATCTATTGTGAGTAGGCTGTGGATTTTCTGCCTTTGACTTATCCAGATCTTAACGGAAGGTCCCTGGGACTGAAAATTTGCTGGGGAGATCCATGGCAAGGGTGCAGCAAATCTCTTTTACACTTTTGAGCCATAGGACATTGCATAGGTAGTACTTCCCCGGCAAGGTAACAGAGGTATTAGCAACTGTCTGCTGAAACAGTCCTGCCTGTGGTGAAGCACTTAAGGGAATCCACTGAGACTGTACCTATAAAGTAGTGGGATTGGAATCACTGTATGCTCTTCTTGTGACTAAATGCCCTTGTCCTGTCTGTCCCCTTTTAAAAACTATGTCTCTCAGACTATGAATGCTGATCTTTGTGGGTGTTGTTTTCATTGCTCAGCTGTTTCCTCCATGATGTTTCCTCTGAGGTAGGTGGGTAGGTGTAGATTGTGTCGCAAGAGGTGTTTTCTAGCTATTCATTTTGGCCTGTTTTGTTTGCTGGCATCTGGACTATTTGTGAGTAACAAATTAAACTTTTCAATTTTAGACAGCTGTCTTGAGCCCTCAAAGTGGTGTTCAGATCCCCTCAGAGAAAGTACAGGTTATTTCTGAAGTAAACAGCTCTGGTGGCCTCTTGTGCTTAATAGAGGGTTGTAATATAAATATAGCTATATTCTTACTTGAATGAGCTGATTTATAATTGTCCTCTGTTAGCACAGTCAGATTGTTCTCAGAGAAGTCAAGGTGTGGGTGATGTGTTTGCCTGGCATGTTGTAGTGCTCAGTACTCTAGCTGCCTGCATGGAGTTTGCAAATTGCATGGCTTCATCTTCTACTTGTTGGGCTTGTGCTCTGGTCAGTTATGAGAAGAAACTTCCTCCTTGTGTTTCAGAGCATGCTCTGAAACTTCCTCCATGAGCTTCAGAGCATGGGTCCCACCAAAAGCTGAGTTTGTCCTGGTGTAATCTGAAGCAGACAAGGACGTGCTGGAGCACTGGACAATGGAAGATCATTAGGTGACATGCATGTTTCTGACATGCATACTTCCCAGTCCCTGAAGAGTACTCTGCATCTTGGCAGACACCGGCAGCACAGAACAAAGGATTCAAAGCCATTCTTGTCCCAGAGCAGAGGTGAGGATATCCCCTCCCCTCTGGATTTGGTTGGTCTTGGATAGTACAGGCAGTGATCACATCTTACTCTAGGAAAGAGCATTCTATGTGAAAATGACCTATCTACTTCTATAGTGATACTGTGTTGAAGCCATTGGCACAGCTAGGACTCATCCAGGCTTCTTCATCAACTGATCCAGATTATTTCATTACCAAACTCTTGAAAATAAACAGTTTGTGCATCTCTTAGAAGCCGCATTCCTGGGGTTTATTCCATTAACTGCAGGAAGTGTGGATTCTGATTAAAATAATCTGCCTCTGGAAAGCAGAGAAGTTGACCTTGTTTATTCTGCCTGGAAAGATGCCAGTTAGCGCTCTACTCAAGTCAAAATTTAACAAAGGCTCGAATGTTCCTGTGTCTGTTGCTCAACAAGATTTTTTTAATCAATTTACAGGGAGGCCACGCTTCCTTTTCAAAGTGCTGCTGGAGGCCTGCCAGCAGTAGTAACAGAACTGTGCTCATTGTTTAAATGCTGTTGGATGCAAGAACGGCAGACTGCTGCCTGTTTTCCTTTCATTTTATGGTGATCTAATTGCAAGAGATATATAATTCCGTGTTATGTCAGGAAAGTTGTTTCTTTAAGCATCTGGTACTTCTCTGATTATCTATAATTGGTGTCTGAAAATTAATAGGAGATCCAGCTTTCATGTAGGAAATGCTAGTGGGAATTGTTGCCTTCACCGAGCACGAGAAGAGTGCTCTCTGCCTTCAGAGTCTGCAGGAAGTGCCTTTGTCAGAGAACATATAATTTTCTTTTTTTTTTTTTTTACATTTTGTAACATCCTAGCAAATTACAGGCTTTGGGTATGGTTTGAAGAAGTGTGTTTTACAAATGTTGTAGTAGCTCTATGCTGCTGTTTTTAGTGCAGCCCTTGTACAGGTCATTAATCTGATCTCACATCGTAAAAATTTCTCCGCCCTCTCCTATGAGTTTCTTTGTTATCATAACACTTTCGAGTAGCTTGGCAGTACCTTGGCACCTAACTCTGCTATTCTCCCTTAGAATCACCTGGGGTAGAACAACTGCTTTATTATCCTCTGTGTGTTTGGCTCCTGCAGGGGTGCTCCTGAGCCTCTGCATCTCTGCAGCAGACTGCACATTAAGGAGCTCTAGAGGGCTGGTCCTGGTGGCTTGGTGAGGCTGGGGTGCATCAAGAAAAGTGTGTCCAGTAGGTCTAGGTCTCTGCTTTGCTGAGACCACACCTGGAGTATTGTGCCCAGTTTTGGGCTCCCAAATTCAAGAGAGACAGGGATCTGCTGGAGAGAGTACAACAGAGAGCCACGAGGATGATTAGGAGACTTGAGCATCTTCTCTATGAAAAGAGACTGAGAGCCCTGGCGCTGTTTAGTCTGGAGAAGACTGAGAAGGGATCTGATCAACGTCTCTAACTATCTGAGGGGTGGATGTCAAGTGGACAGGGCCAATCTCTTCGGTGGTGCACAGTAATAAGACAAGGAGCAATGGATACAAACTTGAACATAGAAGGTTTCACTGCAACACGAGGAGAAACAGATGACAGAGCACTGCAACAGGCTGCCCAGGGAGGTTGTGGAGTCTCTTTCTCTGGGGACTTTAAAAACCCACCTGGATGTATTCCTGTGCAGACTAGCCTAGGTGATCCTGCTTTGGCAGGGGAGTTGGACTTGATGATCTCTGGAGGTCCTTTCCAACCTCTAACATTCTGTAATTCTGTGATATGGCCAACAGATCTCCTCTCATCCTCATCAGCTGATCACCAGCACAAGCTCATGGCACAAGCCTAGAGGCGAAACAGCAACCACAGGTGCTGTTGCATCTGGTACTTGGTTTTTAACCCCCCTATCTCTGTCAAATGCCTCTGCATCATCCAGTGCTGTGCAAGGAGAATGGTTGAACAAACTTCTCCTAAATAAGGTAAGGGGATGGCAGCAGCTTTGCCTGGGCTGTGAGACAAGTCCGTAATGAATATGGTCCAGGTGCTGCAAAGCATATGTGATGTGAGTACTGCTACGAAAACAGTAGGGTTTGGAAAGAATCACTTTTGGGAACTGAACATGGGTTCCTAAAGTCTTCAGGAAGGAAGAGCTCATGGAGGCATGGTCAGTGCCTGGTACATTCAAAGGGTGTAGTCAGAGGTAATGGCTGTCACCAAAAACTAGGGGAATTTCACCACCTTTTCATAACTGGCAAGAGGACAGTGCTTAAGGTTTGCTGACCACTGGGCAAACACTCTCCTAAGGGGGCATGGCAGGGGGGAGGAGTAGGACTTAATTACCTTTGAGGAAAGAGCGTGAGACTTTTAAGCTAAGTGGCATTTTTCAAGGTGGGGCTATGATATTTGTCTCTCCAGTACGTTCAGACTTCCATTTTATCAGGGCAGCAGCCTATGTGGGCCCATCGCACAGTGATCTCAAGAGGGTGGCAGTCAGCTGGGCACCACCATCAGCCTCACAAAGTGGCCAGGTCAGTGCAGAAGTTTGTACCTCTGTGCTCCCAGGATTATGGCTTTGAGACATTTCCCTGGTCTTGGGGAACTAGACAAAGGTGTGGCAAGGATCCTCTGATACATAAATCCTTGTATCACTTCTCCTGCAGAGGCCTTCGGGGAGCTGTGCCACTGAGGTGTTGTCTGTACTCATCTTGATCAGTCAAGCTCTTCAGTCGTATGGCCAAGACTCTAGTCAAGAGGTCATTCTCTTATGTGGTTGCTACAATCTGAGCACTAGTAGAACTGGTGGTCAAAGGCAAAAAGTTAGCATTTTCCAGACCCTTTAAGGCTTGGACAGAGGCTTAAGATATTACTGTCCTCAGGTAGCCTTCTCATCCACCTGCTAACATCTTCTGCTTCCATAACAGAAATCAGACAGAGCTTTAGTCACTTCAGGCACCAGTTTGGTGTCTAAACTCAAACCCATTTCTAACAGCAGCACTTCAAGCCTGATTTGACTGTGTAACAGACTGGCAAGCATTTGGATAGTTTTAAGAAGCAGGCAGAAGCAAGCACTGAGAAATAGCTATCATAGAATCATAGAATGGTTTAGGTTGGAAGGGACCTCAAGGATCATCCAGCTCCAACCCCCTGCCATAGGCAGGGACACCTCCCACTAGAGCAGGCTGCTCAAGGCCTCATCCAGCCTGGCTTTAAACGCCTCCAGGGAGGAAGCATCCACAACCTCCCTGGGCAACCTGTGCCAGTGTCTCACCACCCTCACTGTAAAGAACTTGCTCCTAATATCCAATCTGAATCTCCCCTCCTCCAGCTTAAACCCATTCCCCCTCATCCTGACATTACTAGACCTTGTAAATAGTCCCTCCCCAGCCTTCCTGTAGGCTCCCTTCAGATACTGGAAAGCCACTATAAGCAATACTTGCCAGTGCTGACCATAACACTCTGGCTTCAGGTCCCTCTATAACTGTACCAAAAACTTTACATTAATGCTCCAAAGCATATCTATTGATGTTTTGTGCTATGTACTGCACCGAGTCTAATATAGTTTGCTTTACAAGAGCTGCATGCTCTGCATTCAGTGAAAATACATGCATAAGAGCAGGAAGCACATGCTGTTTAAGGCATCATAATGATATATAGTCATCCTTCTGAAAGAACAAATATGTCTCCAGTGCTAGTTTAGATCACAATTTTAATGTTTAAAAACTATAGAGGTAACAGAGAGATTACAGAACTTAATATATTTTTTAAATTTTTATTTACACACAGAAACTGAAAAACTGCATCGTTTATTTGGATATGAGCAGCACAAAGTATGGTGATGTTATAGCAGGAGCAAAATATTACCAATGACTCACTTCAACAATCTATTAGAGACAAGCTCATATCAATTGTACACCATTCAAACACTATTGTTTATACTGGATCTCGATGAGCCTTAACATACCTTGGGACACTAAAAACAGGTTTCTATAAACAAGTTAAAGTTCAAGTCTTGTGGAAAAATACCTTTACAGTTTATATTTTGTTGGCTATAACACTTAAAACATACACTTGTATTAGAGAAGCTCTGTAGAAGTGACTGAATCCAGGTTTTCTCCTCAAATTTGTGCTTAACAGTGAAAGCAAATGTTATTTCAAGTTTCCTTTTCATCCAAGACCACAAAGCAAACACAGAAATAGATTACAGTTATTTTTAGATACATGTTTCAACCTCTATTTTTCAGCAATCCTAAACCCCACATTTCTGTGCTTTACCAGTGAGAAAAGTCTATGCAAGGCTCTTGAACAGAGGCACTCTAAGGACATACACAACTCCCCCCTCCTGGGGGATTCCTCACTCCTGGACACACAGCTGTCCCATGACCAAAATACTGGCTTATGTTTGTCCACAGGGAAGGATTTGCAAGCAGTCCCTGGCTGGGGATGCTCTGTCAGCCTCAGTGTTTTGATTGTATGATAACAGCTTGCCTGGCTCTGCAGCGGAGGAGCACTTGCAGGACTCTCCAGAAAGCAGGCTAGAAATGGCACAAATTTCTCTGGTTGCTGTCAACCCCTGGCTTGTAGTATTTTTTTCTGAACTCCAGGCATTTCTGGTGGGTGAAAATGAAAATGCGGAAGTCCCACTCTGGCTTCTGTTTGTACTAGTTGGGTAAATACACATACAACATGGCATAATGCAGGGTCAGATTGCTGGCTGCAGTTTGCTCTGGGTTCTGCATAAACCCTTTTCAGCACTACTACCACCTATCCTCATCTAAGGAGGTAATAGGTACCTGGGTATCAAAGGGACCCTTTACAATGGAGATGTTTTACCCAGAAGAAAAACTGGATAACTTGCTGTTTATAAAACAGGAAGTCATACACTGGAATGAATCCAAACCATTTCATTGGACCTTTTAACTCTCTTCTTAGATTAGCAATGTAATTATAATTTCAAGTTTAGGATTCAACTTGTGAACTCCTGGGAGAAAGGAAAGGATATACATTTTGTTAAGTCAGAAGTATTGGGATATGTATTAAATTTATTCTTAATATGCAGAGCCTATCTCAACACTTCTATATCATAGGGGATAAACAACTGCAAAAATATACAGCATCCTATTTATTTACAATATATATATGTACATAAAAATGAAATTTCCTACAATACGACACAACTGCATAGATTTGTCTTCAGAAACATAGGCATGAGTACAATTTGTGAATTCTAGACCTTTTCAGCCCTGTACTTTCTGTTAATTCATTATCTTTTTCTTTTTCACAGTTTAATTACAGAAATCCTTACATTAGATACAAATAAAACATTCTTTTTGTACTTAATAGGAAATAAGGATTTTCCTAAGACCAAGGGCTCCAGGAAACTGTTTAAGAGAGCACCCTGGTGCCAGGCTATAAAGCCATTTGCTGGAGCTGCTGATGGAGCTGAGTACATTCTGCTGTGCCTTTCTCTGTCAGGCACTAGGATGGGACAGTAGGAGTGGAGGTGGGACACCACCACATGGAACGTTATTTTTCTGACCAAGGTGCTCTTTAGCCTTAATGTAAGGTCCACGCAAAGAAATGTATTAATTTAAAGATAAAAGCTAGAGATACCATTCATTGCTGTTGTTAATGCTCAGAGAGAGCTCTCGTGCTTATGCATTTGTAAGGCAGATGTACAGACACAACCTACATACCATCCAACCTGCATTTGCATGTGTGACCATTGCAAGCGGAGCACAAGCTATGGGTCGGTGTGTGGCTCAGGAAAGCAGCCCCCAGGAGTGAATGGGCACCACCATCCCTGACCTCACAGAATGAAACAGGCCATTCTGCCCTGGCCTACACATGGGCTGGGCACCACTCAACGCCAGTCAGCCCCACAAAAGGCTTGCGCTGGTGCACAGATTTGGCAATTGCCCCCTGACCAGGAGCAAGCATCACCCGGAGAGGTCATGGCTCCTGAGGTACTGTTCTTAAATACCAATTTACTGTGTTTTATTTACTGGTGTGTTTACCACTGGACAGAGAGGGGCAGCTGTATCCTACAGCTTTATGGGTGCTTCAAACTCATGACTATTTTCTTTGCAATGTCCTGTGGACTAGGAAAAGCAGCAAGAACATCTTTTAAGTGTAGGATTAACTACTACAATCTGATGAGGAGCTCCTGCCTCTAATTAGTCTTTCCTTGTCTATCACCACTCAGTTGTTGCCATTAGGCAAACGAGAATTTTAAAATATTTTGTTGCAGTTATTACTAGGAGCAATTTTGCATCCAGGCTATGACAGTTCTCACAACAGTGATAAACTCTCTATGAAAAGAAAGCATGCTACCACCTACTGAGTAGATATGGTTCTCTGTATCCTATTAATTTAACATCAGAGAAACTCCTACAACATTTCACTGTGCTCTTAAAATCCTAACTAAAATGTGGGGCTTGTACATTGTTGGCTACAAGTTCACTATTCCAAATGAACTGAATAACAGCAGTACATTTTACAGATAACCTCATACAATTATTGTCATCCATCACTGATGTTGACAGTTACAGCAGGGTCTCTTAAGAATGTATAAACCTGATGAGAAAACAAACAGCACGTTATTTCACGTTCATTACCACAGACACCAATAAGCACATGATTCCTTTCCATAAATATCTATAAATATGATGCCAGTAAATCAGTTTAAGAAAAGTTCCCTGTTTTGGTTTTTTTTTTAATTATTTTTTTTTTCCCCCCAGAGTCTGTTTAAAGACTCCTTATTTTGGGTATCTATTTTTCAGTATCTAAGCTATGCTTTGGTGGTCAAGTACCGTGGGTAGTTTCACTCTCTGCACACACCCAGCTCATTCTTGTCCCTATTTATCCTGTATACAAATAAACTGAGAAAAAGAAGGTGGCAGAATAACAAAGAGCAGAGAGAGGGGTAGCAATGGAGATACGGGAAGATGCAAGGAGCAAGCAGTCACCCAACAGCCCTTCAAGTTGATGCTGGGTGACGAAACACAATAGCTGGCATTTTAAACGCAGGAAGGAGATGTTGCAATTGTGACCTTGCCAGGTCCTTGTGCAGCAGATCAGACTGATAGCCTATACCTGGGTACTTGCAAATTACTCCCAGGCTCTCCTCTCACAAACCCCTCGTGCACAGAGCTGCAATGCTCTTAAAGCAGTAGTAGAAAAAGGATAGTATAAGGAGAGAGGAAAGCAGAAGAATCCTAGTGTCTTGAGGATAACACTGTACAGCATTCTCAGGTCTGAGTTAAGTTTTTTTAGGATAAGATCCAGAGAGATTATAAGGCACCTCAAAACCTGAAATCTGGCCCCATCAAGATGAGTCAGAGAACTGCGAGATGCTGGACTCCTGCTGCAGTGACCAGGACGGGCTGAATTCCTGCAAAAGGGGAGCTATAAACTTGCATCCCAAGGTGGGAAGATGTCTGGAACGAGCTGTGAGGAGAGAGGAACCAAGTACAGGCTCTTCTCTCCAGAGCTTGACAGGGCCTGTAGGCCATGGTATGGGCTTCTCCATGAGTAAAGGCAGAGATCAGGCTCATAGAGAGACAGCCCAGAGAGAAATGGTGACACGCAGCACTGCAGGCAAGGGTTTGAGACCAGCTGCAAGAAAACACAAATGATCTCAGCCCAGGAGTTGAATGCTGGGCTGAGGAGTGCTTGGGAGCCTGTGAGGCCAGGAGGAAATCAGAATAAGGGAACCCCACTCTGCAATCTAGCAAGGGAGAACGCTTCCAATTTTGTTCTTACTGAGGACTTGGGCAGCCTGCTGAGTCCACACAGCCTTATTTTTGGATAACAGTGGATGAGAATCAGGTGCTTCACTGCCTAGGCTGAGGGACAGATCTAGAAGTCTAGTAGACTTAGTTTCTGCAGCACGAACCTCTGCATCTCTATGCCCAAATTCCAAAGAAGGCCCAAAACTAACCTCTCTGGATGTTACCCATAGAAATCAACTTTCAAGGTCCTGAGAAGTGCTCTTGCGGTCTCAACTCCCAGTGACTTCAAGCCATTTATGACAAGGCTTAGGCAACTCAATAGCTCACACAAATCCCATGGTCTTGAACTCTGCATCCCTAAACTTAAAAAGAGCAAACTGCAATGACAAGTTCCCCACAGCTGATGACACTCTCCTTCCACAGTTACAACAGAGCTACTGGAAACAGGAGGGTCACTGCACACTGACAGGTATGGTTCAAGAACATCGAGGGTATAACTTCTGAGTATGAAGTGGGGTCCCTTTAGCCGTTGGTTCTTTCAGTGGGAGCTGGGTTCATATTCTGAGACACATTTTAGCTCACATGGTGAATGTCACAAACACATTTACACTGCTGGCAGTGCACTACTAGAAGATGTCTGCTGAGGATGGTTAACGATCGCCTGCTTAGCGTTTGAGTCTCTACAAGCAGGTCTCTATACCAGCTATAAGGCATTAGGCAAATGCTTGTTTTCTGGATAACAGATGCAAGTTACAGTGTTTTCTGCTAGTAGTAATTGAATGTCTTTAACTGTTATGGAGGATCAATGAGAACTGCATATGAACTATTTTGAGTATTAAAAAGTGTTTGGTTTAGAGAAATATTACAGATTTCATTTTCCATCAGAAATCCAGTAGTTTGCAGGGTGAGTCAAATCCTGCTCCCATGGCTGTCAAAAACTGTGCTGAGCTCAGTGGAAGGAGGGCAGGACACAAGAGACAAGCCAGTCTCTACAAGGTGTGTACAGATGAATCCCAGAATGGAAAAGGCATGAGGTATGATTGAATGCATAGGTTTTGATAAAACTGGAGCCTGGGTTTTTTTTTGGTTTGGTTGATTGGTTTTGTTGGGTTTTTTTCTAAGAGGAGCGTGACATTAATAGAATTTAATACTGAAGACAATACAGACTTCTTGTGGAAATCTCCAAGCGTCTGATTCTCTTCAGGCCCAAGTACTTCTGGTTTTGGGTCAAGTCTAGTTCTAGTCAGGCTCCAACTGAACTGTGTGAGGAGAATGATGGCTGGTGGTGGTGGCCATCCTGCTGCTGCTCCCTGAACCCCATCACAAACACACACGCACACGCACACACACACACACACACAGAGGTCTGTTACCCAGAGCCGTAAGAGAGTCAAGCCCTGGGCCTGGCTCCCCAGCCAGAACATCAGAGAGCACCATATTTAGGACCTACGCTACACAATGCTCATTTACACTCTCACGTTGCTTTTTTGTGCCCATATCCAGAATGCTACACTTAACCCAGTGAAGCATATGGTGGACAAAACAGCAACAGAACAAACCAACCAACAAACAAACCAGATACGTACAATTGGTGAGCAGAGTTTTAGCTAAAGGGCAAGAGAGATGGGAAAGGTGTGAACCGACATCACTCCAGCTGAAACTGGTAACAACAGGCACTGCTACCCTAAAAGAGCAGAGGTTATGGTTGAAGGGCTGCGGAAAACTGAACAATGCAATTCATGGATGAAAGAGGGGAAACATTAACTGTGATGAATTCCTGTGAGCAGTGCTCTATAGAGCCTCACAGACAACACAGATTGGCGCTGGTCTGATAACTCAGTATTGGGTGACAGAGTGATATGCCTGTTGGGGAAATGGGTCTGTTTTCTACAAGAAAGCATACCCATAACAGTATTTTCAGTACTGGATACTCGTTATTTGGATCTGATTTGAGTAAACTCACAAAAGACGGAATAGGTAACAGAATGGATGGTTGAGATTTTGGTGTGTAGCAAACAGGGGTGTCCTCTTTCAGAAGGAGGTGATCTTCAGTGGCCTTCGGCACTGCCTCCTGATTGAACCCAGTCATAGATGACCAAAGGAATGCTCACTAGGGAAAACATTATTCCCAGTGCCAAGAAAAGAGAAGCCTGGAACAAAAAGAAAAATAAAAGAATTAATAAAAAGAAAAGACTATTAATTCAAGTATGTTAACTTCTCCTCTTAAAGAGATTAACAAGGTGATATATCAAAGTTATCAACTAGAAAGGGATAGCATTTCTGGTAAAAACAAGACCCACAGTAATTAAACAGATCAGTGTCATTAATAATTACTAATAGATTACTAAACCATTTTTTTTCTCATTTTAAATAACTTTTTAAACACTGCTCATCCCTAAAGAGGATTAAGTGAGTGCTTTCAGGACCAATTGCCTCTGCTCTTCTCAAAGCATCATGGAGGTATACTCGTGTCATCAGTTATGTGTCCACTGAAGTTCAGCTCTCTTCCCTTGATAGTGGATACAGCCACAAGGTTTCCTGCCTGCCTACTCAGAGCAGGAAGGTCTGAACTGACCACAATTCCAGCACATGCCCTGTTTAGACTGGGAACACACAGCAGCGTTCAGCTGCAGCTCTGTCTGGCACTTATAGGTAAACTTGCCAAGGCCCATTCATATCTGCCCATGGACGCCAAAGTGCTATCACTTCAGCTGGTTGCTTCTTGGTAGAAACACCCTAAGTCTGACCTGGGTCAATTAAAACCATGAGGAAAACTGCAAAGAGCACTCTGGATGTTGTCTGGATCAACACACTGAAATGGAGAAAACTTGCTGGTCTGAAAGGTTTGCTGAAGCAAGCTGGAAAGGAATCTGTACCCTGCTGACAGCTACAGCTGATGGCAGAGCTGCTGTCTGCCAGCTAGAGGAGCCCTCACTTTGCAGGAGAAGGCCCCGCTAGAACGCAAGCTGCCTTGTGTAGTGCCTGCACTGGAAGAACCCCAAGTTAAGCAAAGGAGAAGGACAAACACATCTGCTGACTGACTGAAGCAAGGAGGGAAAGTAACGTCAACAAGCTCACATGTATTTTCAGATTAAATGCCTTTTGCATCTAATATATTCTAAGAATGACAAGATGAAAATGTTGCTTTGATGGGAAAGGAATGCATACCCAAATCCTCTGAGTCAACTTTGATCCATCCTGCTGTGTAATTTTTAAATACAAAGATGAAGGAAGAATGAAAATCAGCATATTGGCAGAAGTGACCCCTGCAAAATTAAAATAAATGAGTTTTATTAGTTGTCAGCACCAGCTAACTATTGTTTTGCTGATTAGCAAGTGTATTTTATTAGTAGTAAAAAAACAGGATACTGTACCTACAACTCCAAAAATATCCTTCATGGTTGGGATAAAAATGACTAACAAGTTGATGATAACCAAAAGAACCAAAGTAACCAAAACATGGCGGTATAAATCAAATTTTGTTTTCCTAGCCAGCTCAAACAATGATGAACGCACCTGTGGGAAGAGAGAGTGTTCTGTTAGAAACAGTCCATAAGCCAGTTCAGAACTCCCTGTGTTCATTTTCACCAGGTCTTCATATGACAACAAGTATTTCACAGACATGTTAGAGGTCTCTGATGAAATGTCCTTTGAAATATTCCTTAATTTTAATTTGATATTGGAAAGTGTAGGTATACATGCAAGAGGCATATGCATATATTCCTCTAACATGGAATCATTCTGCACTTCAAAATGAACTTCGCTTCTGAGCCCACTCCAGTGAAGTCATGTCAAGTAAGAGAGGACTCTTGTGGATTCAATTTAAACCATATTTAAACTCCAAAGCGATTAATTTACTTCCTGCAGGGGGAACTTCTTCAGAAGTTGGTGGAAGTCTAGTGTGGGAAAAGACTGATCCAAGCTTGAGCTCTTTTTTAGCTGCTACAGCATGGTCTTGTCAGCTGGTGAGCTGCGGTTCACAGAAAGGCACCCTGCGCAGCTGTTGCCGACTTCCAAGCTGTGTGGAGCTTTCTACTTACAGTGAAAAACAGCACCGGCACCGTGAGTATCACCGCCACAATCACAGCCAAGCGCACGGTCAGGATAAGGATGTCATCTTTGCTCTGGTACTTGTGAAGCAGATCTGACTGCACATCGTCTACGGAAAAGAGAGGAAGGTAAATGTTCTGGGAAACGGGCAGTTGGTTCACAAAAATCATTGCTTAACAACAGCCTTCTTGAACAACAAGTGATTTGTCTGCAAACAAAAGAGTATGGAATGAAACATTCTTGAGTTAAAACAGTGCTTTGAACCAAATCCTAATGATCCCATTATTCCAGATTCATCCTTTGAAGGGCTGATTTAGGAATGCATCCTAATTCAAGACAGCATATGCCTAAGTCTAAGGTAAATTTCACTGTAGGGAAGACAACAGTGAGAAATACACAAAAGTTTGTTTACATATATGAAAAAATAAGTTTTTAGGGCCTTTTCTTTCTTTTTTTTTTTCACATTTCAAATTATATAAAAAATAATCACATGCACTGCAAACGCTGAACTGAATATAAACCACAAGGGTTTGAGCTAAGTTAGTGCTAAACGGCAAATAAACGTCCAGCAAAAAGCAGTGTTCTGTTGTCAACCAAGAACAAAGCTATTGGGTCAGCTCTCTGTGGGATGTTCTGACATTTGCACTCAAATCCCTCAGCAGCTATTCCGAGGTCTGCCCTGATGTTTCCTTTCCTCCTGCGCCTGCCACCCTGCAGCAGTGCCTGCACCTTGGCCTCACGCCAGCTGGCGGCCCCAGCAGCCAAGACAAATCAGACGGGTTGCCTGGTGGGGAAGCGCTGGCTGTATGTTAATACGACCTCCTGCAAAAACGTTCCCTTGAAGCTGTGATAAACAGTGCAGAGCTAGTCTGCATGTGCTAACCAACAGGAAAACCAAGTTGCTGAGGGATCTTCACTTTGTAACTTCTAAAAGCAATACCCTAAGGGGGGGCAGCTGTTAAGCATGCCAGAAAATATGCTCACTGCCCCTTTCTAGGTACATGTTTTGTTTCTGTCTGCTAATCTTAGCAAGCTGGTGGTAGAATGTAACAGTTATTAAAACTAAAGTCCTTAAAGGGAGCTCGACAGCCAGATCTAATTTAAAACCTCTGGCACTTGGTAAAATCTCATGTATTCCTGGAGGCACAGGGATCTGTCTTGTGGCTAAATGCCTGCACTCTCCCCAGGACAGCCATCTGGGGAGAGGCCATGGGTCAAAACCACCTAGACAGTGCTTGAATCCCCACTAGGAGAAAGAAAATGCTCTCCCACCTCCCTGCAGATTAGGAGTGGGGTTTTCAAGCCGGGCACATGCACAGCTTCTGCAACACAGAGCTTACTCTGCTCCTGTAAGCACAGACTGCAACTTCTGTACCGCTCACGGACTGCAGCCAGGTAGGAAGTGAAGGGCAAGGCTTACAGTTGAAGGTCTGTTTTCCTTTCAGCTAGATACACCACAGAGCCCAACCACAGTGTGACCTTTTAGGGGAAGAAAAACACCTCTTTTCTGTAATTCTGCAATGTAAATACAGTCATCACTGCAACACTTTCGAGAACATAGCAAACAGACAAGTACCATTGGTGTAAAGAAGAAAAGGCCACAATAAAAATGCTGTTCTTACCCAGGTAAGGGTAGAGAAGAGGGTTAGAAAACTGTAAGGTAAGGTCTTGTCAATCTCAAGGGGAAGAAGGATCAAAGTGGAAGAATTTTATATTCCCTCAATGTCTTTTTTCTGCCTGTCATGGTACTGACCCTTGCAGAAGCCCCTGCAGAGCCACACAGCTTCCACCTGCAGGCTCTCGGTGCTGGGGAGCAGGGACGCCTGATGTGGGGAGAGAGAGGCACATGAGACACCCCAGGGATTCCTCCGCCATTCCCCCTCAGGAGGGCCAGAAGGTCGCAGCCCCTACCTCCTCCACGGACTCCAGACCCTCGTCCAGAGAGGAGCGCCACGGATCTGCCTTCTCAGATCCCTGGGGCAATCACATCAGAATCTCCTCCCTGCCAAAGCGAAGGGGTCCGTGCTGATTTACACCCACTTGCTCCCTGGGGCTGCTAATTTGATGCATTTCTATGAAAATGTGTTAGATAGGAGAGTTGGATGAGAACGGCTGTAGCTGTTGTCACGTTTGTGGTTTTATTGGGAAGATTAGAACAGATGAGCCCAAGTTACTTCAATACATGCAGACTCAAGGCCTCACAATCCAAGTGAGAGCCTGAGAAAACACATTTCAGATTGGTACACCTTAAAAAAAAACAACACCAAAGCCACATTTCTTATTTACTTATTTTCTTTCGCTTGCTTGTGTGGCTTACAATGAGGAGATTGTAACAAAAAGGTCACTTGGAATAGGGTGGAGAAGGTTAATGACCTTTTAGTGACTCTGAGGTAAAAGGCAAACATAATTTTGTCATCTGTCTTGTAAACCCTTAATGGTCCATGGAAAAAGACACTACATTCCAACATTCCCATTGTTCTGGAACATGGGAGTAGCTTCCTGGCCAGCATTCATATTTTACCCTACTTAATAATTATGCCTTTAGAGAATATATGATATCCTTTCATCTCATCAGACAACATAATTTGGGTTGTTGGGTTTTTTTTGTTTTTCTTTAAGCGAATTGGTGTGTGTGAAGAGGGTGCATGTCTCAAACACTGAAGTAACCATCCTTTGGCAGCTGAGCTGGGACAACACTGGAAGCTTCCCCAACTTCACTGCCGGTTTATTTAACCAGGACCCGAAGGGGTCAGCTCTAGGGACACAGGGAAAACGTTTGGTTCTTCATGTCTGTGATGAATACATCAAGAAGAAAATGAAAAAGCTGTGATGGCTGATTTGATTCTAATTTCCTTGGACCTACTCTCAAGTCTGCCTCATTTTATATGGATATGCATGCTTCAGTTGCTACCAATGTATGCAACATTTGGGTGAGGACCTTGGAACAAGTATCTTAATGGGACCCAGCTAATCTTCAATTCTATTAAACAAATATCTCCCTCATATTTTGAGCACATCCTTTTGCAAATAATACTTCCACTTGTGCTTTTCACCCACAAGTCAAAAGGAGGAAAGGATTTGTACTTTCAAGGTGAAAACTTCAAGGAAAATTATTTGCAAAAGTGTTGGAATAGAAGTAGATGGAACCTTCCAACTGGGATAATGCTACTCATTTCTTACTTCCATCAGTAAAGAACTGCATACTTACCATAGAAAGTCAAATAGCCAAATATGGCAGTCATAAAGTACATCACAAACATGGCAAAAAATGAGATATTAGAAACCAACTGCATTTTTTT
Organism: Tricholaema leucomelas; assembly: GCA_013400475.1. NCBI lineage: Eukaryota > Metazoa > Chordata > Aves > Piciformes > Lybiidae > Tricholaema lacrymosa > Tricholaema leucomelas. The sequence goes on along the minus strand of WAAF01010017.1, from coordinate 298,969 downwards.
CTGTGAACGGCTGGAGAAAGAAGAAAAAAAGACATAAAAGCATGGGGTCAGATTTTTTCAGTAGCTGTTTAAAAATGTAGTGATTTTTTGCATAAACACAGCAATTCTAGAGAGACTCGTGAATACATTTTCACTTAAAAGAGGAACTCACTGATATTCACCAGCAAGTGAAAGACTGGGGCATAAGTCAAGAAATATATGGTAGGTCTACCTCTTGGTTCTGCTTCCCAGACATATTTGCTTAAAACAGTGAAAGGTGAAGCTGATGAGAAACCCCAGCATTCTGAATGTTTGCTGAGTACTCAAATACCCATGGATAGATAATAATGAATGTATGCAGACCACTGTAGTCCTGTACAGTAGCTCATGTAAACATTCAAAATTGGGGTATTTGTTCTGAAATATTCACACTCTGGTACCTAAACTTAATACTTTTAAATCCACACAGGGATGTCCTGAATAGGAACTTGGAAACCTGTGAAAATCACTTGATGCTCAAAGCAAGTGGTCAGTATCTAAAGGCACCCATGGGTCTAAGTGACCCTGACCACTTCCCTCACAGTTCAGGACTCCACTGCAGCCTCTCACCAGTGATGCTGCAGCAAGCCCAGTCTCCAGCTCCCTATAGCCCTGCCCAGCCATAGGTGTCAGTGATACAGTCATACTAGCAAACATATTTTCATACAGACGAGGCTTAAAGTACCTTTTTTTTTCCCCCTGGTACTACAGCAGATTTTCACTTGCGCTGGAACAAACACAATTAGCTAAACATACACCTCTCTCCTATGCCAAATAACTATCAGCACAACTTGGCTCTCCTGAGGCTGCTGTGTACTTCCAGAGAAAACTCCCAAAGTGTTGCATTATCCTCAGTTTCCCTCATCCCCACCCCCAGCAGCATGCCTGGGAGGCCAGATTTCCAAGCTGACAGCCACACTTATTGGCTTGTTGGGTGTTATTAAAGCACATCTCCTCCAAATGGCAGATGACTCAGAGCACCTCTGCACTAATGTTTTCCATGTAAAATGATTCAAAACAATGAACTGGAGGGAAGAAAAAAAGGAAAAAGAAAAAAAGAGAAAGGCTTACTCTTTAAGCTCGCTGTAAATCGGGAGGACTGATGGGTGGCACACAAATGCAAAAGCAATGGTGGGCAAAGCATACACCGTCTGTTTGGAGAGAATTTCAGAAAATGAGTTAAGGAGAAGTATTTCCCCCTGCCGCAGGAAGAAATGATCCACGTTCAACTACCTCAGCTCCCAGATCTCTGGTCTCTTCAACCTAGTGTTGAGAGCCTTCAGAGAAGGCAGAAGACCTGTCAATTAGCATGTATTTAAGGGAATGTGGAGAGCAGTGCTCTTTCAATGGAAGGACAAAGTCTTGGCATTGGTCGTGCGAACACAGTCCTGCCTGTTTGCAGAGAGCAGTGCTGGATGCCACGCAGCTGCTGGTTTCACTCCCTGGGATAGGTGTCCCTGCCGAGCTATTGCCTTGGTAACTAGCACACTGTCACGCGTAAAAGCGACGTATGGTCAGTCACCGCTAGGCTACCCTGCCTTGGCTTGGAGAGGGGTGCGCACTCGTGGTGCTAAGGCTGAAGTCCTGAAGACGAAGCCCATATCCAGACTGTAAGAAAAGAGAAGAGGAATGCAGAACTTACAAATAAATGGATATTTCAAGGTACCAGACTGAGTCCCTTTATTTCCCAGGCCAACAAAAGGGCTAGGAGGGCTGTGGAGGGAGCATACTTTTCCTTAGGGAAAGAGACAGACTGTTATGTCACCAGGAAGCGAAGGAGGCCTCTAGGAGGGACCTAACCAAAAACCTGAGTGGGTTTCAGTCCTCAGCATACAGCCAAATTTAAACAAATTATGTCAGTGCCCAAGCACTTCCATTCTCTCCAGGGAATCGATATGAGCAGAGACCACACAAAAAACAGATCCTTCTGGGAGGACAAAATGAGTCCATCCCTACACTGCAGCTCTCCTCTGTCCTCTGAGATCTGTTTGTGCTAGCCACAGGCATCCCCATCCCACAGAAGCTGTCCTGGAGTATGTCCCAGCCCCCACAGATTCAGTAGTGCTTCCTCACCTAGGCCTGTGCTGTGCTTCTCTCACTCAGAGCATGTAATGTAGAGTCTCCACCTGTGGAGATATTCAGAAGTTGCCTGGACACAACCGTCTCTAAGTGGCACAGAAGTTGGAACAGATGACCTCTAAAGGTCCCTGACAACCTCGGCCAAGCTCTGATTCTGTGAAACTGTCTCTCCTCTCACTCACTGAAGCTGCTAAAATAGTAAACTCTTGACTCTGAGGGTAACTCCCTAGAGTTCAGCTCTAGAGTGCCTAATTCAGATGGACCAATCCTTCCAGTGTGCCTCCATCACCTCTTAAGGAAAATGTTGACACTTGTAGGAGAAGACTGTATTTCAATGCTACCTAAAATATACCTGCACCTAAACTGCTATTGCACAGCAAGTTAACTGACCCTTGGTCTGTCACACTGGGTCTGAGCTGATGGCTAACTCCAACTAAAGAAAAGTTCTCAGATTGGCTTCTTCAGCTGAAGCTGGTATTGAAAAAAAAATAAAGCTAAATAAACAAAAATATTTTGCATGCATATACTACACATGCATATTCCCTGGGAATGCGGCTGTGACACCCCAAAGAGCCTGCTGGGCAAGGTGTTAATGCGCTCTACTCCTCAGCACAGCTGACAGGAGCAACTTTCCTGCTCCCACAGCTTCAACCAGTTGCTCCTTGACACAGCTTTTCCTGCAGCTGTGTGGCAATGGAGGAAAACATCCAGCTGAAAGGCAATCAAATCTTTGCTGGATTAGCTTTCAACTGTATCCTTTTGGCAATCCAGTTCACCATATGGCCACAGAAACACATATCCTGTCACAAAATGGTTTGTGTGCAGAATGACAGAGGGATTACTTCTGAACTTTAGATGCAGGAATGGCTTACTCAGCCTCTGCTGAACCACAAGCCTAAAGGCATAGTTGCAGCATGGATAGGAAGAAGCAGTGGAAAGGAAAAACTCTCCCAAGGAATACATTAGTCATCTGGTGGCAGCTTGGGCTCATAGCCTTAGCACATCTACTATCAGGTCAGAGCAAGACTGTGAGGTGGGACATTCAACACAGCATCTCCATAAGACTGGGCAAGGAGACACAGCGTGCATTCCACCATGCAGAAGCATGGAAATTCAGGCTCTGTGTAGTGCTGATTGGATTAAAAACACAGGGTGTAGGTGTATATATAATGTGAAATAAAAATAAGTATTATAAAAAGAAACATACCTTGGAATTAAAGATAACATACTTTGGCTTACACATATGTTCATGTGCTGAGCTATTTGATAGGATAGCTGAAGTTGCATTTAGCTCTGGTACACCACAGGAAATTTGAAACTTCTTGTAAATAACCTAGAAGGAGAGTGGAAGACAGCTCATTGCTAAAAATAATAACAAACAAACTAAAATCAAAACATTAGAGAAATTGTCAATACCCCAGAAGATGACTTCCATCCAACAAAGAAAGCAGGCTGGACTTACCACTATCAGGAAAAATACCATGCAGCTCAATGAGAATCCACTGGTGTAGCCAAGATACCCTGAAAAAAATTGAAAGGAAATCTCACACAAAATGATTTTATTAGCCATATCTTGTTTTTTACTTCTTTTTGCTGCTTCATGAAATGTTTACATGTATTATGCATTTAATATGTATCCTGAGCTTCTGGGCAGGACAAAAGCATGTCCTGCTGGTGTAGGAGTCTGGCACGTTGCAAGCCTTTCCGCTTTCTGACAGACCTGAGCTTTGCTGTGGCTGGTTTGATGCCCTAAGGGTTGACTTTACAGCAGATTAAGTAATTTTACTTTCAAAAGGGGCTGTAATACTTGAAACAAACCTGAAAAGGTGTAACTGTAAACATAATGTGACCCGAGTTTGCTGATATGAGCCCCGTTAGTCAAGTATGTTACTTTTTTTTATCAAAAGGATGATCTCAACAGGACTTCAGTGCCAAAAATTATTACATGTTATTTAAAAAATAGATAATTGTAGAATCGTAGAATGGTTTGGGTTGGAAGGGACCTCCAAAGGTCATCTAGCCCAATCCCCTTGCAGTCTGCAGGGACATCCTACACTAGACCAGGCTGCTCAGAGCCTTGTTGAGCTTGACCATGACTATCTCCAGGGATGGGGCTTCAACTACCTCTCTGGGCAACCTGTGCCATTGTTCCACCACCCTCATAGCACAGAACTTTTTTCTAACATCCTGTCTAAATCTACTCTTCTCTTAATTCCAAACCATTACCCCCTGTCCTCTCACTACAGACCTTTGTAAATAGTCCCTCTCCAGCCTCCTTGTAGGCCCCCTTCAGGTACTGGAAGGCTGCTATTAGGTCTCCCCAGAGTCTTCTCTTCTCCAGGCTGAACAATACCAACTCCCTCAGTCTGTCCTCATAGCAGAGGTGTTCCAACCCTCTGATCAAAAAGTGTTTCTTATTTATTTCTTTAAAATTACTTATTTTTCCCTTCTCAAATTTAATGCTTTTGATGTACCTACTGCCATGTCTGCAAACTCACATCTGAAAATGTGATCCCCTATACACATCTTACTTCAACATCCAATACTACCAATTGACCTCACTACTGAGAATTTCAATACAGGTAGGAAAATAATTTATTTCTTCTAATCTCACAAATTGTGAACTTACTTTTCTAGGATACACATAATACAGAGTTGGCTTATGAAATTAAGACTCTCTTAGCTATCATTTTTTAAATCAATTTCCACAATTGAATGGATGAAGCTGGTTTATGCTGACATGAACTGCTATGACAATTTCAGCCTACTTGTTCCAAGATGAGCAAAACACAGCTTATTTCTGGAACAGAGAGGCTGCTTAGATTACAATGACAGCACCTTTAGTTGAATTGCCAGTGTGGCCATCAGTGTCAGAGCTCCTTTATTTTATTCCACAATGGCATTTGCATCTTACCTAAGTTCTTAAGGAGGCATAAAGGGAGGATTATACCAAACGTCACTGTGACAACAAGAATCCGCCCATCCACGTACCACTCCCTGCACAAAACATTAAAAAAAAAACATAATCACACCTTAAATCCTCTCTGGTTTTGCTCATGCTCAGTCATCCTTTCATTGATGCAGTTGCAGAACTATCTTTCCTCCCCTTGCCCTACAAGCTCCTACAAAAGGAGAGATGGGAGCTACATCTAAATTATGTAGACTCTAAGTATCCAGCCTTCAAAACATTGCACTGCTCTGAGTCAGACACAGATTTTCATAGCCACTAGACAAAATATCACACTACTGCTGAGATCAGTGAGTGGGACTGAGAGGAAGAACAGCATCACCCTCTGTAACCTGATATAAGCTACACTTCCAGGACAAAGCAAAATCATGCAAAAGGCCACACATACATCACAGTGGGGCAGCAAAGGCCACCATGATTCCTTTGCTAAACCACATGAGCACATGCCTGCAGCAGCAAACCAGGCTCCTGTGGGCTGGCATGCACTAGCCAGGCCAAGACTGTGTCTCCTTCTAGTAAAGTGCTTTGAATCCTGCTGGAAAGCAAGAAAGGGGAGAGAAGGACAGTTAGTGGTGTTCTGAATGACCTATTTCCAGTGCTTGGTCCAATTTACCATAAAAGTCAGAGGAATAGGATCTCTATCTTCTTCTCATGCACTATGGCATGTCATATAACCCAGTGCAAAGGATATTTACCACTACAAAAAAGTGCTGCCCCTCTACTAAAGAAGCTGGTTAAATGTTGTGATGGGTTAGAGCGGATCCCTCCCCCAGAATTTGGAAAGTCAGAAAAATGAAACTGTATTTTTTTACAGTTTAAAGATAACAGTATAGAGAGAATAAACTACTACAGAATATAATAACCTCAAAGAAGATGGGGACAGGGCCAAGCAGTGGCGAAGTGGTGAAGCAGCAAAGCAGCTGCCAAAACAGGAGTGGGGGAAGATAGCAGCGGGTGCAACAGAAGCAGCAAAGGGGAAGATACAAGCTGTGCTTCCAGACATAAAGCTTTTAATGCTCCAGTGAAATTATATTAACTTATCCATTGTTGCCATTTTATGGCCTATCCTTGGAATGCTCACCTCTCCACTCAGAGACTCCAATACTCTTCTGCTTCTAAGTTTCTCTGTTCCAAATTTTTTTATGTCTGAGATAGAAATCTAGCTCAAATGGCCACAAGTGTCAAGGAGTGATTAGTGGCAGAAATCCAAATATAATATTCTATTGCCTTATACTAGAATTGAGCAACTTCACACTACAGACAGTATTTCAGGGGCAAAATCCTGTAACATGCTAAGAATGCAGGGAAAGACATAATTCCTTGAACTTGCATTGTTCCAAATATCTTCAAGTGCTGTCTAATGCTGTAGAAGACTGGATCCCATGATAAAAGATTTGTATAAATCACAATTCTTTAACAAAACTGTATGTGAAGAGAGTGACTACTGATGACTTTTCATCTCCTATCCCTCTTCTTTTCCTTCCCAAGGTTTGTTTGCTTTTCATCAACCCTCAGACATATTCCTATGAAATTCTACTTGGATGACCCTAAAAACTATCAAGTGCTAAAGAGCTATTACAAACACATGCTAAAACTTATCTACATAATGTTAAATTCTAGAATCCAATCACCAAAATTAATTCAGCTCACCAGAAAGTTTCTTCTTTTCCCATCAGAAACTTTATGGCAGAAGGCAGCTCATTTTTGACTATGAAGAGATAGCTCAACATTGCTGGAGGAAGGAAAAAAAAAATCAGTTTAGAAAATGGGTAAAATATTTTGTGGAAGAAGTACAGAGAAGCATCCTGAACCCTTTCCCACATCAGCATCTAATGATAAAAACCATCAAACTATAATTGCCTGAAACTACTGATCATTCAGTAATACTGCATTTTTAAAGGACTGCATGCAAAGTGTTTGCCACAGCTATGCTAAGGAGAGTGAAGACCTCAAGATGTCACTGAGAGGAGGAGGAACCTGACTGGTTATAGCCACAACATTGTTGAGATTTCTGTGGGTTTTGTTTTTCAATACCCCTTAATCTCCTTTACCTCCAACGTTCTGGAGAGATGTGGATCCAAAGATAATAATTTTCCCTGGGGTACCAAAGACCTGCTCACCCAGCTTTTCATACACCATGCAGCCTGCACGAAATGAAATGAGGAAAAACGTTAACAAACCCACCAGTAAAAGCTGCACAGTAACGCAGAATTAGCCAGGTTGGAAAAGACCTTAGAGATCATCAAGTTCAACCTATTAGCTCACATCATCTAATCAATTAAACCATGGCACTAAGCACCACATCCAGTCTTTTTTAAAACACTTCTAGGGATGGTGACTCCACCACCTCCCTAGACCGCCCATTCTAATGTCAATCACTCTTCCTGTGAAGAATTTTTTTCTGACATCCAGCCTAAACCTCCCCTGGCACACCTTGAGATTGTGTCCTCTTGTTCTGTCACCGGTTGCCTGAGAGAAAAGACCAACCCCCATCTGGCTACAACCTCCTTTCAGCAATAAGGTCTTCCCTGAGCCTCCTCTTTCAGCTAACCACTATGTACAGCCACATCTGCCCTTTGACAGTAAACAGAAAGCTCTCTTGTAATTCCTGAGGCTGAAATTTAGGAATGTTTTCTTGATGTCTATAAATGTTATCGTTGGCTACTAGTCACTTTTGGAATTGAAGCTCTTAAAGAAGCTATTACACTCCTTTGAAGGATCTGTCTATACTCTTAGTGACATGTTAAGTTCTAGTATCCCTATCCTGGCATATTAGGGTATTAGGTTTGCACCCACAGTGAGAATGATGTAAAAAGCCACCTCTCCAGACAAAACAGGATTCACAAGTCAGCACTGGCAGCCTGGATGCAGGAGACACAGTGCACCATTCTGCAGTTCTGTTTGCTTTGTCCAAGTGACCCAAACAAGGGCAGTCATTGCTTTACAGGATGTTTCACAATTTCTAATGGCAAAGCCACAACTTGTGCATTTTCAGTGTGCTGTGTTTTCAGTTTTCACAGGGAAAGGTGAAAATTGTAACTAAAATTTCTTTTAAACTATCTGTCAATCTTGAGAAATTCCTCTGTCAGTTAGTTTGTGTTTCTGTTAGATGTTTGTTTCTTTAGCCGTGACATAGGCTGAGAGACTGGACACTGTGAAGATGGTGAGAGATGTGAGAACAGAAAGAGAAATGTCACAGACATTACACTGTCTGGATGATTTAAAAAATCCATCCCATTGTTTGGTTTTCTCCATATTCCCTTATAGCTGACATTTCTGCTTTGAAGCTTGTATAAACAATACGTTTGAGCTTTAAATGTATCAGCAGCAGGGAAATGAGGGCTTAGATTCTGGGAACTAACAGGACTCAAATATGTCCACAACTAGGCATATGTACTTAATTTAAACAGGCAGTTGCTGCCTTTATACATGCTGTAACAGTAACTCACATGTCTCCAAATTGCACATTAAAATACTACAGTGTTCCTGTGCACAGATAACTTTAAAATCTGTTTTCAGGGATGATTACCTAATGAAGGAGACTTTTTATGTCTTGGGAGCATGGTGGCATTTAATATTAACTGTAAGTATCTTTTCATTTCAGTGTTTAAATATATTTTTCTTACAGTTACACCTCTTTCTGTGGAGCAACTGTTTCCTTTTGTTTTATTTTAGGACTGAGAGACCAAGAGAGTTGGGGCTGTTCAATCTGGAAAAGAGAAGGCTCCAAGGAAACCTTATTGTGGCCTTCCAGTATCTGAAGGGGGCCTACAAGAAGACTGGTGAGGGACCTTATAGGATGTTAGTTAGTGATAGGACTAGGGGGAATAGAGCAAAACTAGAAATAGGTGGGTTCAGATTGGATATTAGGAAGAAGTTCTCCACCATGAGGGTGATGAGACACTGGAACAGGTTGCCCAGGGAGGTGGTGGAGGCCCCATCCGTGGAGATTTTTAAGGCCAGGCTGGATGGGGCTCTGACCAACCTGATCTAATGTGAGGCATCCCTGCCCTTGGCAGGGGAGTTGGAACTAGGTGATCCTTGAGGTCCTTTCCAGCCTTGACAATTCTATGATTCCTACTACACCATAAAGTTGATCAGGACACTAACCCTTAAAGACAAAGTGCATTTCCAGGTAAGGTTAACTGTAGGCAAAGATTAATTGTATTCCATTTGCAGGTGGATTTATAACACAAAGAAACAGCATGAGCTGTTTCTTCTAGCTCACTACATTTCACAGTAGCAGAATCCACTCTTTGTTCTAAAGTTTTTTTTCTTTATAGCAACAGTCAAATGCTGTTCTCCATTGCCATGTCACAAAGCCTCTCTAATTCTGGGATTTTGGCCCAAAATGTTTTGGGTTTTTCTATTGTATCTGCAAAGTGATAGACACTCCATCTTACATGAAGCACTTGGCCTTATTTGAGAACTCTTCACCTCTTGTCCTTTATTGTTCTACTGAAATGGTACAGTAACATTTTAAATTACCTGTTTCCTTTGAACACACCAACAGGAGATATATTGAATAAATAGACAGCAGTGTCACCGAAACCAAAAGCACCCTGCAAAGGAATGGAAAATAAAGCTTACTGTAAGAGCTGAGCTCTAACATTGCAATATTTCATGTCAGGTCATATTTCTATTGACTCTGAGGTAATTTTTATACTTCTCTGACAATGCAAAAAGCCCTACAAATACATGTGATTCATATGCTGTTTGCAGGTCCACTACAGCACTACAATGCAGGTAGAAAGCCCTGCATGTGAGTGATTCAACCAAGTAAAACTTATCAGAGCTGCAAAGCGCAGCTTGTTAGTGAGTTACACCTCCCCATATTGAAAGAAGGAATAAAGATGTCTTAACATACAGGAAGTAAGATTTAATCAGAGTAGGTATGAGCCAAGCATGTCCCTCACCATGAACTCTAAATATTTTTTTTCTGGAAACAGCAAAAAATTCAAAGGGAAATCCTCTATTTAAGAACTTCCATGCCAAGTGGAAGCTCCTTTTCCCAGAACATGTTTCATATGCTACCAAATGGATGCCAAAATGGCTTTTTATGTGCCTATCAGTGCCCAAAGGGAGGGCAGAAGGAAATTAAGGCTCAGCTGGCTTTCCTTTGCAATAATGGCAGAAACCAAAGGCTTATACTTTGTCTAGGTGGGGCCTGGTATTCCCTTACCACTGTCACTCCTGGACTGCTGTGATCCATAATTTGACTTCACATAGAAGAATTGAAGGAAGTAATGACCAAACTGTTTGTACAGAGAACTTGCTGGCATAAAGGATAATTAGTCAGTGCTGGGGGCTAAGTGCATAAAACCACATTTACTCACTGCTCTGTGTCTTTAAGCCAAGCACCATGTGTGCCTTCCCTTCCAACACTCTTGACACACAAAGACCCGATGATGTTTTCATGATGTGTGTGACGAGTGTTCAGATAATCTGTTGGCAGTTCCTCTTTTTATTATGACAACTACCCTCGGGACACCAAGAAAAAACAAGCCCAACACTGAAGAGAAAACAAGCTGCTGTCATAGATAGGCAGCAATACATCTTTTTCATAGGAATATTTAGAAAGAACAGGAAGAGAAGCTACCTCCCCTGACTTTTTAATTGCTTTAGACTAGAAATACTTCAGTGCCAAATAATAAACCACAAGTTTCTTGGGACCAGAGGAGCAGAGAAAAACATAAAAAGGTGCTAGGAGGCACTGCTCTGTTGCCAACAAAGAATGATGGTTGACAATAACAACACACTCTTTGTACAGCCCAAAGGGGTGTTTCTCCTCAAGGAGGAGGAGAAGGGAAGGGACATTGTACTAACTGAGGTCACTCTGCTCCGTTTTGCACAGATTTGCTAAGCCCTGCTCCTGCCCATGTTCCCTACAGAGCTGTTACATCCCTGTCTGCCTGCAGGCACAGTGCTTCACAGCCCCCAGTGCTTGGCTGCTGGGCTGACTCACTCCCAGCCCCAAATGGCTCCAGCTCCACATGCCAGCATCAAGTCTATTTTAATATTAAAACCTCCTGTTTTTCAGGCTCTGAGCTCATGGAGCCTTTGCAGCAGTAAAAATAACACTTCCAAGTAGCCAGGTATTTATCTGATCTGTTGTACTTAGCTCCCTATAGAGTTCTTACAGAGATGCTTGGCATTTTCATTAGCACTGTGTGAAAAACTTGTTTGTCTTAGGACTGTGGTATGGACAGGGATATTCATGCCAGCAGAGGCCCTTGGAAAGGAATTGAAAAGTCTGTGCTGCTTGCTCTGCACAAATTCAAAACAGAAGCAGGGGAGCTTGCCCTGCAGTCCCAAAAGCACTCCCCTAATTTTTATTTTTCCTGCATTTGAAGAAGTAGTGCCAGCTATGCAAAAGTCACCTTCCCCCAGCAAATCCAAAATAAACAGTTTAGGGCAGAGGACTGGTACAGTGCTAGGAAGAACTGTTTCTCCAATGCCATTGCTGTTTGCTGCTAGCTACCACATTACCCAGTCAGCTGAAGCATGTGTTTGCCACAGCCCTCTGTGATGACCCTGGCTTTGGAAGACAAGACCTATGAGGCTCAGGCACAGGACAGCTCTGAATGCTCATAAGTTACTGGCTGCAGACGAATATGGCAGAGCACAGGCTTCTCCAACAGTACAGCCTCCCACAGAGTCTGTAGTCTGCAGTCTGTCAGATTGTCCTAAATCTCTGGAGAAGTTAGGTTGCAGCTTCATGACTGCCTCCAGACAATCCTAGCAGAAGCAGCTGTAGAAAGGAGTGTGAAACTTCAGTTGTGTTCTCATCTCTCAAGCCTCTGTGCAGCAGCAAGGTTTTTCAGGTCACATGCAGTGCCAACTAAATGCAGGTTGAAGGCAGCTTGCATTGGGACAGCCTGTGTTTTATTGCAACGCGATCTATCACTCTGGTCCTGGCTCTCCAGGACGAAACCACAGGCAACAATAAGTGCTTCTACCATCTCAAGGTGGCCTGGCCTATCTCTAACTTCTCAAGCCTTTTGTATTGTCTTTCTGCAGTAAGGCTTTTTCTTTTACCCCATTTTGCATACACAAAAGAATGCTCTTTGGTGTAGGCTGCAGTTATCAACAATACTGAGATTAAGTTCCTCTGACCTCAGTTGTTTTGCCTAAAAAGTGTGACATTTTTGCTCTGGCAATAAGTTATGCAATAGGATGTGAAAGTATACTTTCACTGCTGTGTTATTTTGCATGGCTTATGCCAAGAATATATGATCCAGATGTGCATGGCAGTGCACACTTCACAATGAAGTAGCCCAAAAGCTATGAGTATGGATCAGGCTGGATCTGCTTTTCGGGCACTGAAAATGCTTTGATTTTCCTGCCTCTGCTTTTTGCTTTTTAGGGTTGATTCATGCCAGTACTGAATAAAGCAACCTAGAAACTTTCCAGAACTGTGCCACTTAAAAGCAATGAATTTAAGTGCTTTCTCATGTTCAAAAAGCAATCAAAATATTGCCAGGACTCTAATCACTTGTAAAGCAGAAATGCTTCTAAGATCTATCTGTGACAGCGACATGAGAGCTATACATTTATGGGATAACGCATTAAGTGAGTGTGAGAAAAAAATCTGAGACTGATGGACTACGTTTAACTCTGAAATTCTGGCATGATAAAAGAACATCTCAAGCCATTCCACTTTCAAATGTAACTACAGACACCACATTAGGATTCTGTATCTCCAGCCTTCAAAGGAGAAAGCTCTGCTGGCATGGTCAGTTAGGTCCTGATAGCTTCCTTACCTGTGATCTCAGCGGGCTGGTCTATCTCCAGGCCAACAGATCTAAAGGCATTATAAAGCCAACAGAAGCAATTATCCACTTTTAAATACACACAGTTAATTTTGTAGAGAATAATGTTGTTATTTATTGTATAAAATCTCTACATTCAGGTTTGGCAGCTTTTTCTGCACTGTAGTGTTACAGACCTATACGCTCACTACTTGGGTCAAAGCAAACCCAGTCAGCATCACACATTACTAGAAATTTCTCTGGTGTTCACATCACTGGTCTGATCTACTTAAAATAATCTGTCTTTTTACATCCTTTAGAGCAAATCTTCATACTTAGCAAATCTTTGTACTTAACTTGCATGAAAAGCTGCTGAAAGAATGAGGAGAGGATGAGATTATAGACAACTACAGCACAAAGGAGAAAATAAGGATGCCTCTTGGCTGAGACGATTCTCACAGAAGAGGTAACAAGGCTAAAGAGAGGTAACTATTTTTTTTGTTTCTGATTATAGCACTTTTAGCAACTACCAGTCTGTGCCCTTAGAGGTGTGCTTGTCAGAGCAGGGGCGGAGTATCACATGCAGGTTGGAGTGCTGGGTGACAAGCAGCAAAAATAAAATCAGTCACTTTTCCTAAGAAATGCCTACAATACAGTCCAGCTCCTTTGTAGCCTAGTTTAGTGACAACACAAATATGAGAGTTTGTACATTCTTAATGTCAATGGAGTCACTCCTTTCATTATTCTTAGATTTTACCCAACCACAGCAAATTGGAAGCCAGCAGCATAGAAGTGGCTGTCCTGGCATAAAAACCCCAGAACAGATGGCTATTTGCCATCCGCTCTGCTATATGCATGGCTCGTATTACGAATTTCCAAAACTAAAAAATTAACTAACAAGCAATGTTCTGTATTTTGAGATTTGACATTCAAGAAATGACACCTCTAGAGTAATCTGTAAACTCAATAACTGTGTTGTACAGTCCTCAAAGACTGTAAATGACTGCATTTTTTTCCCTCAATGAACATTTATCACTGAGATTGGCACGCAATTCCCAACTGATTTCTTAACAATTGCTTTTCACAATGACATGTCTCATACTGTGGTCCAGAATAACACAGAATAGCACTGTGCCTTACTCATTCACTGGCACTATTTCAGTTTTAAACTATAAAATTCTCCTTTGCAAAATGCCTCTTTTATTTTGCTGGAGTTAAGTACTCTTCCTCAACTCTTTTTTAATACTAAAATCTTGGCCATATTTATATTGGCTCTCAAGGACTCTCGCAGAAGAAACTGAAGAAACCGTGGGAGTGAGATGAAAATATTATATGTAACATATAAAAGAATGTATAAATATTCTTTTTCTTGTGTTAAAAAAAGATTATTGCACCACACTTTGATAAAAGCTCTACAGATCTTGTGGCACAAGAACTAGATACTATCTCACTGCAACTACTGTTACTGATTATTTCCGGTGTGTGTGTACCATAAGACAAATCCCTGGCTGTAATAAATAACATGGACTTAATTAGTAGTGACTTTCCCAGCTCACCCCCGCCTCCACCTCCAAAAAAAAACCCCTCCAAAATCTAATAGAAAAAAAAAAAAAAAAAAAGGGCAGGAAAAAATGTCCAAAATATGTAGGTAACATTTTCAGGCTTGAATGCTGCAGTTCATTACAGACAGACAGTAAAACCCTCCAATGACTGGCAGCACACATGTTCTTTAAACGCAGTGGAACGGCATGGAGATCAGCTGCTCACCGTGCAAATACTTACAGAAAAAGGAGAATTCCCGTGTTGGCTAAGGCAAAAGCAAGACCCAAAATCCCACTCCCCATAATTGCATTGCTGAGATTGAAGACAGACATCCCCAGTGAAGTAGTTCCTGGGATCTGGAGAAGTAGAGACAGACAGGTCAGCAACGATTTGGAATGGAGCAGAGAAATGCATCTATGCTACTCAGTATTTTGCAGCGTATCAGAGAAAAGTAACTCCTGTTATGGAAACAATTTGAATTGGTTTGAAAGAGGAAAAAGCATCACTGAATCCTGTCACGGCTATACTCTTGTATAGGATTGTGGTCCCATAGATTTTGCCACCTGATGTAAATGGTGTAAGCAATCCACAGCTCATATTACACTTTCAATTTTAAACCCCATTTTCAACTGTTCCTGTTAGGTATATGATGTCTATATTGTAAGACCATAGGGAACCAGCAAGACTTCCTGTCTAACACAGGCTAGAGAGATTCCCTTGCCTCAACTCCAACGAGATGCTTGGGGTAGGGTTTTTTGAGTTTGTTTTTTCCCTTTGAGTGCTCAGCACAGGCAGTTCCTACTGGAACCTGAACTTCAGTTACAACTGTGTGTGGCCAGCACATCTGAAGACAATCTTTAAAAGCCCATCATAGACACAACATGTAGTTCATTTTGAGAGGAAAATAAAAGCAACTGAGCCTTACATATTCGTCGCATTTCTTCTTCTCCAGGTGGCTGTTTGTAAGACTTCTTCTGCTTTCCCGGTCCGAAATAAACTTACTGAAAGAAGTGAGAGGATTTACTTCCAGCCAAGTGTTTAGAAAATGTGAAGGTATTAATTCAGTGAGTAACATGTGATTACAAAACATGCAACATATATAAACACTGTATGTAAAAAGAGATCAAACTCATAACTATTTAATGAGCCACATTAAGCTCCACTGATACCAACATATGTTTGGCATTGATAATGGTAACACTAGCACAACATCCAAATAAATCTATATATACAGAATATTTTATCAGAAGATTTAGGAAAACAGTGTACCAATTTTGTGGACAGGAAAGTGATTTATTTTCACAGACATGAAGGGAAGAGACTTCTCCAGGTGTCCTGTAGACATGCATGTGACCTTTATTCCCCCTCACCCCCCTAGTCCCTGCTCGTGTGATTAGCAAAACTAACACCATTTTATAAGGCAAGAAGCTGCTCTCTGTAGCTGAATGGGTCGTGTATCTGTTCTCATTATCAGGTCCTGAAGGTCCTGTGAACCAAGTAGACAAACCAAATAAAGGAAAAGGACCTGGGGGTCTGGGTCGATGAGAAGCTCAACATGAGCCGGCAGTGTGCACATGCAGCCCAGACAGCCAACAGAGTGCTGGGCTGCATCAAGAGCAGTGTGGCCAGCAGGGCAAGGGAGGTGATTCTCCCCCTTTACTCTGCTCTCGTCAGACCCCACCTGGAGTACTGTGTGCAGTTCTGGAGCCCCCAATACAAGAAGGACATGGAACTGCTGGAGCGGGTCCAAAGGAGAGCCACGAAGATGATCAGAGGGCTGGAGCACCTCTGCTATGAGGACAGGCTGAGAGAGTTGGGGCTCTTCAGCCTGGAGAGGAGAAGGCTTCGAGGAGACCTTATAGTGGCCTTCCAGTATTTGAAGGGAGCCTACAGGAAAGCTGGGGAGGGACTATTTACACGGTCTAGTAATGTTAGGACGAGGGGGAATGGGTTTAAGCTGGAAGAGGGGAGATTTAGACTGGATGTTAGGAGGAAGTTCTTTACAGTGAGGGTGGTAAGGCACTGGAACGGGTTGCCCAGGGAGGTTGTGGATGCTTCCTCCCTGGAGGTGTTTAAGGCCAGGCTGGATGAGGCCTTGAGCAGCCTGCTCTAGTGGGAGGTGTCCCTGCCTATGGCAGGGGGTTGGAGCTGGATGATCCTTGAGGTCCCTTCCAACCTAAACCATTCTATGATTCTATGATTCTATATATTTATTCAGCCTTGAAGGTCCTAGGCATCTAGCCCATCAGGCAGTGGTGATCACCTCCTCACAGCGGAGGGAAATATAACAGCACTCAGAACACTCTCTGTACAGTCAAGCAGTTACAAGTCCTAAGCAGTAAACTTGAACTAGAGCTGCTGCTGGACAGTGAGACCTGGGACCCTCCAGTGACCAGAGACACCTCCACTGTTCTCTGCTGCTTCCAAGGACTGAGGGAGAGACTCATATCTTTTTATATGACTTTTGAATCTAGATTATGTTTGCTACACTGATACAGAAAAACATGCATTAAAATTTGATCTGATGTGCTGACAGTCCAAGTGATTAGAAATTGTAAGTTAAGTTGCATTATAAATTCTGTATTATGCTACTTACAGAGTGCACTATGTTGTTTCTGTTTGTAGAAATCTTGTGCCATTCAGATAATAAATTCTGCACTACACTTACAATATCCCAATAAGAAAATAAAGCTTTAATTATTGCTGTGATTTAGTCCTGACTCTGTAAAGGATCTCTAAGAGTCTGTCTGTCCCCTTAGTGCTGGGTTACATCCCGAGAAACCCTAAATTGCCACAATTAGCCTGGTGTGGCTGGAGTTAAGATGCAGAAGAAATGGTGCATACATTCATACCATCCTGAATCAGGTGATATGTTCTGCTGGTGCACCATTCTGGGCTACTGGACTTTCATTTTAAGTGTCTTTCAGAACTCAACAGTGAATTCACCATACTTCAAAACTAAACCACTTCTGTACAGGGAAACATGGAATACACAGCTTTTCTGTTCTCTGCACTCTTTACTTGTTCTGCATCCTTGAAATAGCCACATTAAGGAACCTGCAGTCACTAGAACAAGATCTGTCTCCCGTGGCTGTGTCAGTATCCTTGGGATTTAGGACACATCTGATTTGGATGAGCTGTTATTTTCTCCCAGATCTTTTCTTCTGCAAACATTTTAGTTTGTATAAAGCATTCTTTTAGCTTTTCATCTTTTGAAGGTTTATGCACAATTAAGTTCTTGGCATCTTCATTAATCCACAGAATTTTTTTTCAGGCTGCACAAGATCAGCCATTGTACATGTTACAGATCTAACCTGGGGCTGTCAGCAGGTGTCAGAGACTCTTTGTTGTAGGTGAATTAAATTAAAACAGAGAAACAATACGCTGAACAGAGAGAAGCACTGCTGTCCTTTCCCACAGCTCGAAACCTCTACTGGCCAGGAATGTATAGTTCAAACTGTGACTCAAGGCTGTGCATCATTTGAGCACATCGAGCAGTATTCAGGCTGCTAACACAACATCAAACTTCTTTACTACCGCAAGTGTGGCCTGATTACTAGGGATAGGTGCTTGCACAGCTTCTGAACATATATCAAATTATGCAGTTACAGTGCTGCTGACCTGGCTCACAAAGGTAGAATAGAATAGAATCAACTAGGTTGGAAAAGACCTCCAAGATCATCCGGTCCAAACTATCACCCAGCCCTGTCCAGTCAAATAGACCATGGCACTAAGTGTCTCATCCAGTCTTTTCTTGAACACCTCCAGGGACGGTGACTCCACCACCTCCCTGGGCAGCCCATTCCAATGCCAATCACTTTCTCTGTGAAGAACTTCCTCCTAACATCCAGCCTATACTTCCCCCGGCACAACTTGACACAATGTATTATAAAAATTGTGTGTACTACAAACATTTTGAGTTTATCCCTTAAATCTGGACATAGCTGGAAAAATGTGTATAGGTCTTTTGCTGGTTTTGTTGCCATGTTGACCCCCATACGTTGGTCTGCTTTGACTTTCTTGGTATCAGTAAAAACTTGCTATAGGCTTCTCCCATATTATTGCAACTATTGACTTCTGTAACTAATTTGCTGCCACACCGTGCCAGGTTGGCCAATCGTAATGCAATTGGAATAGATGTCTGAATCTCTCCCACTCTTTTAAGAAGTAAAAAAAAAAACCAGTCTCTTCTAAGACAGATGATCCACAAATAACTCTCCAAAGTTCCCCATGTAGGTATTTCATCCTCATAGAACAAAATCTCAACCTGATTCGGACTGTCTGATTTTTTATTCCTGTGTGTGCCTGTTTAAAGCCCATCTCTTGAACACAAGCAGCAGAGTGTGAACAGTTTGAAAAAGACATTCCATCTCTCTCTCTCTTTCAACACCCCACAGGCAATTTGTACAGGCAGGAGCACAGAGAAGAGTTTTGTCTCTTTTGCATTTGTAAGTGCTTCTGGGAACATCTGTGGACTTTGCCTTTTTCTGACATTTATGGAGATCATGTGTCATTTTAGATTTTGTCAGAGTTACGATAGAAGTAACTAGTCTGCTCCCTCTACTTTTCACCCCTTTGCAGCCAGTTTCCCTTCCCTCCTCCAACTCCCAATAATGTTACAAAAATAACAAATTTGCAGATTATTGCCATAATTGTTGATAAAAAACCATTGTTAAAGAACTAAGACATGATAAAGACAATTCTTGAATCGTATTGCTTGAATGTCAGGTGACCATAGGACTTTCCATTTGAGTACTTCTATCAGAATAAACAGCTTCTGGAGAACTGGTATCTTCTGTGGCCAACACATTATTTCCTTCTGGATGGGACTGAAATAAAACTAATCTGATTTGATAAATTGATTCAAAGGACTTTCTTCTAAGTTAGTTTTACATTAAAATGGGCTGGTCTAATTGCCCAGCCTCTTATTTTTTATTACAAGTTGTGCTCTTTATCCATCCCACATTTACCTTGTCACACTGCACATTTTTCTCCATTTATGCTGTGATATGTATGGGAGAGCAAAGGCAGACGTGAGAATGTGATTGCCAGGCTCCCACATCACAAGGTACATAGGTTTGTGCCTAGCTCTTTTACAGGGTGCTTCCCAGCTGCTGCCTCCCAGCACCACGATGACTTGCTCAGACTGCTCAGCAGCGACGGGGGCTGTGGGGTCTGCCTGATCCAGAGGCTGTGCTGCATTTGCTATTGTGGGCAACTTAACCTGCAAGTTCAGACAAGAAAGTTGCCTTGGGACCACATTTGGTAGGTAGTACAGATGCACTGCATGACAGCCTAAGTTTTCCATAAATGGTATGCATTAGTGAAATTAAATAAATAACTTTAACAAAAGCAAGGGGAAGGTAATCCAATTAATTCAACGGAAACATTTTTTTCCCCTTGTAACATATGAAAGGGAACATACATTGGAATATTGGAATTTCTAGTTAAAGCCATGACATGCATCTGCTCTGCTTAAGATATGTGCTTGGAAAATAAGCTATTCATTGTCACAGAATGTTGTATACTTGACCTAAATATGACGTGGATTAAGTGAAATGATTGTTTACTCCAGCTTCTTGCAGCCCTCCTAAGGACTAGAGGCTACTGTGACAGGTGCTATGGAAATGCTCAGTAGGACCGTCTGTGCTACCAAAACCTTGTGACTCCCTGACAAGCACAAAATCCATTTGTGCTGTTTGCTTTCTTCATTTCAAAAGCTTTACTCGGCATCAAAAACCATAACCTGTTCTTCTATGTTTCTGCTTTTCTGTTGTGTTTCCTACATCACAGCTGAGTATGAACAACTTCAGAGAAAACTTTTCACATACGTTAATATCCTGGTCAAAAGATAATCAGCTCATCCTTGTGGCATGAAGCCTCATAGTTGACTTGGAAAGAATTTCTTCACCTAATTCTTTTCCTGGTTTGATTCAGAGTAAAGCAAAAGCTTGGTTTGACTGTTAAAGTGGCTTTAAAAGGAGTATCTTTAACCATGGTTTTGAATTTTAATTATTAAAGGGCTTAACTGAAAAATGTTTAAGGCAGTATCTCTGGCCAAAAACAATTTAGTCATCTCAGATATGTTTAAACATAATTAAAGTGGTATTTGACAATGCCTGAAAATATTTCTGAAGGAAAGCTGGTTTTGCTAAGATGACAGAACTTTATCCTTAGGTAGCTTCTTAAACCAAGCACTGATTTGAGAAAAGGAAAGTATTTCCAGGGCAGGCAGGAACAAGACATACATAACAAACCCTGATCTGACTTACTACTACACTTGGACCAGATCTGGGTGTACCTACTTACAACCCTGTTAACTCAACAAGGGGTGCTGCTAATTTACTGGTAGCTGTAAACCAAAACATTCATCCAGCAGCTTCCCCAGAGCAGCATCAAAGTTACAGATATGGAATAAGTCATCTAAATATGGGTTTACAGTTATGTGCAGAGACAGGTAAGTTTTATAGCATGATACATGGTTAAAAGGCACCAAATCCATGTCTGTTTTCGATGCAAGTCTACTGAATTTCTCAGAAGAGCTCTAACATCTGCATACAAAGGAAAGCCCCTCCAGTACAAACCCTTTCAAACGACATCTCCATCTACACACACAAATGCATGTTTAGGCCCAGAAAACGCAGAAAATTCAAAGTAAACTAAGAAATTATTTTCCAAGGTCAAGAAATATTTGCAGTTTACACCTAGAGCTAAAATCAGCTTCTCCTTGGTCTACCTTCTCCAAAAGACCCCTAAAACTACACTCTACATTGAACTTGGAAAACTGCATTAAAAAAAAAAAAAGTGTAACATGAAATATGAAGTGCAAAATCAAACAGATTGAAACAGCACCAGAAAAATGTTAGTTGAAAATTACAGATCTAATCTAAAGCTCAAGTGAAATCAACAGAAAAATTCCCACTGATTTTGTTGGACTTTGATGTTTCACAAGGCCTCTCACCATGTGCCAGGCATACGAAATGTGTTCCTCCATATGCCCATTAACCTCTTATGCCATGGAGGCAGGCTGTTTGCCAAATGTTATGGAAAGGGAATAACCACAACCTTTCAGGCACAGAGGAGGGTCTGCCCACCTGCTCATCACCTGTGCCAGCACTGAGGAGCTTGCACAGGGCAGCAGCCGCGGGTGGCTCAGCCATAGGCTCATCCCAAAGGAACATCAACAGACCTGCATCAGTGCCAGGGTGTTGCTGTGCTTGGAAGCTGTGGCCAGTCCAAGCTAACAAAGGAGGAGAGTATGAGTACATCAGATTATATAAGGCAAAATACTCATGGGATACGTGCTGTCCCATGGGCACCTCAGCAGAGGGAGAATAGATAACCATATTGCACTACATCCTACAACCAAATGATACACTGCAGAGGAAAAAAATGTGCAGAAAGAAATGGAACACTATCAAGTATGTTAGCCTGCCTTAAGAGCTAGAACAATAATGAGAAGTCATGCCTCTGGGTTTCTGATGCTCTTTGCACACCTCATTTTTCATCTTACCTTTGCAGGCAGCCTAGATTCAACCCAGAGCTTGCCATGCACACATACCACACCCTAACTCCACAGAATACACTGACTGCAGAGGATTAGGCACATATAGCTTCACTCGTTCCCCGCCCTCCATAAACGTCCACTGAAAGACAACGCACTCTTGGGGTTTTTGCTTGTACCAGTTACTGGTGGCACCAGCCAAAGTGCTGGAGAGGTGCAGCTAGCCTGGTACAGCCACTCCCTCTCTCAAGGATATAAATCCTCGGCAGGCGCGAGGGAGTGAATTTACCACTGTCAGCTTCCAAGTTCCTCGCCTTATAAAGCCAGCAGGAAAGCAAGCAAGTTAATACTGGAACTGTTTTGGTTTGGCACAGTTGTTTTTTTTCTGTCTTGCTCTGGCCTTTTTTTTTTTTTTCTTTTACAGACATGGTTTATGTTTTATTTTGGCACTTTTTATCAAAGCAGTTGCATCAGAGACTTGGAAATTCCTGACCAGCTCTAATCTGCATCAGTGCAGCTGCCTTGTGGTCACACCACTACACAGTGCAGCTGGCGCCAGCCTCAGGACGTCCCTCGGGTGGGGTGAGCAGGCTGACGCACTTCTGCTGAGGGGGCTTGCCCATGCCACAAACCAGAGCCCCCTGCTCAGCCCCCGGCTACAGCTGGCTGGTTTTGCTATGTGTGTGGTATGGTCAACTCCATGTGCTTATTCCCACTCCAGCTGCCAAGCTCTTTGTCTACCTGCACAGCCATGAGAGCCACACAACTCTACCCTCACTTAGGAAAAAAACAGCTCTTATTTTTCTTCTTACGCTAGAAAGTGAGTTTCTCCAAGTAGGCAAAGGTGCTACTTCCAAAAGGAAGAAGGGCAAGGTAAGCGGTTTTTTAAAGACCATTAAATACAGGCAGTGTCAGTCCAGCAGTAAAGGACCAAGATGATGCCAGCAGAAGCTTCCTAGCAGCAGCAGGACTGGCTCCCTGCACAGACACTGGTCAGCTGGCATGCCCCACCTTGGTTTGCAGTATTTGAACAGGAAGTTTTGATTGTAAAACAGCTTCTTGTTTTACAGCTCTCAGAACCCAAACAGAAGGCCTGTTCTGTAAAGAAAACAGCTCAGCACCTGTTGGAGGCTGGTAAGAAGGCCTGAAGAACCTCTATCAGGTGGTACAGTCCACTCTTTGGAAATTACTGTATGGCTCATAGGAAAACCCAACAGCTTAATAATTTAAACCTAAAGATTCTCACTGATACTGATAAATGCATTTTTAAAACTTGGTATGAGTTAGGTACATGTTTCTGTTTCACAATCTTGCCATCGCTGCCTCAGGGAGGCACAGCTGCTGCCTGGTTTTATCTCGTTGAATTGCAAACAGGGACCAGGACTACATTTGCTGCCAACCACACCAGCTGTAAATTCCCAGGAGGTTAGATGCATGGAGGTGGTCAGGTCGGTCAAAGTTGTTGTATCAGAGATCAAAGGTCAGCAAAGAGATTTTTCCCAAATTGTGCCATTGGTTTAATTGTACTAATCATTATTGCTTCTTTGCTGTGTGCAAGCAGACATTTCAAAATGTTGGGTTTTTTTTGCTACATTGTATGTTTGTGCTTTTTATTAGGCTAATTTGAAAGATTCAAAACGATGAATAAATTGTCACTCGGCTTGCTTTATCTGCTATTGCAGCCTATGCCCAACAGATGTCACATATGAAATTCAAATTACGTCTTCAAATGGAGCATGACTTGATAATGAATAATGCAAGACATACACTGAAAATTAGAATCCCGTTTTTAAACAGTGTGTTTCTTAGCACAGGCAACGTCAGTGGAAAAATACTCACCTATTTATTTGGCCATTTTCCACCTCTGTGAAATCATTTGAATCATTGCTGATGTTATCATCTTCGGGGACAGTCATATTCTGCAATTCAGTCAGTTCTAATCCAGCTTTGAAATGCATCATGGGTGAAGAACTGTACCTATACAAGTGTTTCTCCAAATACTAGTGTGTGGTTGGTATTTGTTGAGTAAACTGCAGCCACAGTGCCTGCAACCTAAAGAAAACACAAGAAAAAAAAACAAGATGTGTATCAACAGTAGGCAATATCACCAGAAGAAACCACTGGAACTTGGACAAGAAGGACCGTCCTTAGCAACCAGTTTTGTATTGTTAGAAGGACCTCAGATTATAGCCTAAATGCGCTGCAGAACAGCAGTAAAACCCTCTTTGCCTGAATGAGATCAGCTTCACTAACCTTACAAATTTATCTGGTCCTGCAAACAACTTCTGGAGGCAGTACTTGTACTTATAAACTAGCAAGAAAGTCAATTATTTTTGTTTCAGGAAAAAAGATTAACTACCCACAAATTAAGGACAAAAATTATTTGCTTGTCCAAGTACCATTTTCAACATTCAGTGCTCATCTTTTGTATAGTCTCCATTCTTAAAAACATAAAACAGTGTCTGCACTGTTGCTAAGTGAACAGAACAGAGGGATGGGACTATGCCAGTACTCTGTTCTACTAACTGTTTTCCAGGTATTCGAATATGTTAAGGGTATTTTTGGTAAAGTGGATGTGTACAGAGGATGCTTTCTGTGTGGTTAAACTTATTCTGAACAAGGACAAAAACAGACAAAGCCAAATCCCTAAGCTCACGTATCATAGGAAGAAAGAGTAAAGTGCATCTTGTGTCAAACAGTTATTATCTAGAGATCAGGTGATCTCTCCTCTGATAGATGTGTTTCATAAAAGCACCAAGAATAACACCAAAGGCAGATCAGACAAGTCTACTACAGTGACGGATTTCCTCATCAGCAATGCAAATCAATTGAACAACTAATATTTTCCAGAGGCTGGCCACTCTCGGCTGAGCTACAACTACAGCACAGTGCCAAGGCAACAGGATGTTATTTACAAAGAAGCTCCTGCACCACAACTCTCAATTCCCGTTTTATGAATGAATTTCCTGCAGTACTGCGAAATGGTTACACATCCTGGGGTATGTGGTGAATGCTCAGTTGGCAGATTCATTTTCAAATTCTCATTTTACCTCAAACCTGTCAACGGGCTTTGCCTGCAACCCAAGGATTAGGAGCATTCCTGGCTTTTGCAGGGCACTATGTCAGGCAGGAGGACATGGCTGACTTGTTCAGTTATGACATCTGCCTGTTTTGAACTAAGTCTTCAGGGCCAAATTCTTCTGATTTATACCACATCCCCACATCATAGAGAAAAGAGCTTTGCAAATGAGCAGGTTTTCCCCTGCGAATACTTTCTCAAAAATGTAGTTTTAAAGTTTATATGTGTCCTCTTGACATTTCCTTAAGAGCCCAAATAGTTCAAATTTCAGGTGCGATGCTAAAAGGTGAACCTTGAGGCTTGCAGTAGAGCAGGATCTGCTCTTTTCTACCAAAGGAGCAACTAAACACATGGTTATGGTAGCAGATGTGGCCTGGTACAGCCCGGTGCAAGGATGGTGTTGAGGTGGTGTGAGCTGGGTCCTTTCCAAAGCCTCTGCAGAAGAGATTTTCACTACAGATACCAGGGGAATGACCATTTGGGTATTAAAACATTGTTTAAAAAATAAAAAAAAAAAAGGCTGCTGATAAATAAATGCAGACTGGCAAGCAAAGGGTGATTTTACCAGTGACATTCTAGAACAGTCTTCCCAGAGGCTGCAGAGGTAAAATACCTATTTTGGAAGAGAAGCACCATCTTTTTATAAAAGGATAAAGCCACAGGAGATGGCAACTGCTGAGGTGGCAAGGACTGAGCCTGCTGAATCCTATAGCTTCTTGTGACCATGAGTTCCTAAAATAAACAATTCCTTAATAGACCTGACAACTTCTGTACAGAGATCTGTATCCCTTGGCATTTAAAAATCCAGGCAAATGTTAATCTGAGATTCCAGCAAGGAAGCTTTCTCTCTGGGTGTCATTTTGTATCATGGTACTCCAAGAGGATTTTTCAGAATTGCCTTGATATTGCCTGTGCTTAATAAAATTCCCCATTAAGTGTTTCAAAAGCAGGTGCTGAAATTAGCACTCTGGTGAGGTAAACAGGATGCTGGAGAGCAGACTTCACAGCTCACTGGTGCAGCTCCTGCTTCACTGTTCCACCCCTCTGTAGCTGAAATGCTGGAAGGCCAGACTGGCAAGAAAACAGCTTCCTGATTTATTTGCAAGGAATCTTTGCAGTGCAAAAGTGACAACCTTTTTTATTCAACAGAAAACTGACTGAATGACAACTGCGTGAAATCTGACTGAGCAAGCAGTGCCAGCTGAAGTACCAGCAATCATTTCAGCAGATCCCAGATTTCAGGCAGATGAGATGCTCCTGAAGCATTGTGACACCAGGCACAACAAGCTTTGAATCTTGCCTTGGGATCTTTCTAGGTTAAGTGATTTTTTTTTTTTTTCCAGAAAACAAAACACAAACCAACAACACCCTCCCAAAAAACAACAACAACAACAACAACAAATTGTTCAGTCAAATAATGCATTGTGTTTCCAAGTATGAGGAAACTTTATCTGAACACCAAAACACAAGGAAGGTGAAGAGGCAGTGGTGGGGTTACGAACTGAAGCTTTAGCTGTCACAGCATGGACTCATAAAAAAAATCTTTGGAAAAGGATAACCACCTTGTCTCTAGCACCTCCAAATGTAAAATCAAGGTCATAATAGCAACAATAACACTCAGGTTGTGAAGTGCTTGCAGATTCAGAGGGAAAAGATGGCAGAAGTGTGATACCTAGAAAAAAAGCCACTTTGCAAAATGCATTTTTTTTTTGGCAAAGAAAACTCTACCTAAGATACATTCAGAGCAAGCCTTTTGTCACTGCTATTCACTCTAAGCATCATCCACAGTCAGTAAAGTACAGGTGGTCACATGAATTTTGCCCCCAAATCACCTGTTTTAAATTTCTAGTTCAAGGATGTAACAAATTGCAGAGTTTAAATAATAATAATAAAAAAAATCTACATTTGTAAAGGTTCCTGTCTATCATTTTTCCTCTCTACAAGTCAAAGTCAAGCTGAAGAGGCTCACAGCCACAATAAGGCCATTCCCTGCAAATGCAATAGCTTTTCTCCCAAGGTAGCTTTGACACAGGGATAGACAAGCTAAGAGAGTCACCACCTCAGGTGTAGGTGACATTAATGCTGTGGGAAGAAAACAAAAATGCCTCAACTAATAAAAATGCTCCATATGTTGACGCTGAACTATATTGGAAGCAGCATGGTAATATTTGGTACTTTGAGGCCTTTTAATTCAAGAAATGTCACAAAATAAATGCAAATAAAAATACTTTCAATTCATATTGAAAGGCAGTTAACAATAATCTGGAGCGGAACTGTAGCAATGCCAATCACTTCCAGTCACTGTGCTGCTACTCTGCCCAGCCTTAAACCTCTCAAAAAAGGAAACTTCCAGAG
The DNA here is from genome assembly GCA_013400475.1 of Tricholaema leucomelas. Classification (NCBI taxonomy): domain Eukaryota; kingdom Metazoa; phylum Chordata; class Aves; order Piciformes; family Lybiidae; genus Tricholaema lacrymosa; species Tricholaema leucomelas. The sequence continues at coordinate 271,673 of WAAF01010017.1, read as the reverse complement.
AACTGTCATCAAACCTCTCTCCAGACACACACAAAGTAAAGAAGAAGTGAGAACTTTGCTCTTACTTCAAACTTTTCTACTCAGATGGGCAAAAGCTCCTTCTTGAAGCAAGAATCACCTCCAAAGAAAACCAAGGAAGAGCTAATGACCCTTCTGAAGGAACTTCAAAGATCTGTGTTTGGTAGCTGATCCAGCCCCCACATTTAGTAGAAACAGTGCTGTTCTGGCCTAGGAGCTTGTCTTTCTCTTTAAACATCCCATGGCATGCCTTGGATAGTTTATTCATCATGTGTTCCTTGCAGAATGTAAAAAAGATTACAACTGGTCACAGACTTCAGAAGGAAGACTATGAGATGACACAAGAAGATAAAGTGAGTTTATTTTTCTCAGGGTCACCAAGACCTTCACAAGACATCAAAACGTGTGTCAAGAACAGGGCTATTTTCTCTTCTGAAACATTAAACAAACAAACAAACAAGAAAAAGATCACTGCAACTCCAGTTTTCTGTACTTTTAAATTCCACAGGAGCAGTAATGGGATCAAAAAGTTTTTATTTGAAAAAATATGATAGTTCAAGCAACCCAACTTTATTTCTTCAGCTGGGTCAAGCATTAATCGTTCCAGGACAGGACCTGGAAGAGGTGTAATATCAAAGAACACTTTGCTAGAAGTCATGGTTTTAAGGGTAACATCATCACCCCTAGCTTGGTGATAGCTTTATTTACTGACCCTTTCCCCTCTCCCCCCATATCCTGCAAATAACATAATTGGAACAGTGCCATCTAAGACACGTGGCTGCCCCAAAATGGACCCAATATGCGAGAGGTGTTTGGGTAAGTGGTTTCAGTTGTACCCATCTTGTCTGCCTCTGGGTATGTTTTTTGTCACATGCCCTTGCACGCTCACCAGGCACTTCACTCACTGCATGCTTCCTGCAGTCAAATGGTCTTGGGGATAGCAGATATCCAAGACATGCTAAGCAATTTTAACTGTGGAATTCAAGATAATTTGCTTAAAAGCTGAAATGTGACTCAACTTTCCTCTCAAAGGGAGTTTTGCCAAGAACTCCTCTTGGTCAGTTAAGAGTCATCAGAATCCAGCACTTGAGTTTCACACAAGCTAGTTTTATCCCTGCAAAGCCTGAGATGTGATATATCTTTCTTTGCTCATACTTTTGAAAGTTCTTTCATATAAGGGCAATATAACCAGCAAGACACCATGTATATAAATAATGAAACACTGACCCTGAAACTCTCTGTACGACTATTCACTTAAATGACAAAAAACAATAATAGGCTTCATACGTAACACTATCATGTTGGGAGGCGGGGAAGCAGCTATCGCCCTTTTATACGGCATCAGTGACACCTGACTCCTGGAACATAAAGCTCCCGATTTACTCCTCATGTACAGGAAGGACAAAACGGAGAGATTAGAGAAGAGCCATGGAGATAACAAAGAGCTTGGAAATTAAAGACTGACTCACATCCACTGAGTAAACATCTGCAGTGTTTGAAATGTCATTGCCTCCAGCTCTCCGGTACTGCCCTTCTGCAGCAGACTGCAGCCACGGGAGAAGCAGAAGGATGATCCTGGCCCTACCGACCACCCAGCCTCAGTGTTCTAAAGGCTGCCACAGAGAACCATGGAGGTGCTGGCACAAGCCTGCTTTGCCCACAAGCAACACCACCAGGCTGAGGGGAGTGTGGTGGCCCTAAGGCCTTACAGCTGCTGCAGCCATTTGCTTGATGGCTGTAAGCCATCACCTTTTATTTCCAAGTTCCTTCTCTCTCACACACCCCATACTGCAAGGGATAGAAATAGTTAAAAGAGAAGGTAAGAGCAGGAAACAAAGAAGTAGCCAAAGACTTCAGAAGAAAGGTCAGAAAAGGATGCCATAAAAAAGGAAGCAATTAGCACAAATGTGGATTCTCAACCTTTATCCTGGTACTGCACGACCTTGCACTGCAACAGGAAAATGTCCCTACTCTGCCCTGTCGTTTCCCACACTGCCCATCCATGCTGCCATAAAGAAAGGCAAGACAGTCTCAAATTTTAAGTCTCGACAGAGCAGTCAGCTGATCAAAGGCAGGCAAACAAAAAATCATAAAATCCCAGCCTGATTCACCCAGTGATTCATTATTTTAGGCAAAACACTTAAGAGATGAGCCATAAAGGAGAATAGTTTTAACTACATTTTTGTTTTGAGCCCTTCCCAGTCAATTTAGGAAAAGCATTTGGCAAAGGAACACAGTCACATTTTTTCCTAATTATATTTCTCTATGAAATCCTCTCAACAGTCTCGGTTTTGCTGAAGAGGTCCCACAACACACCACTACAAATAAATGGACTCTTTGTCTTCCATAAAAAGTGGAAGTGGGGCTTTAAGTGCAACAGCAACAAAATGGACTGTCCAGATGTGTTTGTAGGGGCTAAACAGCAGCTCTGAAATTCTTATTTCAAATAAATTTTGGACTATGAAGGAAGTTGCCTTGGCGTAAGTTGACGTGTAGCTCACTTCCTTCTGCACCAGGTTACAATTTCTTTGCTTTGATTTTCTTTACTGTAACAGACTATTAGTGATATTTACCTGATAAGCTTGCACAAACATTATGCAAGCTAAGTGCAAAAGGGCTGTGAAACACTTTCAATGTGAGTTTTCTAGCAGCTGCCAGTTTTCCCAAGTGCAGCCACTCAGACTTCTTGGATTGGATTAAGGTCACAGCAATAAAAACTTATCAGAAAGGAAACTGAATTCAGGCTTAGAATATTAAAATATTCATACAACATTTCATTTACCTTCACAATACAAACTTTTTAAAGTGGTAGTTATTGTCACACTGTGTGCTAAGCATGTTTCTAAGGAAATGAGCAAGCTGAAGCGAAAAAAAAACCCAGGGGTTAGAGGGGGCGCATTTCTGCTCAGTCATCACTCTTCCTTCGGTAAAGACTCCCAAACCAGAAAAGACCAATAAAATGTATAAAAGCGACACAAGATGAGCAGCCCAGAAGCAGACCAGCTGAGAGCACCTTACCTCCCTTTCCATCTTTTAAAACCCTTGTAAAAAAATAGGATTTGGACATGAAGGAAAAATGATCCTCCATGTTGCACAGTTGTCTGCAGAAAGCCTTGAACAATTCGGAGGATTACTCTCTGCACAGGGGCATGTGGAGTGTGGCACTTGCTGCCAATACACCTCGTGACCTTACCCAGGTTGGAGAACCAGTGGCCAGCAGGTCGAGGGAGGTGATTCTCCCCATCTACTCTGCTCTGGTGAGACCCCACCTGGAGTACTGTGGCCAGTTCTGGAGCCCCCATTACAAGAAGGATGTGGAAGTGCTGGAGCCCACAGAAGGGCCACTGGGATGATCAGAGGGCTGGAGCACCTCTGCTATGAGGACAGACTGAAAGAGTTGGGGCTGTTCAGTCTGGAGAAGAGGAGGGTCCGAGGTGATCTTACTGTGGCCTTCTAGTATCTGAAGGGGGCCTACAAAAAAGTTGGGGAAGGACTTTTCAGGATATCAGGGAGTGACAGGACTAGGGGGAATGGAGCAAAGCTGGAGATGGGTAGGTTCAGGCTGGATGTGAGGAGGAAGTTGTTCAGCATGAGAGTGGTGAGAGCCTGGAATGGGTTGCCCAGGGAGGTGGTTGAGGCCCTGTCCCTGGAAGTGTTGGATGGGGCTCTGGCCAGCCTGATCTAGGGTAGGGTGTCCCTGCCCATGGCAGGGGGTTTGGAACTAGATGATCCTTGTGGTCCCTTCCAACCCTGACTGATTCTGTGATTCTAACCCAGCTGGTCCAACCACAGCATTAACAGTCTCAAAAGACAAACCAGAGGATGCTGCAATGTGCTTCAGTGAAGTGCTCTCTGTATGGTACCTCTTAAAATGATGGGAAAAAAAGAAAGAAAAATCCTAAAAGGCTAAGTCAAATAAGTCATTTGGTACGATGGTGAAACAGATCTCTTTTCCGTCAGTGAATTTCCATGAAGCCACAGCAGAAGGCCTCTGCTTACCAACATGGCAATTCCTAGATTTCTGTCAGGTTTTGCCAGTCGATTTCAGCACAATCGCAATTACTGATGACCTATACCCTTCAGCAACAGATAGACTGTCATTTTAGACACTTTTTAAACAAAGTCGGTACTTTGGGGGCAAATGAAGGATAGAAAAATGTTCTTTCTTTCTTGAAATTCTTGTAGCTATTTTTACATCTGATCTAAGAAGGTTAGGCTCACAATGTCTTTTCTTTTTTTTGTCTTTTTTAAAAGTCTTTTCTTCCAGAATGGATTTTATCCATTAACAAAGACCTTCTCCTAATATTTTACTTTCAGAGCAATGGCTGCTCCGTGTTATTTTATTTTGCCTTTCAAGCACATGTAAAACCCAAACAAACCTAAGGTGAATGAAGCACCACAAGGCAAAGGTTACTACTCTTTGTAAGAGAGGTTAGTAGAAATGCCCAAAAGCAGTCCGTTGGACACTGGATAGCCTAAGGAAACGTGGCGGGCTCAGCTGGTGGCCCAAGCAGATTATAGCTTTGCCTTCTAGAAAACCAGCTGCCAAACACGGCGCTTATTTCAGTCCGAACGTGACATAAACAGAGCACGGGTTTACACACCTCCTCGTCTCCTCTTTCACAAGGAGACACATCCTAGCTACAGGTTGCACTGCAAACTCTGCAAAACAAAGGAACAAACCTTCTACCACAGAAGAAAGCTGGACTTAAACACACGTGAGCAAACGCATACCAGGCCTTTGAACCAGCCTCTTTTTGTTCTCGCCTCCAGCCCATTACGAGCCAGCAGCTTAGCTGTTACTATGTATTTACAGGCAAACACACACAAACGCACACGCGTGCGCGCCGTGGGTCCAGCCTGCATTTTCCGAATACCTCAAAACTTCCACTGGCCCTATGGCAGCGCTGGACTTAAGAGAAAGGCAGAGCTGAACCCGCGGCCGTGGCTTACGGGGGCTGCGGCACAGGCAGCCCAGCCGCGCAGCTCCCGCCATCACGCTTCAAGGCTCTCAAACTCTGCTGGTTGTTTGGGTTTTGTTTGTTTTTTCCTTGGTTGGTTATTTTTGGTGCTGCCAACGAAAGCTGGTAGCTGCCGACTGCCGTTTTAGTTTTTTTTCTGAACGCACGCCGCAGCGGCTCGCTAGGGCGGCATCCCGGCGGCCAGCCCCGCCGCCACCCTGCAACGCGCCCCAGCCGCGGGCGGATGCCGCATGGCCAGCTCGCTCCATCTCCCGTCCCCTCCAGCCGCGCCGCAACGACGTTTCCGGGCTCAGCCATCCCCTCCCCGGCTCACAGCGCGTTTTGAAAGCCTCCGCGCCCGCGAGCCGGACGCACGTTTGGCAAGGAGAGGGTGCGCACACGGCAGAGACAAAGCGCGGGCGGCGGCGGGTTCCTGCCCGCGCTGCGCGGCCGCGGCACGGAGACAAAGGCTGCGCGGGGAGCCTTGTCCCCGTCCTTCCCCGATTGCATCAACTGCTGCCTACCTTCCGCAGGAGCTGTGGTGATCCCCCGAGGATTAATCCACTCCCTCCGGCGGCAGCAAGACGAAGCAGCCCGACAAACGATTACAGTGATAATATAAAACGAAATGTTGAGAAAAAAAATGAGAAAAACGGCTAAGTACTGGGGGAAATTAAATCGGTGAAACGAAGGAGAGGAAGCTGCTGCTCCTCCTCCTGCCGCGGGTGTGTGCAGGTGAGCGGGTTGGCAAGTGCGCGACCGGGGCCGGGGCCGCGCCTCCAGGTGCTTGAGAGACGCGAAGCCCCCGCGGCACCGCCCACCCGCTGCCTCCCGACCGTACGCAGTCTTGGGCAGAGCACCCGCGCAGTTGCCCGGGCACCCCCTGCTCCTGAGCAGCCCCAACTCCCCGGCACCTCTCCGCACAGAAGCATCCCCCGGCCCCCAACACACCCCCTTCCTCCCCCTCCCCACGGCACGCCCTCGCTTCCCTGTATCCCCTCCTCCACAGTACCCCCTCCTCCACGGTACCCCTTTACACCACGATACCTCCCCGCTCCACGGCACCTCCCTGCTCCCTGGCACTCCCCCCCAACCGCTGCCCGGGTGCACCTCCGTTCAGCACCTTTATTTTAAAATGAAACTCTTTTTTTACAACAACGACTGAAAAAAATATTTTCTCTCTCTTTTTTACGCCACGGCTTGCCCACAGCAGAGCCCCTTCTGGTAGGCAGACTGCATTTTTGTGGCGTTTTCTCTGAAATGGCCACGGAAGATCTGGCATCGTGTTACCCAATTTCCTGTTTCGTCATTCAGAATGTATATGCTGAAAATGCTGCCATTAGTGTGAGAGGTCAGAGCGTTTCCAACTGGGGCAAGACATGCTTTTCAGATACCAAGGGGGATTTGATGCCCGGAGGATTTGCAGTAGCTCGTTATTTCCATACTAATCTCTAGAAAGTGCTATGTGAGCCTTGCAAAACCCACTTTTTAAGAACAATCCTGAAGCAAGGTGACATTGAAGCTGACAGTTTAGGAGCACAGCCCTTGGTTTCACACCATGCGATGCAAGACTTGTACTTGCACAGGGTATCTCAAGGCAAAGAATGAAGGGTTGCTGGAACATGCAGGTTTGGGGAAGGTTTGCCTAGCTCTGCACAGAGAGAAGATTGCTGCTGGAAAGTTCTCACTTGTGTTGTGCTGCCAGCAGCTTCTTGAGGTGTTTGCGCTGGAAGTTCCCCTACCAGATTTCCTAAATGTCAGGCCAAAAAGGCAGATTACACAAACAAAAAATTACCATCTTTGCATGTCCAGGATGGATTCCCATTCTGGTGCTTGTACTGCATCGTTGTTCGGGGGGTTTATGTTGTTTTGTGGGTTTTTTTGTTTGTGTGTTTGTTTTTCACTAGGGTAGTTCTTTGAATATGAAGTGCTATCAAACAGTAATTTAATTAATACCCATCACATCCCTCTAGGTGTAGAGCCGTATCATCCCAGTAATGAGAGAGAAGCTAGAGGGAGAGCTAGCTACCCAAGGTCATTAAGCAAAGGGATACACTTTCAATGCTTCCTCTAGTGGAACTCTCTGAGGCTCACATCAGCACCCTCCACCGCCTTATGGAAGTTTCAGATCAACAAAAAATGTGGAGCTGGATTCTAAGCCAAGGACTTGTGTTTCCATCCAGCCCGATGTGCAAGGCATCATGCCCAAAAGCAGAGAAGAAAGTATTTGCAATTCACTCTTACTCAATTAGACTTCCTTCTCTTAAACTGACAATCAACCTCCCTCTCTAATTACTGAATAAGTATATTACATAGTAGACATGGCCAGGTGGTATTATAGGGAATAAGAAGAAAGTACTTTGTTTCTTTGAAACAAAACCTGTATCAGGCTAGCTATCAAATTGTTACTGATTTGATGTTTCCTGTTTCCACCATCTATTTTACACCTGTAAAGGCAGACCTTTCCTACCTTACAGATCATTTGATCTTACCTTGTCATGCACATTCATAGAATCATAGAATGGCCTGAGTTGGAAGGGACCTTAAAGACCATCTATTTGCAGCCTCCCTGCCATAGGCAGGGACACCTCCCATTAGACCAGGTTGCTGAAAGCCTCATCCATCCTAATCTTCAACATTTCCGTGTATGAGGCATCCACAACTTCTCTGGGCAATCTCTTCCAGTATTTAGCACCATCAACTTCTTCCTAATGTCTAATCTAAATCTACTCTGCTCTAGTTTAAAACCATTGCCCCTTATCCTATCACCATATGCTCTTATAAATAGTTCCTCTCCAGCCTTCCTTGTAGGCTCCCTTCAGGTACTGTAAGACCATTATTAGGTCTCCCCGGAGCCTTCTTTTTTTCCAGGCTGAACAGGCCCAATTCACTCAGCCTGTTTTCATAGGAGAGGTGCACCAGTCCTCTGGTCATCTTTGTGGCCCTCCCTCTGGCCCTTCTCCAACAGATCCATGCTCCAGAGTTGTTGGGGGCTCCAGAGTTGCACGTAGTACTCCAGTGGGTGTCTCACAAGAGCACCTCCCTTGACCTTCTGACCATGCATCTTTTGAAGCAGCCCAGGATACAGTTGGCTTTTGGGCTGCCAGAACACATTGCTGGCTCGTGTCAAGCGCCTAATCTCTTCTCTTTCCTCTGAAGTAGCCTCTGTCTGTAACATCATTCCCTCTCTTTGTTCATACTGGCAACTTCCAAATGTTCTTTATATTTCATCTGCCACATGCATCAACAGCCACATGCATTTTCAGCACAGCCCTCTGAAGTGCAATGTTCTTCCAGAGGCTAGAAAATCCCCTTCTGAAATGTTCTTCAAGGATTTGTGTTTACAGACTAACTTAAACTGTGATGGAAACTGCAGGTATGCAACAAAAACTATACATAATAAAAGTGAACTTAAATCAAAAGACAACAAGTATTTCTTCAGTTGGCTAAGCTATCATATGTATGATATCTGGCAAGCTTTTCTGTGTGCAGTTTCTGAATCTCCTTCGTGTGCATTTTATTGAAAGTGGGTCTTGGTTGGCCTCTGTTGTCTTTTGCTTCTAAATTGCAGTGAGGACTATGAGAGATTTCAAGCACAATTATTGCACCTGGCACAAAGCTAATGACAGAGGGTCATTAAACTTAGATGATTACTTGTTCAAATATTTTACCCTTGGGCAAATATATGGCAACAGAGCAGGGGAAAGCAGTTCTTTGAGCCTGGGATGGGAAGATTCATGGCTGACATGGCAAGCCTTATAAGAGGAACTGGAGATGCTTTTACCGAGTTCTCTTCACCTCTATTTTAGTACATCTATCATTGGCATGTTTGAACTTATGTGCTAGTGCTTGTGTGAAAGAGAGATGAGTAGAAGGACCCAGATCAGAAATGGAAAGTCAGCTGAAAGAGAAAAGCCTTGTGTCTGGCAGAGAATCTACTTGCTGCCAGAAAGTGACCTTGAGCATCTCTGGAGCCTCTGACTGCCCTTCAGGAACAGCAAAGAGTAATGAGAAAGCACAGAGTGTAACAATGGCTATTTCTGCCCCTCAGTAATATATCTAAATCTTGTGCAAATTAAACAAAAATGTAGATAGACTTTTAGGAGTTTTTATGTTTGTTTGCTTGGGGTTTGGGTTTGGGGTGCGTTTGTTTATTTGGAAAGAAGACTTTGTGTCCGTTTGCTGCAGAGAGCCCGTGAGCTAAGGTTTGATAAAGCAGCATTTAAGCTAGGGGGCTGCTCACAGGAGGGGGCAGTACTGATCTTCCTTCAGGAAGCAGACAGTGAGATCGTCTTCCCGACAAGGCTTCATAGAGCCTGCATGCTCAAAGAGTGTTGCAGATGTGCTGCATGGAGGAACAAAGAGCTGGTACCTACTTGGGCTCAGAGTCACTGAAGCCCAAACACACCATGGGGCCCACTGAGGTGGATGAACTCCTCCAGGATGGCACAGTGAACTATTGCAGGGCTCAGTGAAACTTTCTTCTTGAAAATAAAATTTTTGACAAGTCTCTAATTTTTTTCTAGCCTGTGATGCCATGATTTGATCTCAGACAAAAAAAAAAAAAAAAGATTTCTTGGAAATCTACTCCCATGTTAAAAGTCTGCTGGTGCTAGCAGGGTCCTGATGTTGATTGTGTGACATTGACTGGGAGGGATATTTTGCCTAGCAGCTGAGCAAGGGAAAACATCATTGACTATGTACGATGCATAATGTACATTCTGTACATGACTGGTCTTGCACGATACTCTGAAAACTACCCGCACTTGTCACACATTTTGTGAACACTGATAGCATCAACTGTGTTTAAACATGTGTTCAGCCGCCTCCAACTCTGCTTGTTGAGACAATCAGCTTTCAAGGGCTGAGAAATCTTGCATGCATGTCTGTGACTCTGTGATCATGAGATGTTATCATTTGTTGGTTTCCTGACCAAAGTTTGGTATACAGCTACAGTGACTAATCTTGGTTTAATAGGAGGGGTTCTCCTCTACTCTTCCTCTTTAGATTCAGGAATTTGTGCAACAAAGCAGGTACTTATGTTTTTTCTCCTTACCTCTAACCACCTCCTTTAGCTCTTTTATCTAGTCAAGACAAATGCTCTATTGCAATACAAAAGTTATAGACCTGCTTGAGATTAAGGAAATAGCAGTGACTAAACCAAAGAAATTTGAAAGTATGAGAGATGCCTGTGGTGATAGTCAAAGCTTAATTTAAACACCTTTTAAAGGTATGTATAACAAAGTACTCTTTTGTTTTATCACTTTTAAGGTGTTGCTTCTTACCACCAATTTATGGAACTACAGACCAATGTGTATGGTCCGAGTAGAGCATATACATCTTTGATCTTCCTGAAGTGAGTAAATGCAGACTGTATTGCAACCATGTACCAAGTTGAATTACAGCACAAAGAGGAGGTCCTCTCTCCTTTTCTCCAGAAAAGTTTGGTTTTTTTCATTCCATTTGTATAGAATGACCTTAAACCCTTGCTCGGGGGACAGCAATGTCTGTCAGAGTTTTGAGGGAGAGTAGCTGCTATGCTGACTTGTCTGAAATGATCCTGGAAACTTGTAACTCCTCGTCACAGCATATGGCATGGCAATGGGAGATGGAAGGCATCCAGGAACATGAAATAATTCATAACTATTGTGAATTAAATCATACTAAAGATAATTTCTTTAATTTAATTCAGGACAGGTCTGCTAGTGCACAGCCCAGTAATTGAATTCTCCTCAGTTAAAAAGATAAATTAACACACACACGTGTATATATATATATATATATACATATACAATAAAATAATGTGAAAAAGCATGAAATCACAGAATGACATGAAGCTTTAATTCAGTGTTTGAGTGATGGATACTATGTACCTAAATCCATATAATTAGAAGCCCTCAAAGCTGCTAAACATCTTTTACTGCTGCTTAAATTCCTGGGAGCTGAGGAAACTCAGTATAACCAGAAATCAGAGTGCTCATTTACCTGACTGTATAGAAAATTAGATGCTAATCTGTAAGTATCCAAGCTGCATGTACTGACCATATTGTAACCCAATAATAATGTATCCTGGAGAAGTTATGGGATCATGAAACATCATGAAATAAGTGATCATGAAAAAAAAAGAAGAAGAAAGAAAAGAGTGAATTCTTATTTTTTACAATTTCTCTTTAGTTAGCTTTTCAGGATAGTGGTAAAATGACGAACTTGCAGTAAACAGCCAACAAGCAAACAATAAAGACTACACGCCAGAAATTCATACTCGAGGAGTAGGGAACTAGCTCAAAACAAAGTCCTTTGTGAACGTATTGATGAGTAATATTTTTTGAAAAGATAAACCAAAGTAAAGCTTTTGGCATGCCCAAGAGCATGGCAGAAATGCAGCGAAAATAGTAAGTTTATGTAAAAGGTGAGCTTGTCAACGTATCTGTAACACCAGGCAAGTGTCTAATGAGGTTCCTGCTACCCATCCCATTGTTCCTCTGCTATTTACATTAGCTTTTGCAGTTCTCTAAAATGCAAACAAATTCCATTTTCATTAAGCCTAAATGAAACCAGTGAGAGCAAAATTTAATCTATAATTTACAAGGCTTTGGGTATCATGTATTCTGTGAAAGTCCTCCCCTAGAGACATAGTGTTGTAGGCAAAAGCAATGCTCTGTGTCTGTGTTCCATGGCTATTAAATGTGCCTGCATTTAATAATGTGTTTATGGAGGAATCAGGTTCTGTGGAAAAAAATACTGAACAGATAAAATTAAGCTAACTGGAACTTCATGTTTTAAATATAGTAAAACTTCCTGATCTGCTTGAGACAGGGAAGTCTCCAGCACTTGCTTCCCCAGAGGCTCCCTTGTGGCACAGAGCTGGTCAATGCCAGCCACACCTCCCTGACATGCTATTGAGCTGAAGCTGCAAATAAAGAAAAAACACAAACGGCAGACAAAAAAAGTCAAAGTAGACAGCTCTGCTAGCAGTCATGCTTAAAAAACGTTCTGAAGTACCTGTGCAGTAACCTCTTTCTCTCTCTGGTTTTTGGCTTCATGTAGCAGCTGTCATTACAGTAATGAAGTGATTAGATCTACTCTGTTGCCTAATTACAGGACTAGAAATGGCATGCACACCTGCAATCTACTTAAGTACTCCATACCTGAATCCTCTGATTTCAAGGATAATCTTTGGGAAATTATCTTCAAAGCACTTTTTTTTTTTTAATTATATTTTTTTTTAAAGTGCACTTGATCGATCACAGGATGTTAGGAGCTGGAAGGGACCCAAGGAGATCATCGAGTCCAAGCCCCCTGCCAGAGCAGCACAATACTATCTAACACAGATCACAGAGGAACACATCCAGACAGGCCTTAAAAGTCTCCATAGAAGAAGACCCCACAACCGACGAGTCTATCATATTGTCTGTCATATTGCAGAATTATTGATTATGATAAGTATTTCAAATTTACACAGTGATTTTCATCTAAGAATCTCCTAAGTATTTTTCTACAAGGGGCAAATATTATTAGTCCCATTGCAGATGGAAGACATGGAGGAGAAAAACTAAGAAAATGCTTTACTATAGGATTGCCATCAAATGGTGGAGCAAGACTAGCTAGCTCAAGACTAGCTACCCTTTCCTTTAATGTCATTGATGGGATCCTACAAGGAAAACACCTTTTTGCTGTATTTCTTTAAGATGGAAAGGTCTTCCATTCAAGTCCTGGTTCTGTAAATTTTGCATTCAAAACAAAATTGCTCCCCACCTCCAGGTGGATACAGCTGCATGTGTTCTTTCCCAAAGCAGCTCCACCAAACCTATTTGCGCAATAATGAGGAAGTTCTGTGTGATCATGTTAATGACAGGAGCACAATATTACAAGAGGACAGACATCTTAAAAGACTTTATGTGGCTGCCTTAACTATTAATATATACTTCTACAGAGGTAGGTCTGCCTTCATGTGTGCTCCTGAAATTTTTGGAAACAGAAGGCTGAGCCTGCTCTTTACCAACATCTGTTTTATTGTGTTCCAGCATCTTCCCTAAAATGCAGTGCAGAACTGTGGGCTTACATCCCTCCTATCTGAACTAACATGCCTATAGCATCTAATCTTGGACACCTGGTATAACCAGAAGTTGAATACTCAAGTCAACACCATCTGATTTGTCCTGGTAAATGTAGGTTAGTGGAAGATGCTGTTCACTTAGCAATGCATAAAACTAATTGTGCACATTCTTACAACAAAAAATATAATTATAGTCAGTGAAACACTACACAACTCAAACTTTGTTAGAACCTCTTTGTGCCAGAAAAGGGATTCAGTAGTTTTGATTTCAAATGCTTTATCTCATCTACAAGTCTCTCATGTTTTTCTCTGTTTCACATTGCTAAGTCAGATGATGAAGAAAACAGGTAATATTTTAACACAGCCACATGAGGGAAAATGTACAGTAAAATTTCTAAGACCTATGTCTTACAGTTTGTTTAAAAGGAATTACCCTGAGGTAAGGAGTAACAGAAAAAATCTTACAGGGTCAGAGTACACACATGCTTTACCAGTAGACCTAGTGCATAAAGCTTTGGGCAACCAGAAGGCAGAAGATACATTACTATATGTGGAAGACATAAATTTATATGTACTACTATTTTATAGCAAAATATACACACATATATAGTGTATACTATATGTTAGCAGATGTTTTTCCCTTACACTAAACAGATTTTTAAACCCCTGCAAATGAGTTTAGAACTTGTATTTGATTCCTGAACTTGAGTGTAGTTTGTTAGAGTATTTTTAGTCCAAAATGGCTATTTAGAAAACAACCTCATCCTAAAGCCTTGCCTTGGCAGCAAAGCACAGCTTGCACATTTTTTTGCACTCCAATATTGAGGTTGCAGTGGAAATGTTATGGACTAGCGTACATGAAGCTGCCTGACTCAGTATGTTTTTACGATTACCATCATGGCCTAATGCAATTATAAAAGAAAGGAGTAAGTGCATTTTGTAAATGTGTTCTGAAATATTCATGTTCATTGCAAACACAACGTGGTTCAGGTTATAGATGCTTTTCCAAAAAAAAAAAAAAAAAAAAAATCGTCTAAAAATACTGTTTCCAGAGAGGATTGTGCTGCTGGTTTTGCAGATTCCATCATGCTGCTTCACTGTGTGGTGAGGGGGCTGCAGGAACTTGTGTCTTTGGCAATCTCAGGCACTCTAAGGGCTAATTGGAGACTCATTAAAGTCAATGAAGATAGACACATGCATAAAATATAGCCTGATCTGAAACACTTCCCTGAATTTGATCCATAATGGGGCATCCAGGATGCAATGATGCAAACAAGTGCTTAGAAGTTACAAAGGTCCAGAGGTAAGGAGCAGCCTGGGGAGGAGCACATCTCTATCATAGGCTGTGTCTGCACAGACATTTCTTTTGCTTTAAGCCAGGCTGGGGCACATGTTGAGGTTAAGAGCAACTCTCCAAGCCCTGAGCTCAGATCAGTTCCCAGAAAGGCTAGCGCAGAGGCAGAAACAGGCAGGTGGCAAACAGGCAACTTTGCTGCCCTGGAGTCTGTACTAGCAGTTTTAACCTATATGGGCTGTCTACAAGAACTTGTCTGTGACCTGGCTTCCCACCACTGCACAAAGGACTTCTTCTCACACCCCTTCTTGTCTCCTTCCCAGCCTGGGTGCTCAGAGTCCCCAGTGTGCTGTCGTTTCTTTTCACCATAGCAGATCGCTTTCTTGGACCCAGGCAGCCTTAGTGGGGGCATGTTTGTGCTGGAGGTAGCAGGGCCAGGACCAGAGTAATGGGGACTACAGCAGGGTCACAGTGTTGCTAGCCTTAGTGAGCCTGCCTGAAAATACAGGTGAAGAAGTAGATGATGCAGACCTCTGGTAAGGCTGAGAAAGGACCCTTCATACAACAGTCTGGAAGGAGCACTGAAGCTTGCCCTGTGCCCTGCAGTGGGAAGCACAGCCCTATGAGAGCTACATGGCTCTCTGGATTATAAACCCACATTTATTCTTGTCCCAGGTAAATGAAACAGTTCTGAGATTTAGTGATGGTGGTGGTGGTGTGGGGGGTTGCACTCTGGTTTTTTTTTTCATGAAAGCTTATGGTTTAGTGCAAAGGTGAAAGGTGTGAAAAACTCAGGTGCTGAGTGACATGTCCACTGGTAGTAGCTGAGCTCAGTCACAGACTTACCTCCTCCTCTCTTCTTGGCTGACAGGACATATCCAGCTCACAAATTCTCCCAAACTACCTATTGCTTGAAGCAGGCCTGGCATAAGAAATGCCAAGATTTTGACTGTGGCTTTAAGAAACCCAAATTAGGACTGTAAATGAAAGAGTGATCAGATTTCTGGGCATGCCCACTGCCTGCAGCTAAAAAAGCCCAAACAAAATCAGCAGGCTGTGCTAGAGGGAAGAAGGAAATTTACAGTATATTAGAACTTGCTTCACTTACATAATTCTGTTTGAAAACGTTCTGAATTTAACCAGAGGAATGACTTATGCAAATTTCTGGGAACCTCGCCTCACTCACAGTAAACATTCAGCAAGCAGAGAGGAACGATGAGGAAGGTCTTGCAGCTTACAGCATTATGCCATTATTACCATCTGAGCATTTTTTTCAAAGCAAGCAAATAATTGCTTTCAATTTCATGGTTACACAGCCTCTATGAGCACTTCACTTACTCCTTGTTTGCCTTTTGCTTCTCATGAAGGACTAGGGTTCGGTGCCAGTGTATAGTATTACATCTATAAAGCTATTTGCTTTTCTCTGACGTTCATCAATTTTGAAATGGCTACTGATGCTTTTGATTTGCTTCCTCACGTGGGTTAAACAAACGTGTGCCACTCACAACAAACACTGCTGCTCATGACTCATTACGCTCTGTTTCCTAACCAGGTAATCAATTGCCTGAAAATGCTGTGACAACAGAGTTGATGAACTGTGCAATGTGGAGAGGATGATGATACAACCAAAGGCTGCCTTCTTCAGGCCCTTTGCACACAACAGGGCTGCACTGGAAATTATAAAAATGGAAGAACTTTTCCTCATAATTTTAATTTAATGTCTGGGAATTTTCTGGACTCAAATTCATTATTTCCTCCCCACCCCACCCCCCCCATGTTTTTTTTTCTTCTATTAAGTCTAGGTTATATTACACCTAATATTCCGTTACGTTACATTGTGGAAAGGGTAGAGCACCAACGTCATTGGTTAAGGACAGGGAACACTTTCTCTTTCCACAAGTGTCAGGATGTAACTCGTTGCTAATTAAAATACCCCACTGCCTTGCCCATGCTCTGGGGTTGCAGAGTTCATCCAGACCTCATCCTGTGTATGCCTGATGGGGCACAAGGACAGCAAGCACACAACATATCCTTCCTCATCTTGGTGACAGTATGCAAAACCTTGGTGGTTTGAGCATGGATATTCATTTGTGTGTGCTCTTAGAGTTGCACATTTGGAGAGTGAACTAAAACTTTTTAAAAGAACTTCTCAATCTAGTGTTGAGCTGCTCTCAGAAAAGATTTGACTAACAAAAATGATCACTCCCTGCTGCATTTATCCAGTCTAAAAAATATTGTGTCATGCAGAATTAATTACTATTTCATTCACAGCCTCTGATTTTCCATAAGACATTAGATTTTCCCTAAGAAATACTCTAAATGTATTTATTTTGTCCTATGTGAGTGACAAAAGACTATTAGCATCATTAACACTTGAACTGCCATGTTTCTGCAGTAAGACTTGCCCTCTGTTTTCTATTAATTTGGGTTATTCTGTGTTAGCACATTGTGTGGGATAGCAATGACCCAGGACACCTCATGCAGATGGCCTTCCAGTACCTAAAGGGGGCCTACATGAAGGGTGGAGAGAGACTGTTTACAAAAGCCTGCAGTGACAGGATGAGAGTCAATGGCTTCAAGGTAAGGAAGAGCAGATTTAGATTGGACGTTAGGAACAGGTTCTTTACTGTGAGGGCAGTGGAACACTGGACAAGTTGCCCAGGGAGGTGTTTGGGACCTCATCCCTGGAGATATTCAAGGTGAAGCTTGATGGGCCTCTGGGCATCCTATTCTAGTTGAGGATGTCCCTGCTGACTGTGGGAGGGTTGAACTGGATGACCTTCCATCCTGGACCATTCTGTGATTATATGATGTGCACTATCACACCATGGGAAGCCAAGGTGTGTAGGCTAAGTAAAGCAAAATTTTGAGTACACACTGCCTTCGTCAGGTAAGATGCAGAGGCAAAGTTTAAAGCTTGGTAGAAGTGGAAGGATGTTTCTCTAATCTAGACTATGTGTGTATGTATTAGGCCACCTGACAGAAAGGGTAGGTGGTATTTTGTGCAGCAAAATGGGGAGGTTTCATAAATTTATCCCCTGAAGTGGGGGGAAGCAGTAATGCATCACCTGCCTGATGGAAGGCTGGGAAAGGAGCAGACTGTGATGTGCAGTGAAACTTGGTTTCATAGTAAAGTATGCCACTTCTATTTTAGGCCTGCATAAGACCCTTTAAAGGAATAATAGCAATTATTAAAATAAAAATATACTACTTCACCTAATAAAAGATACAATCTTTGCCTACAAAACTTGTCTTTTTTATGTTATTATACGTTTCTGACTACTATGTCTATCAATACAAATATTCATTGAATACAACTTACTTTGATATATGACAGCATCTTCCCTTTATTTTGCATCATGTGAAGGAAACATGTCCTTGTAGCAAACTTCACAGAGATAAATAACAAAATTAAATCATTATTCTCAATAAGAAACTGCAGGTGTTATAATGGGCTTTTCTGAGAATATATGCTCCTGTGTTACACTGTGGGTTTTCTGCAGTCTTGTTTAAGATGAATAGGAAGATTTCAATGTTAGTTCTTCGATAGACAACTTGGAATTTTACTTTATTGCTGTTTTCTACATCACTTTTGAAATGCCCTTTTTTTTTTTAATACATAGTTTTGTCTCTTTTTATTTTACTGTTCAGGGAGATAGGCATACATCTTTCAGAGAAGTGGAAAGTGCTTTGTCTTTAATAGACATGCTACAACATGTAATACTTTTATTGATCTATCATGGTGTTGTCCCCAGATATGCTTTCCTTGCAGAGCTTTTTTCCAGAGTCCAGAGTTAAAGAAATGAGCAGATGAAGTTCTGATAATTCCAAGCTTAAGCTAAATCATCCTCATAACTCTAAATATAAAATGAATAGTAAGATGTGACCCGGGTTGGCATATGTCAGATTTGTTTGCAAACCCGAATTCTCTTAGGAAATGGAAAACAAGAAAAGCATCCTGAAGAGGATTCTAATAACTCTGAAATGTGAATATTTTAATCTTTCTTTTTTTTTTCATTTGATCCTCTTTAAGGATTTATACAGTGCGTCAGGACAGTGCCTTCTGCATAAGAAAATTAATAGACAATAACGCTAAAAGGTCTTATATCACAGCAGAATGAAAAAAAATGCTTGTCACAAGAGGAAAATGAAAAATGAATATAAAGGAAATAGCTGTTTTTAATAACTCGATTACTTAACAGCATGAGGCAGGAATTGTCCTAATTTTCTCTGAGGTACTGGACTGGCCTGCAGTTAGCCAGAAGGAAGGAAACAGAGCAGTATTGTACTGTGTGCTGTCATACAACCTTGCCCAAGAGATAAGGGTGGCTTTGCCAGCCCACATGAGCGGCTCAGGGAAGCCTTAGTGCGTGCAGCATGGTCGCTGCCTTCCCACCTAGTGGCTGTTTTGTCTGCAGACACTTGTGCAGTGTGGGATGGTATTTAACAAGGCCAAGTGCAGGGTTCTGCATTTTGGCCACAACAACCCCAAGCAGCGCTACAGGCTGGGGACAGAGTGGCTCGAGAGCAGCCAGGAAGAAAGGGATCTGGGGGTACTGGTAGATAGTAGCTGAAGATGAGCCAGCAGTGTGCCCAGATGGCCAAAAGAGTCAATGGCATCCTGGCCTGTATTAGGAACAGTGTGGCCAGTAAGATGAGGGAGGTTATTCTTCCCCTGTACTCAACACTGGTCAGGGCACACCTTGAGTACTGTGTCCAGTTCTGGGCTCCTCAATTCAAGAGAGATGTTGAGGGGCTGGAATGTGTCCAGAGAAGGGCAACAAAGCTGGTGAAAGGCTTGGAACACAAACCCTATGAGGAGAGGCTGAGGGAGCTGGGGTTGTTTAGCCTGGAGAAGAGGAGGCTCAGGGGAGACCTCATTGCTGTCTACAACTACCTGAAGGGTGGTTGTAGCCAGGTGGGGGTTGGTCTCTTCTCCCAGGCAACCAGCAACAGAACAAGGGGACACAGTCTCAAGTTGTGCCAGGGGAGGTATAGGCTGGATGTTAGGAGGAAGTTCTTCACAGAGAGAGTGATTGGCATTGGAATGGGCTGCCCAGGGAGGTGGTGGAGTCACCGTCCCTGGGGGTGTTCAGGAAAAGCCTGGATGAGGCACTTAGTGCCATGGTCTGGTTGACTGGATAGGGCTGGGTGCTAGGTTGGACTGGATGATCTTGGAGGTCTCTTCCAACCTGGTTGGTTCTATGATTCTATGATTCTGTGTGTGACAGTGGCTGGAGGGGGACACCAGCTCTTTTTATTTTTTAAAGATATTGACCCATCAGCCACGTTGAGGTGGTTCTCTTTGTCTTCCTAACTCCCTGATGAGAAGTTTCCTTTCAATAAGTGGCTGTGCCTTCCCTGAAATAGCTTCACTTCCATGATCTGAGAAGTTCCTTGAAACATCAGGAATCAGTGAAAAATTCCTTGACTGGTACAGTTGGAGCAATGTCTGGGAATATTTGTAAGAGTCCATAAAACTAGCAAGAAAGTTTACACAAGAGCTAAATACCTGAGAAATTCATTGCTGAAACATCTTTATTTACTGCTGTCGGCCCACCTGACCATGCCGACACCATGCCCTCTCTTCCAGGTTCCACATCCAACAGTGTGAAACAGATGCAGGAGTTTTGGCCTTGAAACAGAAATTACAACGGGGAGAGTTTTGGTAAGGATCCAAGCACAATTACTAATGCCACTAGGTATCAGCAGCAGGCCCAAAAGTTGAAGTAACTCTTTTTGTGCTGCTGGGCTTTTTCAACATCACCTTTCTCAGCATGTGCCTGAGGTATTTGCTTCTTTTGGTGAAAAGATTGAACTCCACATTCTCCATCCAGTTTCCAAACTAGTTCCTTGTAGAAGGACTTGAGTACAAAAATAACTTACATTAGGCTCAAGTCCAAAACTGCTTTAAAAGAAGTGTTAAAGTCAGTGAGACCTTTCAAGCTGCTTAAAACATACTTAATTTGGATCCCCAGAACCTCAAGCACAGTGCAGTTAATGCAAACTTTGCCTTTAAATTCTGATCCTGTTTCAAGTGATGCTGTTGCTCTCCAGCACCACCGTTGCACTTGGAGTAAAAGTGTTTTTGTTCCAGCAAAAATCACAACCCTGGGACTGTCATAATGATACTGTCAGGTTTGAAGATGGTTTTAACAAGCCCTGGTCAAGTCAATTGGAAGTTGAGTGAGCACCTCCTCTAGGTTTTGGAAGGGATTTGCAACACTGTTTCTGTTATTACTTCAATTACTCCTTGTTCACTTTGTGTTGGGTTTAAAGAAATGCGAGCTGGAATAAATATATGACAGCTACTAGCAGCATTAGGTGAGAACACCACCGATCTCACGTAATGCTGGTACCAGCTGAAATATCTTCAGAGCAAAGTTTGTCTATTTTGGTGTTTTCTAGATAACTGAACAGCTTGACAACAGCAATAGAATTAACTTTCAAAATCTAAATGTCTTTCAACTTCTGTGTTGCTGTTCTCTTTACAATAATTTCACCACTGCCAACTGCCCCTGGTGCACCTTGCTGTAGAGAATAATGAAAAGGTTCTCACATTCCATTAAAATACTTCTTCACCTTTTTATTGTTTTCAACAGGCAAAGTTATTCCTCTTTGAACTACAGACATAGTTCAGCTTGTTGTTCCCCCCCCCACCCCCACCAAAGGCTGTTTTTAAATGACTGAGAACAAAGATATTTCCTGTGAGACAAGGCAAATTCCTCCCTTCAAATGTGAGTATCACCATCAATCTTTGGGACAGAAGAAAATATTCTCTTTTCCTTCCTGTCTGGTTCCTGGAAAATTGCATCCAACCTACCATTTTCTGTTGATTTATTTTCAGGAAGTGAAGTTACTAACCAAGGTCAGAACCTAGTTTGTGACTTTGCAATTTTAACATGATCCTTGCATTTCATAATATTTCAATTGACTGTGATTAGGAAAGCACACAGCATTGATGGCAGATTCAGAGCAGCAAACTCGGGGTCCCTCAAGGCTGTGAAGGAGGATGATCATTTCTGTAGGGAGCATCCTGTATTTGTAGCACCAAAACTCATCACTGCAAAAGCTATCTGTAGTATGAGGGTGTTTTTTCTGGAGAGGGCCACATGCATGCCTGTATATTTGATCTATGCCAGTTTAGAAGAAGGAGGAATGAGCTGCTGGCAGTTTGTCCGAAATGGTTGTTGCAGGGCTACACTGGCTTTTGAGTGGGCCATAGCTGCTACATCAGCTGTTGCTTCCCACCACTTCTTGACTGTCCTGGGATGTTTGGTTATGCCACGAGCCAGCACTCCTTTGTTTTCTAGGATGAGTTTACTCATTGTCAGCTTGAGAACCAGGACAGGGAAAGAGTCATCTATCTTTGGCTGAGTGTCAGAAGCAAGTAAAATCTGAAAAAATCTTAATTGTTCATTTTTGGCTTGTTTCTGATATTTATCCACTCTAAAAACTCTGTGTTCAGGTGGTGATCCAGACCTCCATGCCACTTTGATGAACTGTGGATTCATGGAGCAGATAAATGCTAATTATTTCTCACAGTCAGCAGGAAAAGGTTCTGACTTATTGTGATTTATTTTATTCTTACATTAATGTACCAGTGGGATAGAAGATGGTCTTGTGGGCACGAAGTAACGAGAGTTAAGTAATGACTCATGTTTTCCTTGGAGACTGTCAACATGTATGTTTTTTCCCAACCTTTTTTCCATGTGATTTCAAAATAATTTAAAACTACTATGGTATTTATTAATTGTCCTTCTTTATGAGGCTGGGCTGGCTGATGTTCAGCTCTTCACACATTCTGTAAAGTCTTTCCTCTCTTCCTCAAGGAAGCAAATAATCATGAAATTGCTTTGAGATTTCTGATGTTTTACACAGACATTCTTCTCATCTCCCTCCTCATTTGTCAGTGGGTCCGCTTTCTCTCTTCTCCACAAACATCAATTTATCTTCTTTTTTGTTGTTGTTCTTTTCCAGGCCTTTTTTTAACTTATTCTAGTTGAGGGTCTTGCTGTCCTTCCCTGTAGCTTGTGGCTTCAGCAAGCCACATTACCAACTCCAAAACAGCAGTTGTTGCCTATGTCTTTGCTCACGTTTGCAGCAGCCCTCAGTGACACTGTCCTGCTTGCGAGCATGCTGGGGAGGGTAAGAAGACATGAGGGGCTGGTAGTCTGCTGTGGCAGTAGGTGCTTGGATGAGGTTGGTGTCTCCTTGCCCTGTGCAAGATAATTGGCTGCCAGCAACTCTCACTCCTATACTTTGTGGACCTGGAGAAGCTTGAGGGGCTGATTGAGGCAAGGACCTTGGTTTAAGCATCCCTTTCATTAGCACACCCTTGAGTTTTTATCTTGGACACCTGTTTCTTTGGGGCAGCAGAGCCAGCTTGTGGCCTGCCCACTCCTTCATCCCTGCAGCATTTTTCCAAATCTGCCAACTCTCTGGGAGGCTGCAGGGTGAGTTGGCTGATGGAGGTTACACTGGCTAAAAGACAAAAGCACAAGCCCTGAAGATTCGCAACTCAGATCAGTGTGCAGGGCAGCAGCAGCATGGCTGAGCCACAGCAGGAGGATGCAGAGAAAACTTTATGCAGCTACATTTTCAGTTGTGCTCTCCAGTGTTGAAGGTGAAGCATAGTTTAGTGGCATTAATGCATCAACTGGCTTCCATACTCACTGCCATGATATTGTAATATTTCTCACTGCTTCTTTATCACTGAGTCTTTAAAACAGTCCCTCTGGTTTATGCTGTATGGTAGTCTATTTGCTAGACTGGGTGGAAAAGGCCTATTTACTTTGCCTCTGAAATTGGTTTGTCTTTACAGTCTCTGTGAAGGTCATTTAGGAAACTCTACAAAGCAAATTAAGAGCAAAGACATGCCTTTACAGAAAACAAAAAAGGCCTAAGAAGTTTGCAAAACCTTGAGAATTTGAAAAGTGAATGGTTTTGAGTGTCTTTGTTGGAGTGAATAAGGGATAGCAACAACTCTTCCTCAGAATGAAAGAAAAGAAAGCAGGAAAGATCTTGCAGAGGAAGTTTTGCGTTTTTATCTCTGTGCTATTTGACTGTGGATAATAATTCACTGTACACAGACAGGGAAAGCACCATGTCTAGTCAGCTAAGCAAGAGGAAAGCCTGAACCATGTGAGCAACTCAATTTAGATTACAGCAGAATGGACAGAAACAAAATAATCTCTAAAAGCATTTCAGGTTCCATGTGTTTAAATTTTCTTAGTGTTTACAAAAGTAAGAAAGCAGTTGAAGTAGTTACACCAAATAGCTTTTTATACCCTTTTCAGAAGGATTTCATACTTCTCCAAAATTTCTGGGTGACAAAGATAGGATCTGATTCTTTCCCACACTATCCACATGCAAGTGAGAAAGGAAGTACTTTGGAGGTTTAGTTTTGGTCAAGTTGCTGTTAGAAAATGCAAAGGAGAAGACTGCCAAAATAAAATCTACAGGGGAGGGCAGATGGATATTCTAGCAGTTAGCCATGCTCAGACATAATAACCGTCACAGAACCTCTCCACTGGGACTTGGAGATAAGCAGTGTGTTGATCCAAGATACGGATTGTTTAAACGGGTTGAGAAACGTTAACTGCAGTGTGGAAACTGTCTCTGTTATGTGCAGCAGTAGTGAAGTGCTGCATCTGACCTACCACAGTGTCTGGACATCTGTCCAGCAAAAAAAGCAAAAGCATTTCTTTTGTTAAACTACTGACTCCGTTTTGAATCGTAGTGGCTCATGTGCTAGTGTGACCCAGCTGGTGGCATGGCCTGTATTTTCTTTAATAGTTTAAAGGAGCTTGCTGTAGAACCTGGGGCTGGGTCCTTGAAAAGGAAAGGCTGTTGCCTTTACTCCTCATAATCAATTTGGTGTTGACATTGTTGAAGATCTGAAGGAACCAGGTGATACATAACATACGTGAAATGAATGCATTGACAGAAGAAATAGACATTACAGGCTGCTACTACATTAAGTACAGGCTTCAGAACTATAATGTGCAAGAGGAATTTGGAGAGTCCTGGACCTTTGTAGGAAGGGAATCAATACCGGGTTTTGTCTGGTTTTCAGAAGAGGCTTGTGGTCTTCACTTGCCCGCCTGCCTTTGTGATGTCTTTCCAGAGAAGTCCTGGTAGATTAGAAGAGGCCTTGTGCCCTGTGTGTGTGCCATTGTCTACAGACGCAGACACACATGCAGTCACCCCAAACCGTGGTCATCAGGTCTGACTCATTTAGTTCAAAATGTTTCTTGGGCCACCTGTGGTTTTAATAATCTGATTAGGAGACTATAACTCTTATTTGTGCTCAGAAACAAATGTGCAGTAAAGGCAGAGGCCTTTCTGATCTTTGGCGAAAAGAGAAGCGCCAGGATTTTCCACGGGCAGGAAGCGTGTAGCCCCTGTGAGCCGGGCTACTGCAGGAGGCTGCGGATGGTCCCCCGTGAGTGGCTGAGCAGCGTTAGAGCAGATTTCATCATTTCCTGCAGTCAAGACATTTTGGCTAGCCTTCTGCAGGAGGGCTGGGGTATGCAGCAGGCCTGCTGCTCCTGGCAGGAAATACCTGCACCCCGGGCTGGCCCCTGGTAGCTCTTCAACAGCTTCTTGTGATGGCTCGGTTTCCTGTGGCTGGTATTCTCAGCATCCTCCTGACTTGTTCCCCAAACCCCCACATCTCTCATATGTCGTTTTGGTTTGGAGTCCAGTAATCCTTGCAGAGCAAGTTTCACAGCTAATGCCTCCCAGGTTGTGTCAAAAGGGCAATGCAAATATTTTAGTGGTGGCTATTTTCAAACCTGTCTTTCTGAAAGAAACCTCTCTGCTGGTTTCTGCTGTTTGCTGATGGACATGAAGTGAAACTGTTCATTCTCTCTGCAGCTGCTCTTCATGTTTACACAATGTTGTGGCTCTGCTGTAGCCTTTTTGACTGCTGTTTTGTTTTCCTTGGCCCTTGCACAGGGCCACACTCCTCATGTACTGCCTGCAGCACCTGCCTAGCACCAGTTTCATTAATTGCCCAAGCCATAGAATCACAGAATCACCTGGGTTGGAAGGGACCTCCAAACGTCATCTAGTCCAGCTTCTCTGCAGTCAGCAGGGATATCCTTTACTAGATCAAGTCTCCCAGAGCCCTGTTGAGCCTCACCTTGAATATGGGGCCTCAACCACATCTCTGGGCAACCTGTTCCAGTGCTCAACTATCCTCATTGTAAAAAAAATTTTCCTAACAACCAATCTAAATCTGCTCTTCTCTAATTTCAAACCATTGCCCCTTGGCCTTTATAAACAGCCTCTCTCCATCCTTCTCATAGGCCCCCTTCAGGTACTGGAAGGCTGCTGTAAGGTCTCCCTGGAGCCATCTCTTCTCCAGACTGAAAAACCCCAGCTCCTTCATCCTGTCCTTGTAGCAGAGGTGCTCCAACCCATGATCATTTTCACAGGGGTTCGAGTGGGGCCTTCAAGTGACCCACCACAAGCAAGGTAAGGTGCCTAGCGGTCAGCTCAAGAGAGCTGTTTGTGTGTCTGTCTGTTCTGCGCAGTGACCTAGGCTCCGGGCCCAAGATACTATCAGTGCAGAGTTTTTTTTCACCTCCAGTGGGCAGGAAGGAGCATTATTGGCTGTTCATACAAAAAGTAGACACACGGCTGACCACGTTAGCACCGGCCCACTAACTCCTGAGCATTTGGGAGTAGCTGCAGCACTTCGCTTGGCTCCATTTCATTTTGCTGTGATGTGAGCTGGTTGGAGATGATGTAAAAGAGGAGTTATAAAGATCAGCAAAAAGGCAGTTATATAAGCTACACTTCCTTTCCAAGACCCACACTGAATTGCTATGTTATAATCTATCCGACATACATTATCTATAAATCTATATTCTGTAACTGGAAAACCTCTCTTTTCTTTTTTTCCTTCTTAATATTATTTTTAGTCTATATAATTAATACTGAAAGTAAAGAAATACCTCTTGTTTATTATTTAAATAGTATTTTCAAACATGGTTGGTGATGCCACCTGTTACTGGGATTACCTGGCTGTTCTTCTACTGGAATGCATTTCTTTTCTTTTAAACATCTTTGGGTATTTCTCCTGGCATTCTCCGTTCTGCGTAACTTCAGCAGGGTAGTGGTTTCATGCATCTGTGTGGGAAAACAATCAGCCTAAACGATCTGGCCCGTTTGAGAATAAAATCCGGGGAAAAGGATGTCTCCCCATAGCAAAATAATGAATCATTATTCCTGGAGTATCTTGCCCTTCTCATTCTCTGCAGCAGAGCTTCACACTCGGCCAAAGGCTGGCAAGGACAGTAAGTGCCTGAACTGAGTGTGGTAGTGGGCTTCTCCAGACCACCGAAGGAGGCCATGCAGGACTGCTGGAGAGCTGGGACTGCAGAGATGGACAAAGAACAAAAACCTAAGGCTTAGTGGAGGCCCTAAAGAGACCAGCTGGGCAGAAGTTAGGAAAAGCAAAGGAACATTTTTTTCTGTCTGTGCCTGGGTAAAGTGAATGTGGAAGGATGGGAGCAGGACTTGGGCAGGCATATGATTGCAAAAGTAGTAGATGACGGGATAAAGTGGCTTGCAAGAGGAGCTGGGAGAGGCAGTGCTGCTGGGGTGCTGGCAAACAGAATGGAGTCAGTAAGGAGTGACAGAACTGACACTTAGGATAGCCAAAAGGAGCTGCACAAGAAGACAGAAGGAAATGGATATGAAAGCAGATGTCACACTCAAGAGTCTGAAACCAGAACTGTGCTGGGCGCTCTGAACCGGAGGTGGAATGGCATGTCCACATTCCTGGGGCAGGACCAGGGGGACCCCTTTGTGGCATCTCAGCTCTCTCTGGCACTGAAACCTGGGCATACACCAGCCGTTTCCTGCTCTGTTTCTGCGAGAGGAAACCTGAGCACATGCACTGAGTAGGAGCTGTGCTGCCCAACAAACAGGTATCTGAGCTAAGTCATGGTAAAGCTTATGGCATGACCTCAGGTGACCCAGTCATTGCTCAAACAGTTGGAGCTGAGGTGCCTAGGCATGACTGTAGGACGAAGGAGACTTAGCTAGATCAAAGAGGGAGAGGTGAACTTCAGGGGAAAAAAGGTAAAGATACCATCTCTCACTCACATAGGACTAGAAATCCCAGTATTATGAATAAACCCGAAGTGACAGCTTATCCCTCTTCTGGAGCAAAGACCTTGTGGTGGGTAAAGAGGTTAAAAGCCCAGGATTTTAGATACTGTAACACAGCAGAGTGTTTTTTCCTTTATCATTACACCATCTCATTCACCACACAAGGTGAGAGAGTTCTTGGGAAGAATCTGAAATGCATAGAAATGATTACTTCACATATTATTTAAGTTGCTGAAAATGCCTGATTGCAGAAGGGTAGGCTCAGTTGTTCACCTAGTCAAAGTGTTCCCTACTGCTATGAAATTCCTGTATGAGGGTAGGCAAGTTACAAGAATGAGCATTTCCAGGCACAACCAAGTAACTATCCTGATGCTTAGGGTTCTCGGCTCAGGAATGATGATTATTCAAAACCTGCTTGCAGTTACACACCAGATGCATGTAAGCAAATGCTACAATACAAAACAAGGAAGTGCAAGATACTCAATTCCGGACTCCATGTCTGCTTCAGTGCTACCTCTCTACATTCTAGTTTCCCCGAAGTGTAGGTTGATTAACACCTTCTTGCAGGTCTGCAATGTTGCGAAATTGAGTAATCAATTGTTTCCTAAAGATCATGTTGAAATGACAGCTAGAGAGAAATGAGGACATTCATCCCTCATCAAGATGGACTTTAAACAAATATACGAAGACTATGAACACACAGAAAACATTATTTAAAAGATAGCTACTCAGTGGGAGTTGCAGTGAAAAGTTCTCCACAATCATGTATTAACTGAGGCATTTCCGAATTTGAGGGGACTTAACTCTGCCTCTTTTAATATTCTTTTCATACAGTGTTTTGTCATACATGCAACACACCATGTTTGACCTCATATCCAGATGTTAGTATTTGAGAGAGACTCGTGTGAATTGATGCAGATTTCTGGAGAATTAAAACCTGGTATGCCACACTTTGTTTGTATCCAACTGCTGAAATACAAGTAAAACAGAGGTACCAGCAATTTTTTTTAAGAGCAACATCTCTTATCCTAGAGATTATTGCAGGAAAATGGCATGGGATTTTGGCAAGCTTCACTCATTTATTACACTTACACGAAATCTAATACATTGAGTCTTGTCTCGATATGCCTGTACTGCAGAAGAATGACATAATACAGGTCCCTTACAGATTTTAATCTCTCCGTTCTCTTTACTGCTCAGACTTCTTGTTTACCCTTGTAGTGTCATAAATTGGAGATTTAGTTGTATGCTATTTTTCCACATATTTCCCCCCTACCTGAAAACTGCTTATAAATTCTAGTTCAGCACACATGGAAGACACTTTTAATAAAATTTTTAAAAGCATTCCTCCTACACACACACACACATACAAAACCCACCACCAAAAAAGAAACCAAAAGGCAAGCAAACAAAACCCCCAACTCACCAAAAAGCCCGCAACACCCAAAAAGCCACCACCAACAAAACCCAACCAACAACCCCCCTGCCACCCCTCCAAATAAACCCCAACAAAAAATTCCCTTAACCCCCCAAAAAGCCGTAACATTGCTTAGGATTCTCTATTTATTTCAGTTAAAACATACAATGTTTCATTGAAACTGTGTTGCACTCCCTGCCAACAACTGTAGCGAGACTGTTGGCCTCTATCCATACAGTGGGTATTTACATATGTACACAGAGCTACCCTAGGACGTCCATATTTGGTGGCCTAACAAATACATCAGATGGCAGAAGTTGTTAAGTTGCCAGAGTCAAGATATTGTAACATCCACAGTAAATTTTAGAAGGAAGGTATTACATGAACCTGAATGATGCTTTTTATGGACCCAAGTGACTCCTGTGTTTATTGCAACATATACATTTGTAATAAATACAATCTTAGCTTGTTTTTTTTTAAACACACCTTAGGTGTAACACATTTCTTCCATCTTTGTAAGCGTTACATCTTTGCTGCAGAAGAATCTTTCCTTTGACAGTTGTAACACAGATGTACAACATGAACCACTCCTTGAAATGATGTAACAATCAGTAATGAGAGAGGAATATATACATAAATCCTGGATTCCAAACCTACATTATATACATTATACTTACAGTATATACACACATACAATTTATGTACATAGACTATCATAAATATTGAAAAATAGGTTTAGTTTTAATGGATTAATGTTTTATAAATAACATGTTACATTTATGACTGAAATATCATGGAAGACAGTGATGTCTAACTGAGGTGACAAAACAGTGGTTTAATACTGAAGCTGCTCTTTTGGGTGGTTTGTCATGTTGCTAACTTTACACAGACAGGTTTTGGAAAAAAAAAAACAAATGAATGTTGGAAATCAACCCAGCCAAGTGGAACTCAACTGTTGCAGGTGGAGAGCCAGTCATCAAGACACATAATGTAAAATCTGGAAATTGCTACATTCAGAGAATTAAGTGACATGTATGGTACATTATGAGGCGTCATCACAAATAGCTTGCTCCTCTCTGGCTGCTGAGGAGTGTGTAGTAACTTCTCATTCATACCTCCTTCCTCTTGTATGGTTTCTGCAGGAAAGGAGGCTGTTTCTCACTTCCTTTTATTTTAAATACTGGCAAGGGAAGTGCTTCATCCCTTATGTGCTACAAATTGCTCAAAGGTAGACAACATTTTAATCCTCTTCCAACTTTTTACACTTCTGGTGAGGAAGAAGAAAAGCTGCCAAAGTACTGAGAAGGCACACACTCAGCACTTCTGTGGAGATCAGGTAACATGGGATAGTTAGCCATGGATGTACAGTACCTGAGGCAGAGAAGTACCTAAGAGGTGTTCATCAGTGCTGACTCCAGGATCGCTAAATTGCCAGTTGAGTACCACTGAACTAACAATATAAACAACACAAGAGGAATCTAACTTCTCATTACGGTTTTACACTACAGACCTAGTGACCAGTACTTACAGTCATGCAGAAATATCAGTACAAAATACCTGCAGTTTTTTTCATAGATTTTAAATGGCTGGGCAGAGATTGACATTATCTGCCAAGGAGTGACCATCATCTAGATTTGTTCCTGATTAATTCTACAAAAGCAAAAAAAAAATCTCAGGCACTGTTTAATCAATTAATTACAGGCCCCTATTTGTTCCTTCTGACACAATGACCAAGTGGAACTTTGTGTATCAGATTTTGAAAGCATCATGTCAGATAAGAACAGCTGACCACATTGCCATGATTATTTCTTTAGTAATCTCTATCTAGGCTTTTGTACTCAGTATCGTGGTGTTTGAGAACCTTTTATAAGCCAAGTACACTGTTATATGAGTGTTAATTCTCTTCAACCTGGGATAAGAATGAAAAGAGTAAACATGCACTAGAAACAAAACAGCTAATCACAACCATACAGCACCTGTTTCATCAGCTAGCTAGCTAGGGCTCATAAGAAAACTTACCTATTTCTGAAGCAAACAAGTATGAGATGACTATCCAGCCTATGAGGTTATCTTTAATACTACTATACAGTATAAATTGGAAGAGGAATCCCAGTTGCATACGTGAAGAGAGTTTGTACCAAGCATGAAATACCGGTGCAGTTGGTTTGTGTATTTGACTCAGAAACAGAATAGTCAAGTAATTCAAAATCCAAAAATGGATGAGTAATTGAAGAAATACTGTACAATTTTTGAATATCATACAACTAGTAAACTACATTAGGACCTTTCTGTTTTCCTACAGAGTGTTTCAAGATAGATTGGACAAAAAAAACCCAAAAAACAACCCAAAACCAACGCAACAAATATTGCTACAACTGACAATGGACCTTATCAGTAAAGAGAACTCCAGGATGGAGTTTATATTATTGGCATCATATGCTTCAGTGCCATTCAGTTTGTATCTACAACAAGAGGGGGAAAAAAAATCCAACAACAACAAAAATTCCCAAACAACAAAAGTAAACCCCACCCAAAACCCAACAAAAAAGCAGAAACCCCTAAACCCTGTTTACTCAATTGCACTATTGAGTACCTCAAGAAGGAAATGTTACCACCACCTTTACAATGTCTGGATTAACTGTTTATGTCAAACACACCAGTTCTGAAGGGTGTTTTCTTTAAAGCTTGAAAATTTGGGTTTCCACACCATTTTTGGGTACTATGGTAACTGTGGTTACTTAAACAAACAGATGAATTATTTTCAGGATTATTTTCACTCGACTTTGAACTAAGTGAATTGCATGGGAAGCATTTATAATTACGAAAATTCTGACTTGGAATTGGTTCATTTTATGTTTTGGTCATTAGAGGTATTTTTTTTAAATAAATTTTCTTCTAATTATGCCTCTACAGAAAGGCAAATTAGATTTAATTTAGATCAATGATTAAATATTTTTATGAGCTCTTCTGTGTAATTCTTTCATCTTTTTTAGAAAAATGTTTCTTAAAGTCAAAATAGTGCTTTTGAGGTCCGTAAGAATTTTTGGTACAAAAAATAATAGTGTTTCTCTCTCTCTCTCTCATTGGTATTTAAACACTTTGCTGTAAATTAAAGTTTTGTCTCACATCAAATGGTTCCATTAGGCACATTCAAGTAAAATAACAAAATATCCAAGTAACAATGACAGAAGCCAAACATGGCTTGATAAAAGTCTACAGAGAGTTGTGTCCATTCTCTGGAATGGAATAAAGTTGTCACTTCCTTCAGCCAGACACTCACGTGGTTTGATGTCAATATCCACTTCCATCATGCAGAATAGTTTCTTAAAAACAGATTTCAAGTATTCTACAATCAGAAGAACCATCAACAAAGAATCTGCATTTTAAAGGAAGCTGAATAGCTCATTTTCATTCTCAGTAGGTATCTGAGTGAACACTGGCATTTGAAGTGGAGTATTAAGAGATTAAACCAGGACAGTTAATGGCCATTAGATGCAACATTCTGGGTCCAGTCTAGAATAATCAGTGTCATGCAGCCAGTCATCACAAGTATACCACTTAGAAAGAAGAATGCAGCCTGAAAAAAAAGAGAACATAGAAGAAGTAGTTTAGATTCTGCTGCTACACCCATAAAGTCATACCTGTTTATGGCATAAGTACCATTGCTCACAGGGGACAAAGTACAAGAGACAAAAGGTCACAGTAAACAGTGAGGAGCTAGGTACTTTTCTCACACCTGGGACTCTTTTTCAAAAAACAAAACAAAACAAAACAAAACCAACAAAAACCAAAAAAAACATTTATTTTCAGTACAGCAGACCTCATCCTCAGCTGCAGGAAGTTAATGCAGCTGCTGATACATCAGTCTGTGCTGCTGTGCTGACTTGAAGGTGATTAATTATATGTAAGACCACAAAAAGCACCAAGATCAGTCAGGACAACCCATACAATTGGTGAAGGTCAGTTTTTATGAGGTAAATGATGTAAATAATTCTTGAAAGAAAATTTAAAGGAGAATGACAAGACTCTCTCAGAATTGCTCTCAAGGGTAATCTGTTCAACTCTGGTTCTTAACAGCAACAGAAAGACCCAACCATTGTTGACATCAAGGAGATTGAGTGAAGTCTGGAGTTAACTGAGCCTTGTGCTGGGTATCTCCTCTGTTTTGAGTAGCTGTGCAACTCCCATGTGTTAACTACACTAACATTAAATGCCAATTCACTGACTACCTTCATCAGGACTTCAAAATTCTTAAATTGTGAAGAATAAATGTAAAGCTTTTGCTCTGAGTTAGGAAACAAGTGTAACTACTACATATCTGCCTATACATACCCCAATCTTCTGCACTGACTTCATTGGTTCCTTCTTCACTAATTTAATGTAGAAGGCAGAAGGAAGTATAAAGATCAGCATGGCAGCTGCAGATGCACCTGTATTGAAAACAAGCACAGAAATATATGTTCATAAAACAGATATACATAATTTGATTAAATTCTCTGAGATCTGAGTGACTCCTCGAACTGGTGTGATAATGCTTACCAATAAATCCAAAGATGTCTCGAATAGTAGGGACAAAGATAACAAGCATATTGGTAAATGCCAGAAGAGCAACTGTAATGGAACAGTGACGCCACCATCTAAATTCCTTCCCTGCCCACAGCAGCTGGGTAATCGAACTGCGGATCTTTTGAAGAAGGCAAGGAAGAAAATGCAAAGCACAGTTTAGTCTTCATTCTGGAAGTCAGTGACTGTCATCAGATCTTCCTTCTGGAAGTATATTAACCTAATTCTCCTGCAAACCTTGCATTTTAATAAAAGCTGAAAGACATTTAAGTTTTTTTGTTGTTGTCTTGCTGTTTGTTTTGGGGATTTTTTTTTGGGTTTATTTTTTTTTTATATTTACATCCTGCACTTGAGAAGTCACTCTGTGTTTATGGTCTGTTTCACTTTTCAACAATTCAGATTTTCAAAGTATAGCCAGTAATAGAAAAAAAACAACAAGGTAAAACATCTATCTTAATTAAGAAAAATCCTCAAACCAAACAAGAAAGCAGTGATTTTTGTAAGCTCTAAGGACATTCCTCAACAATACACCCAAATGGCCGGTACTCATGTCCACAAAAGCCATGCTGACTTTTATAAGCTGATAGTACAGTAGTACAAGCTATACTTTTATAAATGGGCAATCTATTCCACCTCCCCAGTTAATCTATTCCAGGAAAATGATATAACTGAATGTGTTTTTATCTACTGCTTTGTAAATGTTGCCTACTTATTTACTGAATTAACAATATAGATATATTTAATCAAGTTTATCGGAATAGATTTTCTCTTTCAGTCAACAGATAAGTTCTATAAATGGATGTGAGTTACCAAATCAGTAAATGACTGTGGCAGGACAAGTGATGAAAATAAAAAATAAAAGACTGAAGAAATACATTACTTACTGGGAAAATAACTACAGGTACAGTAAGGGTTACAGCCATAAGGACAGCGAGACGCACAATTAGAAGAAGAACATCAGCACCCAGATAAGCAGAGTAGGTATGAAGCAGTTCTGGTTCAACTTTGCCTGTAATGAAAACAGTGTTTTAATTAAATATAGTTGACATACTGCTCAGACAACTGCTTCTGCTCGGTATCCTAAGCAAATTTTAAAGATGCAGCAATATGAATGGAAAGCATCAGCAGCTCCTATAAGCACATCTCTATTTTACACAGGAATAACTGGAGGCACTGAATCTGTTTTAATTCAGTTTCAATCCTGGACCTTAGGCCTAACGCTGCTACTGATGTCTTTTTGGGTGTGCATTTATACAAGTATTTAGCAACCTGTATATATTTAGAGCCCTTAGTAAATGCCTGCTTGTTCTAACTTAATAATACTGTGGTTCTGCAGAACAATGAATTTAGAAGAAAGCAAAGGTAATACTCACCATAAAATGTCAGGTATCCAAAGAGAGCAGCCAATAAATACATAAGGAACATGGCAAAAAAAGATACATAGGACACATTCATCATTCTTTTACGGCTTCGGCTATAAGAAAGAGAAAAAGAAGCATTATTTGGATACAAGAAACATTATTATCAGTGAGAAGATACTGTTCTATACTACTTTTTTTTTTTTAATGTGAAATTATAGTCACATATCTAACATTTACCTTTTCAGTTCTTCATAGATAGGAAGAATTGCAGGATGGCAGACAAAAGAAAACGTTAGGATTGGGACAGCATAGACAGTCTGAAAAACAGAAGTATCTTTTTTAAGTATATCAACAGATACTAGAAATTTACTTTCGAGAAACTGATTGGTTATTTTTCAGTTTTCATTTAGGAATCAGTTTTGTTTTTTGACAAACTAGTGATTACAACTGAACTTTGGCAAAAATTGAAATAAAGTATTTTCTCAGACTCTGAGGTACCAAATAGTCTCAAGTCTCACTGAAATCTATGCTGAACTGAATGTGTTTGTGTTAAGAGTTACATTCTACATATCACAGTCCTAAGCCTTTATAGCTTGACCTTGGCGTTGGCTATTACACATATTCCTTCCCCACATATGGAGCTCGACCACTGTAACTGGGAGCATTCAGGAGTCAAGACTTTGTGACTGTGAACTTAAAAGTCTATTCCAAACCCTGGCATACATTTCCCATTTGCATGCTTTTAGTTCGTCTTCTTCTGCAATCTACTTTTTAAAATGCTTTCCTGACTTAAGTGAGAAAGCTTGAGAAATGCTGTGTTGAAGAGAGGTGTGTTTGTTGCCACTCATCTCAGGCAGGCATTTCAAGCTCCTCTAGTTTCTGTGTATTTGGAGTGTGGAAGGCTCTAGTCTATAGAATTTACAGTGCCTAACCTTACTGGAACAGACAGTCTTAGCACATTACAAGTTCACAACTGGGCAATTACGTAAAGGAAAAATCACCCAATTCATCTGCTGTATTTTCAGTCTTTCTTAGTTATTTTCAACAGACAGTCTGATTTTAAGTCAGTTACCTGTGAATTGAAGATGAAATATTTTGGCTTGCACATATCATCACTTGTTATGTTTTCATCTACGAAAGGCGCCAGTGTTGCATTTATTAATGTCACGTTTATGATGTTGCTGTCCATAGGACAAGGAATCTGAAACATCTTCCAAATTACCTAGAAATAAAGCCACATATTTATCATTACTTTTGCTAATGCAGTATACGAAACTTTTCTGAAATTGTGTGGTGCTTAATTTGACTTTGAAATGCATTTTACAAGATTATACTTACAACAATCAGGAAGAAGACCATGCAAAGTAAAGAAAAGCCACTGGTATAGCCCAAATAGCCTGTGTTCAAGAAAGAGAAAAAAAGCTAAGGTACAATAAACAGAAATACTGTTCAAGTGATAAGATTATGACAAAATATATTCTGCCAGTCATCTCTACCATTTTCGAAGTCTTACATAGGAACATGTTAATTACTCATTGACTTTCTGCTAATGAAAACTTCAAAGTTCTCAAAGATGTCTTAAGGTTTACGCATACATTGAGTCTCTAATATTACGCATGAATAACAGTAATTTTAGATAAAGCACCTGGTATTAATATTCTGCAACTGTTTGTGATCTAAAATGAAAAAGGCAAGTTCTATTTGCATTGAAAAGGCAATTTAACTGCCCAGGGCTAGCATCCCTGTCTTACTGGGACCGTTACAAGATAGATAATAACCATACTCTACTGTTTTGTTACTGACCAAAATAGGTCAAATGTCATGGTAAGAACACAAACTGAAAGTTAACTGTTGAAATTTGTTCTAGAGCTACCTTGCATATTCTTTATCTACCTTATCTATTGTTCTTTCGTTTTCCACAAGCACATCTGTAACTTAACACTTAATCCTTTTTTCTTTTTTTTTTAAAATAGACTGACAGAAATTACCTAAAATACTGATTAGTCCCAAAGGCAAATTTAGAGACAGTTGTAAATTTACGTACTACTTTAAAACTCAAGTATGGTATCAACCCATTTCCCCAACACTGTTTTCAAAGCATTTTGCACTTTGATTGTACTCTACCTGCTTACCTAAATTTTTCAGTAAGGACAGTGGAAGAATGAGGATGACAGACACCAGCAGCACTAAATAGTCACCGTTAAGATACCACTCTCTGTAGAAAAAAGGTAGTATTTGTAAGTAAGGGAATTATATAAAAAATGCAGCATTTGCAGTTTAGTCTTCACTCTTTATTTTTGCCTACATCTGGCTTCTTAAAAAACCTACAGTATGTGATGTACTATACTCAGTACAGTACAAAGGATTAGCATTCAACTTACTACATGGACCTAAAATCCTACAATACTTTCTTATTTCACCCCAAACCTGCATTGTGCCTTTCCTTTAGTGTCCTTTTCTAAAATTGATATGCATCTGGAAGTCAGAAGACAGGAAAGTAAATCACTGGTCAGAAAAAATGTTAACTGGGATCAATTATAGAGAAAAAAAAAGTAATTTGTTTAAATCTTGGTTCCAAACTCTCCAGATGTATTAGAATATGGCAGGGCCCCAGCAGGGTAGTGGTCCATTTCTAAGGCAAGTAAAATTCTGCTGCGTGCCCGGCAGGAGTTAAAGAAAAACAGGTGAGGGCTGGAGTTAAGGCAGTAGCTCAAACTCCCTGGCTGAGAAAACTTCAACAAGCACTGAGAGTCACTTGGAGGCATGTTTAGTCACTTATAGTAGGGAAACTATGCAAAGAACCTCAGAAGTTTTTTCCCTTCACGTAATTTTTGCCATTTATTCTGTAAGAATTTGTGTGTTCGAAGATTAACTCTTCCACTGAAACACAGGAAAACAGATTTAGATCTGTGTAAAGGTAATTCCACTGAACTAACACAAAAAAAACGATCTTGAGTATTTAATCGTGGCAGGGTAACTGCTTTCCTCATCTGTCCTACAGGATCGTTCTAAACGCTTCAATTAAAAAGTTAACGCTGAGCATTTATTCTCAAATATTAATATTTATATTCTAACAGTATTTTTTTCCAAATGAACCATGTATAATTTAAGTAAACAAAGAAAAATTAATGACCTAATTGTAAATTTCTGCATTCTAACTAAATTGCTGAATTGTAAGTCTATATATGGTAGTGAAAATATGGACTAACTTTTAACAGACTTGCTCTGGATTTATGCGGTATGCAAAAAAACAACTTGGTCATCTTTTTCCCTGGCTTTATCTAGGATAACTGAATGGCAAAAATGTATTTTGCAAAGTTCAGATGTGCAGGACAGTAGTGTCATCTACCTTTTGCCTCTTTTTTTTGGGAAAAAAAAAAAAAAAGAACAACCAATGTAGTCATCCTATGGTAAATTTTAAAGAAATCACAGCACAGAGATTCCTTGCATTTGATAGTCATAAGAATGGACATGCCCCACGTGAAGGTCATCAGGACTTCTAGATCAGAGATTTAAAAAGCTCTTCTGTGCTGAGAAATAAATAATGAGATTGCACAGCTTTAAAGTGCAGCTGAGTATTTTTGAAAATCGAGCTAGCAGTTGTAATAGTCTCAAAATTCCTGAATATCTTCTACAGTAAGCATTATTTTGGGACATTCAAACAAGTAAGTGCTTACATTTTAGGTACCAGGCTGCCAGAATGGAATCCATGCCAATGGTAGCCACACAGACTCCCCTAAGCAATGCATGGAGAGAGTCAGTTAAATGGGATCCACAACTGCCAGAGCATTGAGAAAAAGTTTAACTTTAAATCAGTGTACAGTTACCTAGTATCAGCCAACAAGAAAACACTTAAGATACAAATCTCATTTTCTTAATTTTGTCTGTCAGATTTGCAGAGCAGCAGCTGTATCCAGTGAGATTCACAGCCTTTAATTTTCCCTGTTAAAGTGAAATCAATTTTGAGTTCTTCTCTGAAGACGAGACAGTTAAAAATACTTGCCTCCGAGTCCTCTTGCAAATACTGGCTACTTCAGAGATTTTCTTAAGAAGTGGAAAATAAGGACTGTAATTCAGCCAAAGGAGGCAAATGAACCTTTCCAACAAAGAATTTGTAAACATTACACCACGAAGTAAATGGAGTGGGTGCATTCTTTGAGTACATTAAAAAAAAAAGGAAAGAAAAAAAAAAAAAGGATGGCTAGAACTGTTGTCATGATGGCATCTATCAGCAAGCTGTATGAACACCACCAAACGGTTTGAACCCTTGGGGAACACAGGCAGAAAAATGCCTACCTTCTGAACTCAGGCTTAGGTGTAACTTGGAGTGTTGAGCTGCTCAGCCCTCTCAAGACAGGGACACTTCAGGACAAGGCACAGAAGTACAACTCTGAAGAGTGAGATTTATAGCACTTAACTCTATCCATCCTCAAGTCAGGCGTCTTGTTTTAGATAGCTGTTTTTACACACCCTCTCAATACAGATCAATATGGAAAACTCTCTTTGGAGATGCCCCAAACTGGCATCTAAGCCAGGCACTGAACGGACCACTACCCAGGATTACCTTCTTCCACAAAAAACAGAGTAATAATGAGCTCAAAAATCTAACTTTCAGATAGTATGGTTACATAAAAATGAACATACCCAAGGCACCCACTTTTAAAGTGAAGTCAGAAAGACACAGTGGAGCCAAGATTTCTCCAGACCTAAATGGCAATGCATCCATCATTCTAATTGCAGACATACAAACTGTTGTAGTTGGATGTTTATTCCCAATACCTTTTTGAGAGTGTTTCTTAAGATATTAATTATGTAACTACACCTTAGTCTTATATTTGATCATTTCCCACAATATTAACACTAGAAAACCAAAATAATCAGTCCAAGCCAGTTGGAATGTAGTAAGGAAAAAAAAGAAAATCAAAACCAACCATAACCACATTTAGCTTTCCTTGTGGAGAGTATGCACTGACTGGTACATACATTAACACTTACCTGATGTTCTTTAGAGAACACCTTTCGTAATACAATGCAATACCTGTATTTTTCTAACCTTTTTCCAGGACAGGTTGGATCTAAGTGAAGTGGAGCACTCAGGGAAAGGGCAAACTTACTGTATCTCTGTCTGAGTAAGAAGCTACCCTACGGTGTACGGAACGTGGTCTTCATATAAAAATATA
Source organism: Tricholaema leucomelas (assembly GCA_013400475.1). Taxonomy (NCBI): domain Eukaryota; kingdom Metazoa; phylum Chordata; class Aves; order Piciformes; family Lybiidae; genus Tricholaema lacrymosa; species Tricholaema leucomelas. The sequence continues at coordinate 231,695 of WAAF01010017.1, read as the reverse complement.
TACGGTCTCCATATTTGTTTCTCCTAATAGTTTCTCTGATGAGGAGTTCTAACACCTACCCTGTAGTCTCTTCGATGTTCATAAATGTCTTGATGACCAATGGTAACTCATATTTCACTATGAAGAGGTAGCTTGACATAGCTGTAGGTGAATAACATCATAGATCATTACAAATATAGAATATGCCACAAGATGCAAGAATCACATAACATGTTTCATAACTTAACTTGAACACAAGCAGTTAATGAACACATGTTGTGTGAAAAAAAAAAAGTCTCCAATAATAAGTAGGGAACAATTACTATTGACAGTACAGACGTTTTAAGATCTTGTCCTCACCTCCAATGTTCTGCATTGTAATTGATCCAGAAGCAGCAAGTTTTCCAGCCATACCAAAAGCCTTCATTCCCAACTGTTCATACAATAAAGATCCTAAAATAAGACAAAATATCCCATTGGAAAGGTATGTTTTATAAAGGTACCACATGAAACAAATACTGTATGTTTGTAAAACAGTACTTCAACGTACCTCCTTCATTGGCCGTCTTCAAAAGGAGATGCACAGAATACAAAGAAAATATTGAGACAAACATCAGGAGTATTCTGGGGGAGGAAAAAACATGCACATTTTTAATAGCTGTAATTGACTCACTGTAACCTTATTAAATAAAGGCGGATCAAACATAAAAATTAATCGTACTAAAATATTACATGGGAAAAAAACAGTAGATTCTAAGGCCAGCTAAAAGTGTTCTGAAAACCCAATTAATGGCTAGTTTAAAAGGATTTTCTACTAAAATTAATTTCAGAGACATACAAATTCTACTGTGGGATTAAATAGCATTTATATTCAGTTTTAAAGCAGCACAAGCATAGACAAGTATCGAGCCATTTTAATTTGCTAGACATGATACATAAAGAATCAACGGGAATAGCTTTGTATCACTTTAAGGAAGTATTTCTCCTCTCTCAGAATTCTATCACCCTATCTTTGTTCAAGAGTGTGTCATGTATCTATTGACCATCGACTTGTGTTTTGTGTCTAACAAGATTATCTCTTGGTCTTAAACAAATCAGCTTTTCAAGCTTAAACCTGTGCTATGTCTTTTTTTAATGTGAAGATGAAACTGTGCTAGTTTTTTATAAAGGCTTTTTAGAATTGGAAATTCAGATGTATTCAAAGCTGTGTTTTCAAATGCAAGTATGTATTTGCTGTCATTAAAATATTAAAGAAAGAATGCCTTCTCTTCATATGAGCTTACATGGAAATAGCTACTGTCTTATCTTCCCCACAGCTTTTACAGCAGTACATGTTATTTCCAGAAGCACATCTGCAACATCTAAAATTCAGCTCTTTTGACAACAAATCTTCCACAACAAATGCACCTCCTGGCATAGCACGCTAGGGGGTACTTCTCAATTGCTGAACACGATGGAAAATTACAACGCACTCAAAAAACCTTATCCTTTTTAATACCAACAAAAGCATTCTGCTTTGTAAGAAACCTAGGAATCAATACATCTGCTTAAAAATGGCAAGCTCTGTTTCGAGTTCCCACACTGTTCTTTACATTTCCTTTTGCATCATTTTTAGCATTGGTGAAATTAGTAAACACACCATAAAGAATGGGAAACAAGAACATCGGAGAACAGCTTCACAGAACTGTACAGGAAATCTAGGAAACTGGAGTTACGGTGCAAATTCAACACCAACACATGCTCACAAGTAAACCTCTGTATTTCTGACAAGTAGAGATTAACCAGGACTTAACTAGCCCAGCCATCAGCTAGAAACTGCACAGCAAGATGTACAAGGGTCGTATCTCATTAGAACACAACAGATCCTGGATCCCTCTGTTCTAATCTTGAATGCCTGACTACAGCGTTGACAAGATCAGTCAACAAACTCATCTAGAACCTGTTTCTGGTATACAGGCTGTATCAGCCATTGACTTAGTGCTGACACGAGCAACAAGTCACAGCACTGACACAGGTGACTCCACAGTGTCTTCTAAGAACTTATCGCCTTAATCGCATCTGGATCTCAATCTGTAACCTACTTATTAAAGGATATCTGTAATACTCTCAGTATCATCCTAAATTCTCAGTATCACCAATGGTTGCTTTCCTGCCTCCCAACTACACAAACTGCACTGAGTTTTGGAAGGTAACAAGATATTAATCTTTGAACTGGTACTAACATAAATTGTAAATAAAAACTATCTAAGCAGCCTCAGCACTTGACTGTTGCGTTTTCATACTTTTTTTTTCTTGAGAAATCAGTCAAATTATATGAAATCTGTTCAAATATCTAACCTTGAATTATTTTTTTATCCTCTGAGATGTCCTAATGTGCATTAAGCTTGTTATATGTGCTGCAGAACATCTTCAAGCAAGACACTGATGTGTAGAGATGAAGTATCTATCTCTTCTGAATTAAGCTGCCAAGTTGTTCAGTTTAGCATCACCTAAGCAAAAATCTTAGCAAAATAAGAAACCATCACATGCTTAAAATATAATCCTTCAGATCTAAACTTTACATCTTGATAGCTTTCTGAGGAAACTCAACCACCACCTTGAAATACTGTGAAATACCTAGAAGTAAATCTGACCTGTAGCTTTCTGGAAATCCGGCAACAGTGAGGCAAATTTTGGACAAAATGTTACTCTTTGCTTGTTCTTTAACATTCAGGACACTTACCTACTTCCAGAATAAAACCACAAAGTTTCTTTAAACATATCCATGGATTCCCATTTGCACTCAGTCCCTGGTATTACATGTCACGTGAGTTGAACTGCCTCCAATATATGGAAAATATACTTTCCACAAGATATATAGAAGCACTGTAATTGTTTCCTCATGCCATTTCCTATTGCTATAGTCTGAAAGCTCTAACTGGAAGCTTTTGCCAACACAGACATACCAATATGCTGGTTATCCTACATCTCCCCCAAGCCAAGAGACAGTAGTGTTTAGAAATTTACCTGAAACCAGTTCCCTGAATTGAGTAAAATCATAGGAAAAAACAGCTTCTTCACTGGTGTCAAGTATCTCTACAAACACAACTATGTCAGCTGACTAAAAGGAGACCGCATCCCTGGCTGATAGGGCTAGGCCACAAGAACCTTTAAAAGTAGGTGTGGCCAAAGGTAAAACAATCCTCTTCCACCTTCATTTTCCCCTTCCAACTCTCTCCAGATTGATCCTGTACTTCTTGTGCAATTAAGACTTCCACTAATTGAAAAGTTTCTGTTGTCATGAATTTAAATCAATGGACTCTGAAGGAGAACGCTCCAGTCTGTCAAGCAGACCACTTCTTTTACACTTGAATGATGTAATTTTCAAGCAAAGTGCCAGTTATTCATGAAGAAACTACAGCTATGTAAAGGAAAAATCACTGTAAAATGTTCTGTGGGTTGCAAAACTTGTAGTGGATCTGTACAATTTTCTTGAGTCCTCTCAAGGTATTACAATCCCTTAATTTAAAACAAGTCATCAATCCTAAAAATGCAATTCTCCTCCTACATCAGGGACTGGGCATTTCTGTAAAATGTCGTGCTCTTACACCAAGTATTTTTCCATTATTAATTACACAGTAGAAAGATTTATTTTTATTTTTGTTTGCAACTACAAGATACTTACATAAAAAGAGCAATTCCAGTGTTAGCCATGGCAAAAGAAAGACCAAGGATGCCACTACCCACAATAGCATTGCTCAGATTAAATACTGACATTCCAAAGGAAGTCGTACCTGGATGCTGAGAAAAGGGAGACGGACAATAATTAGTATAAAGATACTATTTCAGAACTATAACAAATATAAATTTGTCCAAAAATGCCTTTAATTTTCGTTTTTATGAAGTGTCACTGCTGTGTACTTACATATTGTGTTTCATACTTTTTCTTCCCAAGATTGGAGTCAAGCAAGAAATTTTGATTTTCTGGATCAATGTCCGCATAGTGGCTGTAAAAAACATTGCATCATTATTGACTACGACGGACGGCTTGCAAATTCACTTCCTGTTTAGCATTTCCAACCCACTTCAAAGGGAACGGAGAAAACCAAAGGAATGACCCAAAAAGGAAGAAGCCCCCGCCTGCCATTCTTTCTGCCCAGCGCACAAAGCACTGCGCGCTTACGTCCGCTGTCATTTCCGCGTTTCTGGAGGGCATGTCAACACGCGACAACGCCAGCCCCGCAGCGGCGGTTTGCGACTACATCAGCCCGTGTCCGCGGTCGGGTCCGGGGCGGGCGAGCCCCCTCCTCACCTCTTCATGGCGGCAGGCTTAGTGGGGTAGGGGTAGCTGAAGTCGTTGCTGTTGGAGCTGTAGCTGCTGCTGTCCTCGTCGGGGGATATGTTGAACTTGCCCATCTCGGCGCTGCTCATGGTAGCGGTGACGGTGCCGGGGGTGGACGGCCGCTCTGCTCTTTTGTCCTTGGCGGCGGGGCTCGCCGCGCCTGCGGAGGTGGGAGGCGACGTCAGTGCCGCAGCGAGCGTCGCGGCCCGTCACGTGGGCAGCGCGCGCCCGCGGCTCGGCGGCCCCCGCCCGCCGCCGAGTGGAAAAGTACCAGGCGGGCGCGCGGGGCTGGGGGCGCGCGGGCAGACAAAGGTGAGTCCCACGGGGAGGAGGGGCAGGGCCGCTGTCACTGCCCGACCTGCGCCGCGCCGTCGCGGCTAGGGCACCTACAGCTGCGCCAGAGACCTGGGCGAGGTGCCTTGCACTGCCACGCTGCACTCGCCTCCCTCTCCACCCCACCTCCCCTTCACGACAGCGGAGACTGATGCAACACCACTGGGAGATTGTCACATTGGCTACTGGAGCAGTCCCGCGACCGCCTCTGTGTTTACCTTCCCCTCTCCCTCCCCGTCGGCGACGCCGGGCATCCCGGCGTTTTCAATGGGAAAATGCAAATCGGTCACAGGACTGCACCACAACGCAGTCGCTTGGGGTTTTTCCACCGCCCTGGGATGCAGCAGCGGCGTGTCCATATGCGCATCCGTCGCCAAGTCCGCCAAAGCACAACAGGGTGTTAGGCGGCAACTCGGTACGGACTATCGCCGGACAGCGGCGCGAAGGCTCAGCCGCGCCGCATCCGAAAACTCGCCCCGTTCCTCCTGGCGGCCGCGTAACGGCCAGCACCCGTCGCCACGCCGTACCTTCTCCGCAAGAGCTTGCAAGTGAGGTTTCCTCCTGAAGCCTCGGAATAAGGAGATGCTCCTCTCTCTGCTGCTGCTTCTTGCAAGGGAAAAACCTTAACTATAAAGCGTCAGCAAAACAAAAAAACCTGAATAAATAAGGACGTGTAGATATATATATGTTTGTATATATATATATATGTATAAAAGAAACACTTTAAAAAACAGTGGTACAAAAAGAGGAATGAAAATATTGTGTCCGTAGCGCTCAGGCGAAAGCGTGCAGAGCTCAGCAGCTGTGTCGCTCCCGGTCTGACGGCCCCCTCGGGGCGCCGCCGCTCTTCAGGCAGGAATGCGGGCGCGTCATCGTGGAGAGGCGTGGCACCCGCCCGCCGCCGCGCCGCCCCCCCGTTGCTCGCCCTGCCCGACTGACCCCCTGCCGCCGACAGAGTGCGAGGAGCGGGGTGGGGGTGTGTGTGCGTGTGCATCGACGGGTTAGGGGGAGCCTGGGACTGGGGTGACCTTTGCGCTGAACACGTTCTCCTGTGTTTACACTGGAGCAATCGCGTTTCACAGCGGTGACGGGATGTTGCGGTGCCTCTCAAGAGCGCTCTGTCTGAAAGGCGCTTCCAGTCTACCTGGTGCATCTGCAGCGCGACTGCAGCACCGGGCACTCACCTAAGAGGCTTCCTCCCCCTTTCAGCCCTGTGCCTGCCTTCGGCGCAAGGCCAGGGTCCAGCTCGCGCGTTTCGCAGTAGCTTGATGCGTGTCGGGGTGAGATGCCACCGACCCAATGGTGCTAGCTGCAGTCACTTTCTATTTTTAGTAACACGAGCAAGCAGTGGTGCACGTGCAAGCACAGGTCCCAAGCAGCAGCCGATGGGCTCCCCGATGATTTCCATCAGAAAATGATTCGGAACGATGGCCTTCCCTAGTGATGTGACGCAGGACAAGCCCCACTTTTGAGAGAGCGGGGATGAAAGTCTCCCTGCTTCTCAAGTAATCACTGCAGAAACTTTGGAGGGCTTTGCTGCTCGGTCGCCTTTAGCAGTTGGCGGCGGGACTTCATTGATTGCTCTAGGCCTGCACATACGCAGCAAGGGTGCGGCTCCGGAGGAAGACACGGCTTCGGCAGCAAAGGACTCTATGGTCGCTGTACTTTCTTGAGCCTGGGGGTGTCATGTGCAGTGTGTCCCCTCGCTTGTGCTGTCCCTGCTACAACAGACCACTCTCACGCAAGTCTGATGTTGCCAGCCTCGAGTATAGAGGATGCTCGTCCATAGGGCCCCCCCGTGTTATCTTTCCGCCCCTCCCCTTCCTTTGAGGCATCGAGAACTCATGAAAGGTGTGACAGGCAGCACGCGGCGCAGCACTACTGAATGTCCCGGGGTCGGGGCAGCCACAGGGTCACGGGAGTGGCTCGCACCCTCGACGGGCAGTGAACATCAGCATCACCACTCACACCTCCAGCCCCACTGGAACACTGCTCGCGGGGGGGAGGATTAGGGGAGTGTGATGTTTTCCTGCAGTGAGACCTTGAGGGCGCCCCTTGCGGGAAGTTTTTGGTCCGCAAGCTCCGCTGCCTGCCGCGGGCGCCGTTGGCGTCAGCTCTGACAGCCAGGACAGCGCGAAGCAGCAGCAGCAACCTAACTGTCAAGCCCGCAGAACGTTCTGGAGCTCNGGGAAGAGGAGGGGGAGCGCTGGAGGGGCAGGGCCCGGCTAGGGCATGCGCAGGAGATGCGAAGCCGAAAATTTTCCATCACCGCAGTTCTCCCCCCGCCCCCATCCGGTACGTGACATCATCACCCCACCGCGCCCCTCCCTGGACAGCTTGGTCGGTGTGTGAGGTGCGGCTGGGTACGGTGCTCTGCGCTGGCTTCCCGCGCAGCCCCAGGGCAGAGAGGGGTGGCAGCGGCGTCGCACCTGCTTCCGCGGGAGGATGGTGCTGCGGGTGTGTACTCCGCCTGCAGCTGGAGCCAGCTCTGGCTGGTGACGCCTGCTTGCTTCGCTTCTGACTTTGACCAGGCGCTGTGAGGGGCCGTACGGGTGCTGTGGGTTCCGACCACCTGGCGCCGTGTCCTGTGAAGGGGTGGTGTTGGGCTGTGGTCGCGCACCGGCTGCCCTGTAGTGGGGTTTGGCAGCGTCTTAAATCACTTCGCATCTCAGCTGAGTGCGTTCTGGGACTGAACTCGCTCTCCTCCTCGCTCCCTGAGCTCACCGCTCTCTGGTGCCGTTCATCCCGCATGCAGACAAGGCTAAGCCCATTTTGGGTTGCTTTAAGGGTACACCAGGAATACCTGCAGCTTGTGTTTCTGTCTCTCCCGAAAACCGGGAACAGCGGTGGCAAACGATTTGCAAGAGCTGCAGCAGTCCAACGGGTTAAGCCCAGACCTGCGGAGCTGCACTCAAAAGTGCAATCACAGTGATACGTAAATAAGCATTACTACAGGGAAGGCAGGTCATGCACATTTCTTTGAATGGAAAGTGGGAACGCCTCGTGCATTTTTCTGTCAATCACATTCTTCAGGTGTTAGTTTTGTGGAACTGAACTTTATATGAGGGAGGGCAAGATGACCTCTTTATCGTGGGTTTGCCACGATATAAAAACAAATGAAATGACATAGGCCGTAACATTTTTAGGACTGCAGCATCGTTTCCAGGGCAAGCACATAGATGCGGTGCATGGTTAGGTGTCCCACTCCATGCAGATAATACAGGCAGGAGCCATCTCCATAGATGTGATCTTGTCATGCACTGTACATTAAAACAACAACAACAACAACAACAACTGTATTTTGTAGCAAAATGTTTACAAGATGCTTTTGTAGTAGAATTGCCCTCATTTTGTATGGGAAAGTATAACGAGGCTTTGTTGCTCTTTTATGAGGAGACAAAATGGTAAAATACGATTCAGGGAGAAAAATTGCTCTTTATCTAATGGCCCCATGATTGGAAGGTTCACTGTGCAACGTGCGAGTGCAATCTGCACAGCTCCCGAATATCAAGTCTTTAAAATGTTTTACTCATGAAGCCTGTTTAATGGTTCAAATGGTTGCTTTTTCAAGTGGTTTTAACTAATGCCTCACTGATTGAATTGTAATTTTCCTGTCTCTCTAATTGCCAAGAATGTCCTTGGCAAAACATACATACAGTGTGTTTTGTCCAATTTTGAACTTATTTTGTAATCAGAATAATAAAAGTTATTATTCATCTGTTCCTCCCACCATAGTTTTAATGATCCATTTATTTTCATTGTCTTTCTCCCTTTTTAAAGTGCTTTTATGTATTTTTTTCCTTCCCTCCCTTTTCATCCTCCCTATCCCTCAGTCAGCCTAATCTTAATGCCTTTCATTTGTTTGCCTTTTATTTTGTTCTTTTGTGGCCATGTACCCCTTGCAAGCTTCTTCACAAAAAGCCTGAGCCTTTAGGATCGTTAAAAATGAACATTTTCTCTCTATTATTTAGTAATGAAAATTTATTTTTTATTATTTAGTAATGAAAAATTCTACTTAATTCCTACCTGTATAACTGAGGACAGCTCATTTTTTACAATCCTGACTAATGGCCAACTTAGAGTTTCTTTTATAGCATCCTTACAATAACATAACATTATGCTATACACTGCTAATGCCAGTTTGCAGCTGAAATTACACTATAGATTCACTCCTCACTCTAACGTGGCCTACTACTTCTCAGCCTGCAAACCATTTAAACCATTTCTTCTTAAATAGGATCTTTTTTTTTATGTTTAGAAGAAAAAGTAACCTGCATTTGTTTTCTTGCTCGTGTTTTAGCTAATAAAAGACTTTTATAATATAGGAGGTTTTCATTTCATGGTGTTTCTTCCTACACATTAAAACAAACCCTATGGAGTACTGTAGAACTATCTAGCACATGCCCAGAAGAGTCAGACATGTTTATGGCATGCATCGAAAAGGTGTGTGTATGGTAATATGGGTAAAGTCAAGTCCATCCACATAGCTTCTAAATTATACTTCCTAAATTGCCCAGAGGATATCTAATGAAATATGTAATATGTCAAAACAGTCTGTACTAATAGCTGCATAACATTCATTTTACTTGCGCCTAGTATGAATAAAAGTCCCCAAAGAGTAAGGATCTGGATCGTCTCAGTACCACTGAGAGTCTTGGGAAGGATGGTAATGCAGAGCAGTGACAGAGAGTTGAGAGCTATATTGTGCCCAGAATGAAGTGTCTGCACAATGATCTTTTTTTGCATGATAGGCATGATCTGTCATGAGGAAGAGCTGGAAATGTGAGCAAGTAGGGATTCAGTGGCTGAGTGGACTCAGTGGTCTACAAAGATGCAGGAATGGCTGAGGGTTTCACCATCCGTCCCATGAGTTTGGTTGATTATTTCTACCTCACATGGACTTCCTGTGCCATGCAATTAATGAAATTACAGGTTCTGATTATATGTTTTCTTAAAACTTCCACTGAAGCCAAAAGGTGTTATACAGGTGTGTAAGGAATGTAGGATTGCGTATCCTGCCTCTTGGGCTTTATGATGGTGAGTTGGAGTTACATATTAAACTTGGTGTAAGCCTTAATTTTTTACTTCTGTGTTTATCCTAGTCTAGTTTCAGTTTTGCAATATGAAAACAACAAATCACTATATTAAGAACATAAGCAGCATTCTTTTAAAAAATAGAACATTTACTATAATTATGACTTGGATTTATGCCAAAAATAGGGTGAGGTTCTGAGTTTTTAAGCCATCTGATTATGCTGTTATACTGCAGTAAAATCAGGCAGTGGGTGCTGTATGAGTTATATAGTACTAGTCATCTGCAAGAAATTGTCATCCTTAAATGGATATGCCATCTGCTATAAAAATAATTTTTACTTTTTATTTTTAACTCTGTAACGTTTTTAGAGGTTTTAAAAATAGCATTTCTCCATTAATCTTGATTAATCTTTTCCACTCAACAAACACTGTTGTTTTTTTTTCTCCTATGTGAAATTAACATAAATCTCTCTTTTTTGATTTTTTTTTTTTTGTGTGTGTGTGGGATTTTTTTTGGTTTGTATAGTACAAACCTAGAAAAGCTTTGGGAATGCTGTTTGTAAATTAATTGAAGCAGCCATATATATAGGCCTTTCCACATTTTTGTTTAGATCCTTATAAGAGTAAGAGGTACTATTTTTTTCTTTAACTATTTTCCAATGGCAGAGTGTACAATTTAAGATGTACGTTTGTATTCCCAGAGGCGTTACTGCCATAATTACTGCAGTCTGTACATCAACATCACTTACTATGACAGCAGATCTTTGAGAACGTTGTCAACTAAATAATGTTTTGGTAATGCCCAATGACAGGACAAGGGGCAGTGGGTGGAAGTTGAGGCGTTCAATGGCTCCAAGTGCCGAGTGCTGCACTTTGGCCACAACAACCCCATGCAGAGATACAGGCTGGGGTCGGAGTGGCTGGAGAGCAGCCAGACAGAGAGGGATCTGGGGGTGCTGATTGATACCCGCCTGAACATGAGCCAGCAGTGTGCCCAGGTGGCCAAGAGAGCCAATGGCATCCTGGCCTGCATCAGGAATGGTGTGGTCAGCAGGAGCAGGGAGGTCATTCTGCCCCTGTACTCTGCACTGGTTAGACCACACCTTGAGTACTGTGTTCAGTTCTGGGCCCCCCAGTTTAGAAGGGACATTGAGATGCTTGAGCGTGTCCAGAGAAGGGCGATGAGGCTGGTGAGAGGCCTCGAGCACAGCCCTACGAGGAGAGGCTGAGGGAGCTGGGATTGTTTAGCCTGGAGAAGAGGAGGCTCAGGGGAGACCTTATTGCTGTCTACAACTACCTGAGGGGTGGTTGTAGCCAGGAGGAGGTTGCTCTCTTCTCTCAGGCAGCCAGCACCAGAACAAGAGGACACAGCCTCAAGCTGCGCCAGGGGAAATTTAGGCTTGAGGTGAGGAGAAAGTTCTTCACTGAGAGAGTCATTGGCCACTGGAATGGGCTGCCCAGGGAGGTGGTGGAGTCACCGTCCCTGGAGGTGTTCAAGGCAAGATTGGACGTGGCACTTGGTGCCATGGTCTAGCCTTGAGCTCTGTGGTGAAGGGTCGGACTTGATGATCTGTGAGGTCTCTTTCAACCCTGATGATACTATGATACTATGCTACTATGAAAGTTTCCTGTAAACATGAGGAGGATTTTTGTCACTCTGAGGGTAACAGAACACTGGAACAGGCTACCCAGGGTTGTTGTGCAGTCTCTCTCTCTGGAGATGTTAAAAACCTGCCTGGATGTGTTCCTGTGTGGTCTGGTATAGGACATCCTGCTCTGGCAGGGGGGTTGGACTAGATGAGCTTTTGTGGTTCCTTCCAGCCCCTGACATTCTGTGATTTGTCACATCATAGATAGGTGACTTGCATTTTTATGGCTCTATTAAAATGTTACAAGTTTAAGAAATTAGGTAGAATTCTGAAGCAGATTCAGTGCTAGAGCTGTATTCAGAAGGAACAAAACTGGAATAACTCTGTAGTTGGCAAGATGTTCCTGTGTGCTTTACCAGTCACTGTGGATGCACTGGTAAGGCAAAAAATGACAAACTGTCTGGAAACGAGCAAGCATTTTATTTTGATGGAAAACAAAGCCTCAGTGAAACAGCAAGATAAATTCCTCACTTAGTATTTCTTGTCAGAAAGTACAGGGAATATAGACAGCAATAAAAATATACCATAATTTGATCTGCATTCTGTTAATGTGTGTCTGAATGGGTATACATAATCTTTTATCTATCAATTTATTTATGTTAAATTGCTGATATTCTTAAATATATTGAGGTCTGTATGACTTGGATCCTACTATATGAATGACAACTGTTACCTACTGAAGATAAAATTCTGCCTTTTATCTCTGGTAAATAAAGCACGAGAATGGCTATTTAAAGTATCACAAAAGCTCTATAAAATCTGGCAGTGGTCAGCAGGGGATTCTTCTGTGACAAAGGGTCAGAAAGGACATAGGACCATGGAGTTGTATGTTCTGTTAGGCTGATGTTTAGGATTCATCGAGCCGAAGGTTGTATCGATATTTATATTTAATAGTTCCTGATACTTATCTGCTTGACATTGTTGAATTGCTTCTGATCCCATGTTTAATTTGATATTTATCATAAGCACCGGGAAACCTTACTTAGGCATTTACAAAAACATCTTCCATTTGTAAACTTCTTTTTCATAGACTTCTTCCCGGTCAGTTTCTTTGAGATCCCCATGGTCTGCACAGTAAGAATTGGATTTTATGCACCTTTTTTGTAACTTGCATGGTTGCCTTTCTTGAAGCCAAGTAGTCCTAGCCAATCTGATATATAAAAGCCATTTCAGATCTTCAGTTCCTCTGGTTTCAGTACTGGAGAAAATCAAGACGGCTGAAGATGTTGTGTCTTCTCATTAGTTAAGATTTAGACTTAGAGTCTTCTATAAAGTGTCAGTAAGCAGATTTTACCTTGACTTTTTTTGCCATTGTTTTGTGTTCAGGCTGATACATGTGGGTCTGCATGTTCTGAGGAAGGACCTTTTAGATTGTTTGTGGTAGGTCTGCATATTCTAGATTACTTCGTGTCTGCATGCAGAAAACCTGTAACCATGTATTTTTTGTTTTGGAAAGGATGTTTTTTTAGTTTTAAGTAACTATGTTTAGCCTGGAGAAGAGGAGGCTCAGGGGTGACCTTATTGTGTCTACAACTACCTGAGGGGTGGTTGTGGCCAGGGGGAGGTTGCTCTCTTCTCTCAGGTGGCCAGCGCCAGAACGAGAGGACACAGCCTCAGGCTGCGCCAGGGGAAGTTTAGGCTCGAGGTGAGGAGAAAGTTCTTCAGTGAGAGAGTCATTGGCCACTGGAATGGGCTGCCCAGGGAGGTGGTGGAGTCGCCGTCCCTGGAGCTGTTCAAGGCAAGATTGGACGTGGCACTTGGTGCCATGGTCTAGCCTTGAGCTCTGTGGTGAAGGGTTGGACTTGATGATCTGTGAGGTCTCTTCCAACCCTGATGATACTATGATATGATATCATTTGTAAACTTGTTGCTTTGTGGGAGGAAACATCACTGTCCTACCTGAGTGCAAAATACATAACTGTAATTTAGACACAAAAAGCTGCATAGATAGAATCCTGGCAGGAATGGTTAAATAAAAAAGTTTATACAGTCTCCCTTATATGCCATTAGAAGGTCTGAAATTAATTAGTGAAAAAAAAAGAAGTATAAGAAGGTCTGAAATTAATTAGTCGAAAAAAAAGAAGTATAAATTCAGTATGGTGGGAATGACATTTTTGTTTGTACACATACCAGAGAATTTCGTTGCTTGTAAAGACATCGCCCCTCCTGTTTATCTCCTATTTGCAGAGTGCTTTTACAGACTAAGCAGCTGCTGAGTCACTCTTTCACTGAGTGACTGACAGCTCCTAATTCTACTAAGAATTGCTAGACTGTCTCTCCTGTGTATCAGATGAGCAGCATTACACCTCTTAGAAAATGAAAGCATGACACAGCGTTACAACTGACTTCATTGAAAATGTCATAAGCAGGAGAATGGAAATGTGTTTAGGCAACCATGTAAAGCAAATAAAAAAAACTGTCTGTATTATATTATTTACTGATAGTAATGGTTTATTATTAAAGAAAATAATGTAGTAGCATTCATTTCAATGTGCTGAACTAGCAGTTTTGCAGTGCAGTTATTCAGTGGGAATTTTGCCTGAATATATGAGTAGTAATAGAACTGAGATGTGGTGCTCTCTCTTGGCAGTGTTTCCTGAACAAAGTAAAATATGTATGTAACTAGAGTGGTTAAGTCTGAACCTAGATAATCTATGCTTTATGATACCAATATATAACCTATATTGAATAGTTTGTGAGGCCAAAATAAATCATGAGAGGCTGTAAAGATTGCCTTTCTCTTTATAAATGTAGGAAGATTTTTATTATGGAACTATAAATATCTCCAATACATTTATTTCCCCTTTCTATATGGCTTTTTAAAATTCTCTTTTCCTTGAATGTGTGAGTAGATGCTTAGATTGGGACAAGCTGAATCCAGTTTGCATTTACAGAAATACCTGCAGCTATTACTTTAAAATTCTTTAAGCAGTTTACGTTGCTGCTGGAAGCATAACTGTTCCATAAACAGTGGTGGCACTTCACATTTTGTTTAGCCATTGCTTTTTTTGTTATGTGTGTAAGTATGATCTTCTAACAGAGACAGAAATTTACCTTTGACCATTAAGGATTTTACTGTAATTTGTCACGTAAACACGTATCTTTTTGGGTTTATTGCACTCCTGCTGTGTTCCCTAAAAGTTTTAACAGTGCTTTCAGTGGGGAAAGAGCGAGTGCATTTATTTGGTTGTTACTGTGGAAGGGCTTATTACACCATTATTCTGATAGCTTTTTTTTTGTATAGAAAAAAGTGAACTTCAGCCCATAAGTACCTCCATTGCCATAAAAAAACCCACCAACAACAAAAACTTTCATACAAAATCCCAAACCTTCAGTGTATGGGAAAGTTACTAATCTGAATACAGTCATACAGTCTTCACATGCATGATTTTGTGCTTGTACTAAAGCTTTTGCAGAACTGGACATGATGGATTTCCAGCAACAGAACAAGGGGACACAGTCTCAAGTTGTGCCAGGGGAAGTATAGGCTGGATGTTAGGAGGAAGTTCTTGCCAGAGAGAGTGATTTGCCATTGGAATGAGTTGCCCAGGGAGGTGGTGGAGTCACAGTGTTCAAGAAAAGACTGGATGAGGCACTTAGTGCCATGGTCTAGTTGACTGGACAGGGCTGAGTGCTAGGTTGGCCTGGATGATCTTGGAGGTCTCTTCCAACCTGGTTGATTCTATGATTCTGTGATTCTATGTTGCAATATTTGTGATAAAGCATGCTTGGTTGAAATAATAGCACTGTAATTTGATATATTATTTTGTCATGCCATAGTAGGAAATCTTAAGCTTTTGTTGTGGTACAACATGAAAAAATAACTGTAAATTGTACAGATTATCTGAAGGATTTTAATTTTTTTTGGTAAAAAAAAAACCAAAGCCATTTTTATAAAAATCTAATGTGTATAGAATGTATAATGTTTTGTAGTTTAGCTCTCGACTAACACATGTGGAACGATCTATGTAACTCACAACCACCTTAAACTGAGAAGCATGGAAAAACTAGATCAGAAGCTCATTTTCACTGCACATGCAGTACACTCACTTGCACAAATAAGCACATGCAGACAAACTTATGAGCAGGTGATGTTGGCTACTGTTAATGAACAAGGAAGCTAGAGGAAGGAGTGGAATCCTATCACGAGAAGTTAACATAATTTAAAATATGATCTTGTGAACTATTGCTAAGTAGTTATTTGTTAATTGATGTTGAAATGAGCAACACATTTTCTCCTTTCTGTTCTGATTGCTCAGTTATTGTTAACATCTAGTTAGTTTACAGAAGCCCTCAAAGTCATAATCTCTTCTCTCAGGTGGCCAGCGCCAGAACGAGAGGACACAGCCTCAGGCTGCGCCAGGGGACGTTTAGGCTTGAGGTGAGGAGAAAGTTCTTCACTGAGAGAGTCATTGGCTACTGGAATGGGCTGCCCAGGGAGGTGGTGGAGTCGCCGTCCCTGGAGGTGTTCAAGGCAAGATTGGACATGGCACTTGGTGCCATGGTCTAGCCTTGAGCTCTGTGGTGAAGGGTTGGACTTGATGATCTGTGAGGTCTCTTCCAACCCTGATGATACTATGATAATTTGATGCAGTTTTCTAGTAAACAGTTTGAAATGGAAAAGCGCCACAAAAATAAAATTGTTGAGATAATATAAATGAAAATTCTGCCAGAGGATGAAGGGAATATAGATTTATTATCGTATCAGTGTACTAGATATGCCCATCATTTTTTCATGCCCACAAACTTTACAAGTATTCTTTCATATTGAAAGAGAAACAACTTCACTATTGCCAAAATGGTCTTAGAAAACATAAATTTAGAAGATTTTTATCCTCTAACAGAGGATGTCTGGGACAGTATCACTGTAGAGAGAATAGCTGATATAGACAAAATTATACAGACATGTAGAAAATGAAACTAACATTGTTGCCTTTCCACATCTGTCCTTCTAGTTCCCCGAAGTGCATGCAAGACATCTTTTGTTGTTGTTTGTCTGTTTCGCCCCTTACTGCCTACATCCGGTCCAGGACGCTTATTCCTCCAGATCACATCTGAACCTTGTAAAACCTTAATGGCCCAGAAAATTTGCTCTACAGTTTTGATCTTATGCAACATTATGAAATTAATGTATAGTAAGGCTTTATAAGAGAAAAAAAAAGAGACTAGAGGTAGAGGAGGACTGGTTAGGAGGAGTCATGAGCAGGCAACCAAGTCATCAAGAGAACAGATCATCACTTTGCTCCTATATTTCCATTGAAACCTTGTCATGGCTCCCTTACCACAGTGCTTCCTAGCCTGACTTCCTTCGTGCATGTGTATAATGTTGTTGCTAGTCATTAGTGCAAAATGGTCATACACTATCTCCCCAAAAACTGAAGGACCATTTAGTGTAAGGCTACTGATGAGTCCCTCTGAGCAATGGGATGAAGCACAGGGTAGTCCTGAGTACTGACTGGTTTTGAGCTAGTGCCAGGGTCAGGATGTTAGACCTTTGCTTGAGAATTAGGTCTTTGTGAGAAACCTCCCTCTGCAGTTACATGAATGCTGAAACCTGTGTTGTTTTGTACAGGCTATAGCTGCCCTGACCAGCGTACCTTGAGACCCACAACCATACCCTGCCCACTTAAGCACAGGTCAGGTCATCTCTTTCTTGCTTGCATGGTGTTGTAGGTCTAGCTGTGTCCCACTTTTGCCTCTTGCAACCTGGGTTCACTGGCTGCATTCCTGAGTCCTGCATTCCTTGGACCTTCGTTACAAGCAGCCTTCTGTCCTGTCCTGTTCCTTGAGCTTATGTGATAGGCAGCCTTGTCCCTGGTGCTGTTCTGCAGGAACACCTGGGTGCGCACCCTGGATCGACCACGGACCTAGTTCAGTATCTGGGACTGTTGGTGGACTGTGATCCTAGCACCACCCTGCCCATACCTGCATGTGGGACTAGTCTGTTGCTGGGGATGCTGGTGGTCTTTGCCTGCCTGCCCTGGGCTTTCTGTAGACTCCTAGCTTATCCTCCTTTGTGGCAAAATCTGTCTCTTTTCTTAATATTGTCTGACTTCAGCGAGCAGCTTGCTAAGAGCACACCCTCAGGTGAACAGAGCTTCTATATACACCTTCATAGTCTACTACCCTTTATGACTCCTGTGAAGATGGTACAGCTTTGTGCTTCCTAGCTGTATATTTCTTGGTGTCTTCCTCTGCATGTAGCAGAAATAAATGCTTTTCCAAAGTGTTACAGGTCTTGAAGACATCTTTTGCTGATGCAGGGACTTGGTATTAACATAATACTGTGTTTCTTGTAGTTGAAGAATTTCGGTAGGGATTTGGCCTCAGATCTTGCAGGTATTAAGAGGAAGGTGTGAGTCTCTGTGCAGAGTTGCTACAAGCTTTCATGGGTAAACAAAATACTGTCTTACTGACTGCTATGTTTTAAAGACAAGCTTAGTTCAACTCTGAAGCTCCGTCTGCTTACATTATGATAATCTATTTTTGAATGCAAACCTGAGTTAATAGACATCCACGTGAGCATCTAAACCCAGCATTCAGGGAACAGCCTTTGCATTTTAAAGTATAGCTGTTTTTCCTTCATAACCAAGGTAAATCCACAAACCAAAAGTATTGAAGAACATTGAGGTCTTACATTCGTTTATAGAGTGCAAAACATTCTGGTATGTTTATCATAACATTTTATTGCCATGTTTTGTATCTCTTATTACTGAATGAATTAAACAAGAAGAATCCTACTTCCATAAATGTACAGGACTTTGCAAATACCTGTATTTTAAAAGCATATGAGGTTGTAGAACTTTACAATATCGTCATATCAAGTTTCATGCTTCTGTGTGCACAAATACAAGCATACACGCTGTCATATGTAGATGATCATTGCTCTTTAAGAATGCATAATCATTTAAAAACTATTAAAGCAGTACAAGTTAGAAATATTGCTGTTATTGTGCTCCAGTAAAACATATGCAGCTGCAATAACCAATCTGTGGTTCTTTTAAATATTATCAGAACTTGTATGACTAATTCAGTCTTTTATCTGTCTGTGGATAATCATGTAGATGCCAGGCACACAGGAATGCTGAACAGATAATATAATTGGTAGTGTAAGTCTGAGTGGGTAGGCAGTTGGATTTTCTTCAGTCAGTTCTTCCTAGCCACTGTCTTTGAAGCGGTAATTCTGAGCTAAGCATAGTCTCGGGTTCCAAACAGACATTAATGCAATGATAAGAAACTTGCTGCAGAAGAGTTGTGCTGCACTGGGATGCTTCCATGGCCAAACCAGCTGTGAAGTTTCCTCCTTTGTTTCAGTGCAAAGTCAATAGCTTTCCAAGATAATTTTCAACAACCCAAGCAGTTTTGCATGAAATGAATAAAGAAGGCTCACATGTCTTTCATCAGCTTAGCTCTGGACATAGTGTCTTTCACTCATTTTGTGATCACAAACATCTAGTGACTGGTAACTGTTCTTGCAGTAGGGCTGGGTTGAGATTCACAGTGTGATCTGCGATGCAATTGAAGGGAAGGGGAGAAACACAGAGTGGTGTGATCTGCTCTTTCTTCCTTCCTGCCTTCCTTCCTGCATGCACTTGTCAATGAAATCAGTGACAGACACGTGCTTCTTTCTGTACTTGTATGTGTGCTTCTTCTGCAAACTTAGACAATACCAGGAAATAGGGATAATTCAAATAAAACCCCAGTTAGGATTTATCTAGGTAAAAAAAAAACACAACACAGGAATACTGAGCCCACTCTGGATTCCAAAGAGCAGGTTCTGGTTAATTGTAAGCCTAAAGAGCCAGACTCCTTCCTTTTGTGGGTAGTGGTAGAGTAGTTACAGTAATTGATCTAACTCTGTAGCTAAAATTCTCCTGTGGGAAAAAATATTACAAGGAAAAAATGGCTTTAAAGAATGAGGTGAATACTTTATTCTAAAATGTGTCTACACAAGAAATAGTTACCTTGCTAGAGATTGTGAATTCGTTTTGACATGAAGCAACTTCTTATAACAGTCATCAGCATTCATGTACATTTGTCAGGCTTTAATGCAGTCATCAATGCATGAATGTTTTGAGCAATCACTTTGTTATTGTGGGGTTTTTTTTCCTTCTGTTTTGGAAAAAGCTTCTTGTAATTCCCAAGAAGTTGTTTTTCTGCTTTCTACATTTTCTCACAGTTGGTGTAGAGTTGGTGCTCTAGGACTTTTTACTTAAATTTAGAGGTAGTAGTTTTTAACCAAAGAGTATGAGATTAACTTAAAGATGCACTGAAAAAGAAATCTCCAAATGTGCTGTTTTGTTTATATTTTGCTTCTGGAGCAGTTAACAGCTTTTAGTGAATGCTACTTTAATGAAATCATAGAAAAGAGACAAAGTAGCCCTTGAAAGTCAACTAGTCCATCTTCTTTTCTCAAGGCATATATAAGAATACCTGAATCATTCACAAGAGAGATTCATTCAGTTCTTCCTTTTTACAGTTTAAGTCTGCTATTCTCTGGTCTCTCTGCAGCAGCTCTTCCACATGTCTGGAGTATATTGTTATGTATCCCCTCAGACTTGTCATCTGTAGATGGTAAGGAGCCTCATCTTGTCAATGTTTCACAAGCTGGGAGAACTTTACCAGCTTTCCTCTGTACTCTCACCACTTTTTTCCTGGTATTCCTGCAAATGATGCTTCAGACTGAAGACAGTACTCCATCTGAACAAAACTCTCCTATTGATACTTTTCCAGGATGATATTTGCTTTTGTTGCAACCTTGTGGCATTGCTGACGCATATTCAGTCTGTGACCCGCTGTTACCTCTGATCCTGTTTGTGGAACTGCTGCTCCGTCATCCTCATCTTAGATTTATTCAGTCGATTACTCCCGAGTGCTGTGATTTTGATTTGCCCTCAGTGAAATGTGTTCTGTTTGTTTAATGACCACCTGCATGTTATTTTGGTGATGTGTCTTCTCTGTTTCTTCAGTTCATCCTTCTGAATTCAGTGACTGCTGTCTGTGCAGGGCTTACAGTTTTCCCAAGCATTGTGTCCTCTGCAAAGGTGCTATGAGTGCTGTTGATTCCATTGCACAAATCGTCATGAAAATACTGAAAAGCTTCCAACCCTGTGCTGTGGTTATGGGTATGGAATATCCTTGTCAGTGACTCTTCTACTGAAGCTCACGGGACGGGCATGATGTGAAGAGAGAATTATTCTGCCAGTGTGCCATGACTTGAAAGAATTGAAGTTTTGTTAAACTCTCTAGGCCCTGGGGAGCATTGAGCATCTTCAGCAACAGTGCTGATGAAGGTCCTCATGAGGTCTAAAGCCTGAGGTCTAAAGCCTGGTGAAAGGCCTGGAACACAAACCCTATGAAGAGAGGCTGAGCGAGCTGAGGGTGTTTAGCCTGGAAAAGAGGAGGCTCAGGAGTGACCTTATTGCTGTCTACAACTATGTGAAGGGAGGTTGTAGCCAGGTGGGGGTTTGTCTCTTCTGCCAGGCAACCAGCAATAGAACAAGGGGACACAGTCTCAAGTTGTGTTGGGGGAAGTATAGGCTGGATGTCAGGAGGAAGTTCTTGACAGAGAGAGTGATTTGCCACTGGAATGTGCTGCCCAGGGAGGTGGTGGAGTCACCGTCCCTGGGGGTGTTCAAGAGAAGACTGGATGAGGCACTTAGTGCCATGGTCTAGATGACTGGATAGGGCTGAGTGCTAGGTTGGACTGGATGATCTTGGAGGTCTCTTCCAACCTGGTTGATTCTATGGTTCTAAACATCAATGCCTCCTCCACACAAACAGTTTTATTTGATATGATGTCTCTCTCTTTGTGTTTGTGAATGTAGAAATCAGCCCTGCATAATTATACTAGAACTTCATTTAAATATTTTTCTAGTTTAAACTGTTATGTGAAAAATCAATTTGAGTTTAGTCTAATTTCTGTCTTAAAAAAGAAAAGAAAAAAGAGGACTGAGTAAATTGTGATGTATATGTTTTCCTATTATGGAAAAACTTGATAATTTTCACTTTGAGAAGTTTTTGTCTTCTTTGGGTTAGGTTTTTGTTATTGTTGTGGGATTTTATTGTTTATTTGTTTTCTCCACCCCATAAGTATTATAAATGGGATGTTTCAGAAGCCTTTTTTTTTTTTTTTTAAATACTGAAAGGGATTTTTTTCATTTTCATCAGCACTTCTCTATGAAAATGAGCCACCAAATATACTTGAATTTCACACAGTTTTTTTTTTTTTTTTCAAAATTTGTTGTGTTTCAAGCAAAAGTTTCTATTTTAGTTACTTTTTTTAGTAGCTTCCTGTAAATAGATGCTTTACAAGAATGGTCTTTTGACAATATGTTTTGCTGTGGAAAGCACTTTTCTTCCTTAAAACTTCCTGCAAAATCTTTCCTTATCTAAACTTCTGATGAAGATCAATTAGCTTTCTTTTGCTAACAATAATTGCACTCTTTTCCAAGGCTAGTTATGAGAAAATAAATAGTTTGAACTGCACTGGCACTTAACCTTTTTTTTTTTTGTAATTTAGCTTAGCATATTTAAAAAAAAAGTAGAGATCTGTAAGCAAACATTTAAAAATGTTTTGCCTGTTCATCAACCTTGAAATTAGCTGCAAAAGTAGTGCACACTTGTACATAACTCCTTTGATGTAGATGTGATGACAGGATTCCTGAGACCAAAGTTGCATTCTTGCAAGTGTAGGAGTGCTTGCTTATTTAGTCATAGAATCATAGAATGGTTTAGGTTGGAAGGGACCTCAAGGATCATCCAGTTCCAGCCCCCTGCCATAGGCAGGGACACCTCCCACTAGAACAGGTTGCTCAAGGCCTCATCCAACCTGGATGCAAGTAAAGTTACCAAAGTTACCCGCTATGGATTACATGGTTTATAAAGCACTGGTCTGCAGTTCATTGAAAAGGATTAAGACATGGGAAAATTACATTAAAGAATGATGTGTCAGCCAGGTAATTTTCCCTGAAGATGTAAATGTTTCAGAAAGCCTGATTCTTGCTGATATGTTACTCAATGAACAAAATTACAGTCTGATATAAAGGAATATTTCACTCTATAGTGCTTTATATCTCTTCTGGGTGAGCAGTATTGCCTTGTACTAGGATAATAAAACTAGAATCACATCTGTATTATCTCAAATATGAGAATAATTAATAAGTGATTTTTGCCATAGAAAAGGCCCAGTTCTAGCACAGCCAAATATTGAATGAGCTGGCCTAGATTTAACTCAAGTTTTGCTCAGTACATGACTAGTCCAAAAGAGAGCAAATATTGTTACCAAATCAGTGACATATGACCACAACTGAAGCACACTTGATGGAAAAAGGAACTTGAGAAATCCAAGACAATGAGGTTAAGACAGTGGTCTCTCCATGGTTTGTTAAAGTTTGGAAATGCAAATCCTAAGAGACCAACTTGACCCATAATTTTGCAACTCTCATTCAAAGATGGTATTGCATTACAAGGAGTATTGTTACTTGAAATGAAAAGTTGAAACTTAAATGAATATTTTCAAAGTTTCATACTTTATGATTGTAAACAAAAGCTGAAACTTTATAAGTGTTTAGTTTGGAGTTATTACTTTTTCATCTTTTCACCTGCCTGCCACTGTCCTCCAACTGGAAATTTTTGTCCTCCTCTCTAGCCCCAGCCACCAGCAGAATGGAATGTCTGGTTACTCATTAACATTATTCTGTCAAAATGATTTAAGTAATTTTAAAAGTGTCATAGTGAGGGAATTTATATATAAAAAAGGCCTTGACAGAACTGGGTTAGAGGAGACTATGCACACAATGATACCAGCAGATGGGAAAGTGCAGGCATCCTATCTGGGATGGGTGGTGAGGCCTGAATAAGCAGCTTGGGGAAGTCTGCATGGGTAACCACTGGCACTGGATCTGCCACAACCCAATAAGTTTGTCTGGGCTTTCTTTAAACCTAGCTTCACTTTCAGTGCATTTTTCAGTTAAGAAAAACCTGTAAGTTGACAGCAGCGTCAGTGAAATAGCAATATCACAACATCTGAAGGAAAAAAGCAGTCCCAAGAAAAGGAGGATTTTTTTTTTAGCTGTAGTTTGTGGAGTTTGGGGTGAGGGTAACATCTTTAATGCCTGTGGTTAATTTGCCTTAGATGTCTCAACTGCTGCTAGACTTGGTGCCTCCTCCCTTTCACTGAAGATGTTAGGAGCTTGCAGCAGAATTCTTCACACCTTTCCATTGCTGTTCCCCAGGTGCAGGAACATATTTCTAGGGTTGTCAGTTTGTGTTACGAAGATAATGTCAGTTCAAGGATTCTTGCCTACTCACATGTGCTGCTTTTGCTCATCTCTCCTTTCTACCCTTACAGAATAATGTATCAGCCTCTTCAGGGTTACCGGTAACCCAGACAGTTTCAGCAATCCTCACTCTCTCCGAGCCCTACCACAACTCTCTGAGTATTGCTGGGGAGGCAGCAAACTGGTGTGGTGAAAGAGAAGCCCAGACTTCTAAAACTGGTTTTGCTGCTGAAGCCAGTGACAAGTAAATCAGTCACTGGGACAATGATTTCTGAAATTATTCTAGGATAAATATAATAAAATGTTCTAGAAACTGTTTGGAGGCCTGGACACAGATAGGACATTTTAAGGACATATGGTCTGAAAATATGCACATTTATTATGCTCTTCACCATGTCAAAAGATCATCCAAATTTTATCTTCGGCTTTAAGATCCAGAATAGATTGTAGTATGATGTGTTAAACCTAATGATTTTAGCCAATTGCATTTGAAATTTTCTACTTAGAAGCATAAGTACTGAAGCATTGACTTCACATGTTAGCTTCCGTAAAAAAAAACCATCACCACAACAAAAACAGAAACAAACAAAAAAACCCCTCTTAAAAAACAGCTCTTTTGACTCTGGCCAAGAGTGTGAGAACCATTACAACACTATTCATTGATGAAAGTCATGTGTTGTTTTGGTTAAAGGGTTTTAAAACCTGGATCTTCTGGGCAGGCAACAGTGAGTTCTTTTGTACTGTTTCTTCCTGTATTTGTGAAGTTCCTGTTGCAACAGAATCCCTGTCATTTGAGAACACCAATAATAGGAACGACAACCATAGTTCAACTGGCCAAGCACTGAGTTACAGTGTTCTTTGTAGGCAGATTATCAACAGGCAACAGTCCAAAATATTTCAATGACCTTAGATGTTTCCAGGAAAATGTTACTGATTTTAATAATGACTATGCAATATGTAGTAAATGTGAATGCAAGAGGTTAAGAGATCAGCAAAGAGTTCTTAGCACCACGAGTTTAGCACAGGAAGCAATGGGGGAAAGTCTAAGGTCAAACTGTTCAGATAAAGCCAGAACGGAAGTTGGGGCAAGAAAAAGAAAACACAGTGTCATAAACATGATGACATCCCTGTGCTGGAAAGGTGACTCACAATACGGTGGTCAAAAGCTGGGCACAAAAAGTTCTTATAGGCTCTAGGAAGTATGGCAGGGTTGATAGGTGTGTCATGTTTTCACCACAGGTAAATTAATGCCCCCTTTTACTAAAAAAGTCATGCAGCTCAAATGCAGTCAGGTGAAGCACATGGTAAATCACATACTCAAAGTACTTATTCGAATTGGTTATGAAATCTAATCATGTGTCAATGAGTTATTTTTCAGGTTAGGTGGAGCAGGAGTTTTCTTAAGTTATTTAGGCACACAGCAAAAAAAAATGGACTTTTTAAGTGAAAAGAAGAGCATGTTGTTCTAGCTCACATCTAGAATACACCGACTAACTGTAACAGCTGTCAAGATCATCGTAGTTTCCAATTAAGGGAAATGCAAATGCTGTGAGAAGTTGAGTTCCCTGGCTTTGACTCAGCAAAGCTCTTAAGCATGCTCTTAACTTTATGCACAAACATTCCCATGGAAATCATTGGTGGTGACTCAACAACTTGCAAGACCAGGTCCTTAAATATGTTTGTGTGCTTTCATTATTTTACATATGTGTTTCAGGTTCTCCTACAGCAAAGCATCAAGCTGCTACATGTCGTTTGTCCTTGTGGCTACAGAAGAATTTACAACATAAGCATTTTGTAAGGTATTTAGTGACATCTGTGCCATCACCTCACGTCTTCTCTGTAGATTCATCGTAGCACAGAAATGCTGCAGAACTAACACATATTTACTCTGGGGGGGATGGAAGATATTGTTTCTTTATTGTCAAAAGACATTTATTTGTGGGAGAGTTTATGGAGCAAGAGCAATGAATCACAAGGTTTATTACTTTGCATGTGAGGTTGGGCAACTAACAAAACTGTATTGTTTGCTTACTGGAGTCATGGTATTTTGTAAAGGAAAAGTAACTTCAGTGAAGTAACACAGAAATATGGCTGTCATATTTGTAAAGTAAATATCTGTGTTTATTTCTCAACAGCAAAGTGTCTCAGGATTATGCAAGTGTGCCAGTGCAAGATGGTCATAAACTGTTTAAGAGACAAGACTCTAACTGCTCCGTGGTGTCTTTTTCTTTAAGTTCTTTCTGTTTTGTTCATATTAGTTTACCATTTGTTGCATTTACAGCCTCTTCTTTGGTTCTAGAGAAAAAGAAATAACCTTTCATATGTAGGCAGCTTACTGTCTGCAACATAAAATATCAACTCAACCCAACCCATTGTTTACTTACTAAAAAGTCCTGCCTCTATCTTTGTTCTGTGTTCAATTAATACTTTGTGACATAGAATAACATCCTCTTCTCCCTTGTTTCTGTTGAGTCTGTGTCTTGGGATTTTGACAGGAAAAGGAGTTCCAGTTTCAAGCCAGTCAGAGGTAGCAAACAGAAGTTTCAAAAATGCAGACTAGGTGATTACCACAGAAGTAGCCAGAGCAGTCACTTGGATGTGGGTCCAAGATTTTCCAAAGTTTTTTTTTGAGCAGTGGTTCTGGTTACAGTTAACTCTAATAATCACAGCTAAAACTGACCTTCTTCACAAAGTCCTGTTTGCAGCATCTAGGCAGGCAGAATCCTAATTTCTGCCAAGGTCTTCCAGGCAACACAGTAATAGGCAAATGCTAATGCTAACGCCGTCATTATTGTTCCAGACTACTCCAAATTCCTTTCTTTCCCCACCCCCCACCAAGGGTTTGAATAGGGAACAGCAGGAGACACCTTTCCACACATGTGCTGACCCGTGTGGGAGCCCATGCTGGAGCCGGGCTGGGGGTTGGCTGGGTTTTCACGGCAGTATAAAATGGCAAATGGAGACTTTGTCTAGAAAAGGATAAACAGAGCAAGGGAGGAGGCGAGGGGGTTCCCGCCTTGAAAGAGTTCTCACCTTGACAGAGCTCCCGACAGGACAGGTTCCTGCTGTGACAGAATTCCCCTTCTGGACCATCCCTGCTTTTGGACGGCTCCTACCTTTTTACACTGCTCTTGGTTTACCCTGTCCCTGCCTTTGGGTGCTTCTCCTCGCTTTTGTACCGTTCTGTGCAAACTTGCAAAGTTGGCAAGTCCTGGGGTCCTTTTGAGAGAGCTGTTGGAGGCACCTGGACCTGGCTACTCTTGAACCATACACAGCCACTTCCTGGCTGCCATTCTGGGTGGGGAGACCCTAGCAGTTTGGCTCTCCCCTGCCGCTGCTGAGGGAGCATCGCTTCCACAAGTCCCTGTCTCGTGGCAGCCATGTCTTGAGACATTTCTGAGTTTGGTGGCTTTGCCACTTGCCTTGGGCTTCTGTTGTTGATCCAGGCTATTGGATATTGCTTGCAGAATCAGAATCAGTTGAGACACAGAGAAATCCAGCAAGGGACCATTGTCAAATACTTATCTCACCTTCTTGAGTAAAGCCCGCTGTTCCCTTAATTCTCTACTCAGCCTTATTGATAGCAGGGTAAAGCTGTGCTATAGCTTAGCCTTTTCCATTTCCTGACTTCCTAAATCTCTAAATTTGTCCATAACATCCTTTCAAAGAATTCCTATTTGAATTAGAATCTGTAAATAAACCTGAACCAGTTCTGTATATAGTTTGAGGGCAGGGTTTTCAGGAAAATAAAATACTGCTATTTTTATAATTCCTGACTTGACCATATTAATTCCCTGCCTCCATGACAGTCATTAATTGTGGGTTTATCACTGTGCTTTAAAAGACTCTTAAGTTGTGATGAGACTGGCTGGGTCTGTCAGATTTTTTCCTTACAAAGTGCAACAGAAAAGTAAATCCAGATCTAAAATCTGCTTAATTGATTTCTGGCAGTAGCTCTGATGTTTCTAAGTGTATGAATGTGTGAAACAAATCTGCACAATAAATCAGTAAATCAATGGCCCAGATCAAAGCACAGCTCTTCTTATATCCTTCACACAAATATGATGTTACTGCAGTGTTTCAGGATTAATAATACCAGGTAAACCTCCTAGAATGAAGGATGCTTTTTCAGGAGGAGAGGTAAGAGTTGAGGTGTGTGCCACTACTGATAATGTGTATGATGATGTGCCATAACAATAGAAGTTTGGTTTAGTTTTGAAATTCCTCCTGGTGCCCAGAGTTAGTGGCACTGGAGGCTGGGCTCTTGCTTCAGAGTAGCTGAACAAACTATTAATTCAACTCTGTCTCTGATAAGAAGAATGCTCAGTACTTGTGCTAAGCATTGTATTGATATCTACTTGTGTAAATATTTAAGGTTTTAAAAATTATTTAGTTTGTGTTTTTTTTTTTTTTTTTACAGCCATCTTAAATTTCTTAGAAAAGTTTCTGATCTCTGAGTCCTTTTCAACGTTGAATGTTTTATGCATTTAATTCAAATTAATATCTTACTCTGATCAGTGCAGTCCTCATTTCGCATGTTCAATGAATGCAAAAGAGAACACAAAGA
Source organism: Tricholaema leucomelas (assembly GCA_013400475.1). NCBI lineage: Eukaryota > Metazoa > Chordata > Aves > Piciformes > Lybiidae > Tricholaema lacrymosa > Tricholaema leucomelas. The sequence goes on along the minus strand of WAAF01010017.1, from coordinate 203,531 downwards.
CACCCAAAACAAATGAAGGTTTTAATTCGAGTGAATACTTTTTGAAGGTTTGGCCTGGTGCTACTCTGAATGCCATGCTGCTGAATCAGAAGTGATAAACTCACATGAGAGAGTGCTGGAAATAATCCATGGACATCCTGTTCTTATTAGATGTGGGCTAAAGCATTCTGACAGATTTCAAACCTACTGAAATACTATTCATTAAACATTCTGATGTTGATTCCAGAGTTACTGGGAGCACATCTCATCTCTTTAAGGGTGCCTATGAGAAAGGGAGAAGACAGAATCATCTATGGTGAAAAACAAGGTGAGAAAAGAAGCATGGAGCTGACTGTGTGAAAAAAAATGAAAGAGACACACTGGGAAAACAGCAGAGAAAAGGAAAAGAAAAAAAATACTCATTTTTTATAAGTATGTCTCTTCAGGACTGAGACTGTGCCAAACCTTGGACTTGGAGGCTGTTCTGCCCTTAATACATTGCACATGATTGTCTGTAGCTAGGAAAACATTTTTTGTGGTTTTAAAAAAATTGAGTTATCCTTATATGAAACAAAACAAACTATGAGTTTAAATGACAGAGTAAAAAAAGACCAAATTCATTTTGAAAGCCCTTAGAGTGTTTAAAAATCCCTTAGGTTTACAAAAACTCAAACTCCATAAAGTTCAGATATTCTGAGAGTAGGATGTACAATGGAGTTACTTCCTTCTACTTTAATTAAGTTTTCACCAGACTCTAACTAACTGCTTCTCCTCTCAAGATGTGATTTTGTTGAGGGCAAGATCCAAAATGTCCTGTTGACACTTCCTCAAGGTAGAGGTTAGGTAAGGAGAAAGTTTATCATCTTGTGTAACTTCCAAAACTACAAGACCATAGGGAGTAGAATATGATGGAGAATATTTATTTTATTTTAGGGGGTCTGAGCTGATGAAAAGCTCAACATGAGTCTGCAGTGAGCACGTGCAGCCCAGGCAGCCAACCGAGTGCTGGGCTGCATCAAGAGCAGTGTGGGCAGCAGGGCAAGGGAGGTGATTCTCCCCCTTTACTCCGCTCTCTTCAGACCCCACCTGGAGCACTGTGTACAGTTCTGTGTACAGCGGGTCCAGAGGAGAGCCACGAGATGCTCAAGAGGGCTGGAGCACCTCTGCTATGAGGACAGGCTACAAGATATGGGACTCTTCAGCCTGCAGAAGAGAGGTTGAGGAGACCTTATAGTAGCCTTTCAGTATCTGAGGGGGGCCTACAGGAGGGCTGAGGAGGGACTATTTACAAATTTAGAAGACCTTGTAATGACAGGACAAGGAGTAATGAGTTTAATCTGGAAGAGAGGAGAGTCAAACTAGATGTTAGGAAAGGGTTCTTTACAGTGAGGGTGGTGAGACACTGGCACAGGTTGCCCAGGGAGGTTGTGGATGCTCCCTCCCTGGAGATGTTAAAGAACAGGATGGATGAGGCCTTGAGCTACCTACTCTAGTGGGAAGTGTCCCTGCCTATGGTGAGCAGTTAGAACTGGATGATCTTTAAGGTCTCTTCCAACCTAAAACATTCTATGAGTCTATATGCCTTATTTCAGCACTGTTTGCCATTTAAGATCTGGGTCTTGACCAACTAGAAGCATTTAGAATAGAATAGAATAGAANCCCTGAGCCTCCTCTTCTCCAGGCTAAACAACCCCAGCTCCCTCAGCCTCTCCTCATAGGGTTTGTGTTCCAGGCCTTTCACCAACTCTGTTGCCCTTCTCTGGACACGTTCCAGCACCTCAACATCTCTCTTGAGTTGAGGAGCCCAGAACTGGACACAGTACAGGTTTTTAGCTTGTCCTCAGGAAAATCATTTCTCATGTTGTCTGGGCTCCCAGCTTAGCATTTTGGCAGACTGATAGGGCCCATTTTGCAGATACTGGACTGCCTACTAAGCAACATGAAGCTAACTTCAATTGTTATCTCCAAACAGAAGCAAGGGCTTGTGGCACTTGAACCTGCAATGGCAATTGCTTTCCTTCTAGGTAACTAATACCTAGAAAGTGGATGGCAAAGCAAGGGTGCGTGTGGCTTTAGACACTGAAACAAGCTGATACTTACAGTCAATAGCATTGGACTCTCATCATCAACAGAAATACCACGGGGTTGGGTGAATATGAGAATGGCTGTGCTTGCTAAGGATGTGAATTCACCCAGCCCGGCAGGCTGGCTATGATGCTTATCTCACAGGGACTTTTTCTGATCATGAAGGTGGCTTTTGGGAGTGAGCCTCATCAGTAGCCCTGCCAGGTAGGTTGACTCTGGCAATTTCTCCAGATTCAGGAAATGTAAGTCTGAAATATATGATGTTGGAGTTTTTTATGATGTTGATGTTTTTTAATTGTATTTTCCGGAATGAAAACATATTCCTACTTCCAAAAACTAATGGGAATCTTAAGCAGATGCCTAGGGAAGAACATAGGAAGAAGTGATTTGATTGCTGCTTAAGCCCATATCAACTTGTAGCATCTTGTTTGTTGTAAAATTTTTACTCATTGTTATCTAGCAGGGCAAGACTATGACCTAATTAGGGTGAAATAGTGTACTGAAGCGATATTAGTGGAAGGACGTGTCAGGTTTTCTTGGTTTAGGGCTTTGCTCACTTGTGGGTAAAAGCAAGGATGGAGAGAGAATTCAGCTTCATCTTTATCAGAAGATGAGATGTAATAGTGTAATGTGATTAATGATTTAGTAGTTTTCCAGTCCAGAGCTGTCTCAGCCCGAACAAGTAATTTTGACTTTTCGCCAAGAGGGTCCTCAGGAAGGTCAAGAGAGAGACTGAAGCTGCATGGCTGTGGGTCCTTTTGCCCACTGAGGTCCCATGTGGTCATTGTTAAAGGAAGCTTTTCATCTGGCACTCATCTCTAGACCTGTGTAATCAAGTGCATTGCAGTAATGTAATGTCAATTCCGCTGTGAAAGCTCCAAGGCATGCAGAAGGATACTCTGTCCCTTCACTGTGTGTTGCTTCTCTGCTCACTTAGAATCACAAGAGACCAGCCCTCACCTGGCTACAGCCTCCCTTCAGGTAGTTGTAGACAGCAATGAGGTCCCCCCTGAGCCTCCTCTTCTCCAGGCTAAACAACCCCAGCTCCCTCAGCCTCTCCTCATAGGGTTTGTGTTCCAGGCCTCTCACCAGCCTTGTTGCCCTTCTCTGGACACGTTCCAGCACCTCAACATCTCTCTTGAATTGAGGAGCCCAGAACTGGACACAGTACTCAAGGTGTGGCCTGACCAGTGTTGAGTACAGGGGCAGAATAACCTCCCTCCTCCTACTGGCCACACTGTTCCTGATCCAGGCCAGGATGCCATTGGCTCTCTTGGCCACCTGGGCACACTGCTGGCTCATCTTCAGCCTACTATCCACCAGTACCCCCAGGTCCCTTTCTTCCTGGCTGCTCTCCAGCCACTCTCTCCCCAGCCTGTAGTGCTGCTTGGGGTTGTTGTGGCCAAAGTGCAGAACCCTGCACTAGCAGATAGAGATGTAATATTTTTGGAAGCACCTGTATTTTTATTAAACAGCAATGATTTGCCATTACTTTTGTGTCTAAGCATTTATTATTTTAATCTTGGTTTCCATAAACACTTAATTACAATACTGTTCATCTTATTGCAGCTTGGTCCTTAAAGGAAAAAAAATCTGTTACTTGTAAATAGAAACTTAATGTGGTTGAGAGTTCTGAAAATCAATTTTCATTAGGTTGTGGTGTCTCATATGAGAAATTGTTAAGAGTGCTTAGGACCTTATGAAGAAACTACCTTTTCATCTGGGAGGACTGGGAAAGGGCAAAGGCGACGCAGCTTGTTTTTCTACTGCACCCCATTTGCAGGCAACAGTATTGCAGATGAGTATGCAGTAAAAAGAAACAAAGTCTGAAAGTTAATACCCCAGGCGCCAAACACGTCTGTGAAAGAGGAATGCAAGCAGACAATTCTATGTGCAGTACACTAATTCCTAATGGGTCCTTTCTCTTTTACAAATGTCCAATTATAGGATGGAACAGAATCCAGTCTTGTGCAATGTGTTACCTGCCTTGGTGTGTGTAAGGTAACAACATAGCTGTGTTTCCTTGCTGTGCGGTTAACACACTACAGCAAGTGATTAAGACTTCTGCAGGTAAGAGATGGATGACTCAACAGGTCAAGCCTATCAGAGCTGGCTTCTTACTAACCTGCATTTTTATACTGCCAAAATATTCTCATCTGTGAAATACAGGGTTTCTCCATAACACCCAAGGAATGGGATGCTGAGGAGGATGCATACACAAGGACCATACCGTGCTTGGCATGTTGTTCCATATGGCACTTAGTTTTTCAGTCTCCGGTTTCCCTTTTTGAAATGCTGATGATGTGATGGAAAACATCAGGCTGATAATTCTAGTGTCTGAAACCAGGGTATGACATAGTCATAGGATGTTAAATCAGTGCAAGCCTTGCCACAGCCTCCAGTGAATTCAGTCTTACACTTCTGAGGTCTTGCTGTGGGAGAAGTTGAGCCTGGGCAGAGGCAGAGGGAAGGTCTCTAGTGTATGCCCAGGCTCCAGCGGAGACCAAAACCACTTCATAGATGGTGTCCACCCTCCTGAACAAATGCACAAATGTCTGCCAGCTGCACAGGCAGCTTCTGGTTGTGGTTGGCATTCCAGCAGAGACCACCAACCTATAGCAGTTACAACCACCCAACAACTGAAGAAATGCAGCAGCTCTTCTGTATTGTCACCCACAGCTGTAACTGTAGAAGAATCTGAGAAGTTAAAAATAATAAGCAAGCCCTTGAGTCGTTGACTCTTTTGGGACACATTTTCTTTCTAAATTGGTGATTTTAATTTAGATCTTGAAGTAATTTATACTGCTGTTTTCACATACAAACAAACAATTGCACAGCTTATAACTGTGCAGGACTGCAGTCTGCAGTTCTGATTTGTCAACAACTCTTCATGGTTTCAAAAGAAGTGTTTCACAACTGAGAACTGCAAAATTTGTTCATAAAGCCAAGCTTATGAAGGAATACAGTGAAATAGTATTACAAAATCACAGAATGTTAGGGGTTGGAAGGGACCTCGAAAGATCATCCCATCCAACCCCCCTGCCAGAGCAGGACCACCTAGACCAGATCACAGAGGAACACACCCAGTTGGGTCCTGAATATCTCCAGAGAGGAGGACTCCACAACTCCCCTGGACAGCCTTTTCCAGTGTTCTGTCACACTCAGAGTGAAAAAAACTTACTTGTTTCCATGGAACTTCCTATGCCTCACCTTCTGCCCATTGCCCCTTGTCCTGTTATTGGGCATCGCTGAGAAGAGCCTGGCTCCACACTCTTGGCACTCATCCTTTACATATTTATAACATTAATGAGGTCACTCCTCAAACTCTTCTCTTAAGGAAGATGTTCCACTCCATCATTTTTGTAGCTCTATGCTGGACTCTTTCAAGCAGTTCTCTGAAGTCCTTTTGATTTGAATTGAGGGGCCTAGAATTGGACACTGTTCCAGCTGTAGCCTCACCAGGGTGGAGTAGAGAGGAAGAAGAACCTTTCTTGACCTACTAAGCACAGCCCTTCTAATACACCCCAGAATGGCATTGGCCTTCTTGGCCACAAGAGCACATTGCTGGTTCATGGTCAACCTTCCATTCACTAGGATCCTCAGGTCCTTTTCCCCTTCACTGGTCTTCAGTGAAGTGTAGCTTTGTGGAAGAAGAATAAGTGAGCCTGGAGTTTCTCACTGCCTTTGTTATCCAAATATTTGACAAAAATAAAAAGTGGTCTTCAGATTAGCAAGTAATTTTTTTTTTCTAAGAAGTAAGCTAGTATGAAACAGTGAGAATTTGTGTTTTAATGATCCTTCATGACTAGATTTCTGTACAAATATAGTCAGTGTATACAGCTTGAGATTAGCATGGTTTGAATGTGGTAGATTTCATATAACTGTTACTGTTATTTTTCTTCACGTTTTTCAGCGCTAACTGAGAATCCTAGAGGATGAATTTATCATTTTATGCAGGTGATTCTCGTTGGAAATGCACTGGTTTATACCATTAAGTGAGGATAAAAGTGAAGAGTGTCTAATTAAAATATGGTCACACTAGAGAGTTTGAGTCGATTGTGACTTGTTGACTGAAGCTGTACCATTGTGAAAATGTTAAGGGAGGAGGAAAAAAGCAGGTTCTGGATTTATACATGATAGCTTTTTCTCACTCATCATCCCTTTGGGAATGAGCAAAGCTTGTGTTTTACAAAGGTGCAGGATGTGAAATCTCCAGATGCTCGGAAAGATGTTCAGTGTTTGCATAATGAAATCTGATGAGTGGAAATGCCCTTCAAAGGCTGTTTCCTTCCCTTGAACAACAAATGCTGTCATCAGCTATTTTTGATTAGCCCGTGAATTATGTTCCAGTCAAGGTGTTGGGGATCTGATTACAGACGTATCTTCAAGCCTAGCAACAGACACGTAATCGTGAGCAAAACTTTGCTATCTGCAATGGCACAAGGTTGTTTGCATGGTCCATGATGAATGCTGGTTCAAGACTCATCTCTGTAGGACAAGGCTGAGTGTTAAATACCCATAACATTGGCTGTGGTTGCAATGCCTTTTTTTTTTTTCCTGAGAGTACACATAATAACTCCTAGAATACACAGTTTGGAAGTGGGAGCAGTGGAGATGATAGATGCTCAATCAGATATATAAAAAATCCACCCTTGTTTCTTGGCTCCTTTATATGTATATTTACAAAGACAGCAGAATATTTGAGGGAAGCAATTCACAATACTATAGTAATGTTATTCTGGGGAAAAAAAAAAAGTATGCTACTATGTAAAAAAGTGGAAACCAAACATAGCAACAACAGATTTGGAACAAATCTGGTTCCTAATTTCCACCTCCAAATGAGATTACTCAGTACAAGATGTTTACATTTCTTTAGCAATATAATGGGTAGGATAAGGTACTTTGGTTATTTCCACTATTCTTACTCAGCATATCAATCCAAACAGTTTAATTCCTTGCTGCTCATACTTTTCATATGTTTTGTAAATCATTTTTTCCCTTACCCTCAGGCTATGTGTACATATGCACACATTCGCACATATGTACATACATCTCAATGTACATTGCTCTCTGTAGCTCTTTTATCTCCACTGCTGCTCTTTGCTAAATGCCTTCCAGTTTGTGGCTGTCATCCTGAAATCAAGGTGTCCAGAGCTGTCATACAAGAAGGATCGCTATATCCTAGTACCAACAGTATAGAATTATGCATCTTTAGGCTTATAAACATTTGACATCAACTCAGTCTTTTTAATAAGGCTACTCTCTTTCTCTAAGGTTTTACAGTTACTGTTTCCTATATGCATTTTTCTTTTCTAACCAAATCTCTCTTGTTTTCCATCAGAATTTTTTTATCTTATGCTTTTATTTGTGAACACATATCCAGTTTTGCTCTTTATCTTGCATCTCGCTTGTCACTGAAAAAGTAGCCTCCTTTGATGTATACAACTGAAGGATCTAGATGTCACAGCATTTCCAGAGAAATCCCATGCTTCTTACTACTTTCTTCTATGTTTTAGATTAGGAAACTAGGTAAAAATCATCTTTCTAGTGATCTATGAGACATTCACCAACCACCTTCAAATTCAGTATACAACTTTGTGGTGCTTTGCAGTCTTTTAGGAGGTTTCCTGCCTGTAGTCAAGCCAAAACAAAGTCCAATACACACATTGGAAAAGAAGGAAAGGGACAACTGCTCTCAGCTCTCCATGAGTGCTTCAAGGAGATGGAGGTGGCAGACCCTGATAGAGCTGCCACCTGCAGATTGATCCTGCCCTTCTGAGCTGATGGAAAGCAACACAACCTCCCCCCGCACCAGGGATACCTACTAACAATTGTGCCAGCGCTACCTGTGATGTAGCACTCCTCTTCTGTCAGTCTCCTGACAATAACAAAGCTGTTGGCCTACATTAGGAAGGCACATGCATGGGAGACATCTTTCCCTGGAGTTACAGCTGTGTGGTGAAACGTACTCCCACAAGATGTATGGATGGCCATGAAACTTCTTACTCTCAGACCTACATGCAAAACTCTTTCCTTTGATTTAGTACTTGCCTAAGACTCTCTCATATGCAACAAACAAGTTATTTCTTCTAGTAGCTGGAAAGAGAGAAAGAGGATCTGTGTTTGTTTAAGTACTTTGTTATTATGGTTGTGTGGGTTTTATGTTTACCTAAACAAACAGAAATATTCCAAAATACTCTGGTTAACCAAGTAATTTAGTTAACACTTCAAGGAAGGTTTAATATAGCTCACCCTTTTTGCACAAACATCTTTTTCTACAAGTCAAATAACCCAGTTGGGGTCTTAGCTGATAGTAGAGTGTGGATTACCTGAGTCATGTCATCCACAAGGAGGCATGGTACATGAGGCTGCTGGTTAATTCCTCTGCTCCTTGCTTTTGGTGCCCACTGGGAACTTCACTCGGGGTGCAGGGTAGAGCAAACCCCCAGGTGTGGAGGGCTCCAGCCTTATGTGTTGAGAGCAGATGTAAGAGCAGAGCTGTGAGTTTCAGCTATGGGGCTGTTTTCTAGTGTACTAGTTTTGCCTTTGTTGTCAGGAGTAAGAATGATGCAACTGTTCAGAAACGTTGAAGCAAAAAACCCCTGTCTTTAAAAGTAATTGCTTCCTCCCTTTGTAAACTGCCTGCTCTTTAAGCACTACGAATCGTTGTAATTAATCCTTAATTCAAATTGCTGTATCTATGTTATATTGTTATGTTTACTTAGATGTAAAATGCATTAGTCTGTACAAGAGAATGGCATCAGTCCACAAAGCCTCTGTGACAGGCACAGGCAGCTCTAAACTAAAACATTAGGTGGAGCGTTAAGGAGCTAGTTAGGTGCCAATATGCTAATTAATTAATCACAGGCATGTTTCAAAGCATTCTTTATACCTCAGGTGGGGCTTCTGGGCTGTTATGAAATGCCAAACTTCCCTTAGGGTTCTGAGGACTGTACTTCTAAATTCCTCAGAAGTTCAGGGAAGTAAAAGGGTATGCTTTTGGTATGAGTCACTTCACTGAAGTTAGAGGTAAAAATGTCTTATTTTGTTTTCTATTGGGAGAGGAGGGCAGGAATCAGCCAGCAAGCATTAGATGAAGAGACTAGGTGGCAGACAAAGATTTTTCTAACCCTATGAGTCTGTTTTTCTAACCACATTTCATTTTTAATTTATATTGTTTAGTTTAATTTTCCTGAACTTTATTCATTTTAAATGCAAGTCTCTCATGTGTATCAGCCAGCCTTCTCTCAGGTTCTGGGAAGAAACTCATGGATCCCCTTTACCCATCTGCTTGTGCAAAATAACGAACGAGAAACTATAATCAACTTTTACTGTTTGGTACCATGGCCCTGAAAAGAAGTCATTCTTGGTTTTCTCTCAGTGTTTCGTCTGTGAGCCTATGAGGTACCTGCAAAGCTGTATCTGTAGATATTCCTACAGTTCATTTTTATTTTAGTTTATTTTTTGTAGTAAAAGAGGAGATCTGTATCAGTTTCATCCCATTGCAGTGAAGCTCTGGAGTGAGCAGGTGATATCATAAGATTTGGGAAAAAGAAAGTAGGCTTGATGATTCTAGGGAATGCATATTATTGTATAAGCCATGCAGCTCTACCATGGTATGTACTGGAGAATTGTAAGCCACCAAGGGAAGCTCCTGAGCTTTGTAGCTGTCTGGGCAGCCTTGTGCAAGGCACAAGATGACATCTGAAAGGCATCCTTGGTGAGGCTCAGCAAGACTGTGTGTCAGAGACCTGAAAAGATCTCTCAGCAGGACTGAGTTGAGAAAACGTGGCTGGTGATGTCTGCATGCAGATGGTGATCTGCACTGTCACCCACTGTCTCATTCTGGCATCTCATGCCAGAGGAAGAAATTTGGTGAGTTGTGGGCCTGTTGCTTGGCCTGAAACTTATGCTTGAATTGGCAGGAAGAGTAAGTGTAATGGAATTTTTTTAAAGGGTTGGGCAGCTCTGTTTATATCTGACTCACATTGCATGTAGATTCATGAAAGGTAAAGCAATTCCTGGATTAGGTAGATACAGAAGAGAAGTGCCTCACATGTTAGGACAAAGCTAGTACTATGTGGCATGTTAGTACTGAGGGAAGGTCACTCAGTTTCGATTTTTTTCTCGTTACCTTTCCCACTCGGTATCTCATGCTGTACCTGCGGCGAAGTTGTGTAATGCCCTGGGAATGCAGCTATGTTTTCCCAGCTAAGGTGCAGAGGAGAGATGGTGTTCAGAGAACCCCTCCTAAGTCCTGCACAACTCAACCTGGAATATGTTCAGGCAGGACTTTGGGAGTGCATCCAGTACTGCACAGATATCACTGATGAAGCGAAAAGATATCCAAATACTTGGTCTCTTTACTCTGGTTGAAAGAGTTCTCAACCCACTGGAGAAATAAGAAAAGCAGGAAAAGTTTTCCCTCCTTTGAAAACTTCATAAAAGCTCCTCAGAATGAGGTCTTTGAGACCCTCTGTGTGGCTTAAGTGCTTTGTGAAAAGATGCCTTGTTTCTGAAGAAAAAAAAGTTTTCAACAGAACTTCAAATGTTTTGGTTGAATTCTTCTAAGATTTCACTCAATGATTTAAAAATACATAATCAGGAAAGAAGGAAGAAACTTGGATGAATGTTGCTGTGAAGCAAGAACAACCTTTCACCTGGATTTGCTCTGTAATAATCATGGGAATACAGGCATAAACTCAAATAAATATTGAAAGGGAGTAGCCTATTCAACGCCTTATAAATAAAGTACTAAGGTATCATAATGCGATCTTTAAAGTTGGTAGAGCATTTGGCAACCAGGAAAGATTTGGCAAGGACTTCTTATTTACATTACACTAGATTTAGCTGGTTTTAGCTCTTTGTTCATTGCTTTCAGCTAAAATGGCAAAACAGAAGACAACTCTTATCAGTTTTAAAGTTGATGGGTATTACTGCATATAATTCTTGAGTGTAGAAGCAGAATATCCCAAATTAGGTGTTAAACAAATAGCCTACTAGTGAAATGGACTTTTGTTTTCCTCTTTTTCTTTCTTTCTCCTTGTTTTGGTGGTGGCAAAAGACAACAAATCCAGGCCTATTGAAAACCTAGGAGTTAAATAACGTAGAAGGAAGGGATGAAAAATGAAAAGCAAGCTGCTTTATGCAGGCAAGTTCTTACTTTAAAAAATGAATTTTGGCTTTTTCTAGAACTACACTGCCAAGTGGCCCTTAATTTACAGAGCTGCCATACACTTGAATGCAGAGCCACTGCTCGTTTTGAAGGAGAACTACAGAACAAAACGTGGTTTTACGTTACTGGAAAGATGTGTGCTTGCTTTCAGTATCAGCAGGCAATCAGAGTCTCTATGGACTTAGTGTTAACAGAGTTACAACAGCGTGAAATTTGGATACTATAGTGCTGAACGAGCTGGTAGGTTAGAAGGGAAAGAAAAAAAAGTCATGTGTTTTGGAACAGAACAGTGTTTGGTAGCCAAGGAGGATCCTACCACTATATATGGTCATTACCTTCTTCATGTTCATTCAGGAGGAGCCACACCTTAGATGCTTCATGGCTTGATCCTGCAGGGTGATAAGTGACTGTCACTTTGGTGTGTATGTGGGACTAGCACTCTAATGTAAAACTCTTGACTTGGACATGCCTGTTTGCGTGTTGCAGCTTATGCTGTTTTTGTTTCAAGCTTGTGATCACAAATATAAACTGAATTTCTGCACCTCTGCCATTGGTGTTGATGGAGTGGGATTTTCTCAGAATAATCCTGGAAGAATTCATATCTACAGCATATCAACTTATTTACATTAGTAAACAGCCAGGTGTTGTAACTAATTCATATCTTTACCTGTTACTTAAATCTTTATGCTTTCTTTCCATTGATAAAGACAGAGAGATCACAAGTTCCCTGAAAAACAATGGGAAACACCCATTGATATGGTGGAGTCCAGGACTAACCTATTATTGGCAAGCAAAGACAGAGAACCAGACAGATAAATGAATCAAATGAGAAAGAGGAACCAAAGCTACATGTCTCTCAGGAAATTAATTATTATGTAGTAATTTACTCTTAAAACTTAATGATATGAATTAGATATTACATAGATATCTATATTGCTCTTCAAAAGTGGCCTGGAGAACATACATTCCTTCCATTTTGGTCTCTTGTGAGCATTTGTCTATGCTTGACTCTTTGAGTTTGTTGGATATGTGGAGTCATGCCCACCTTAACAGGCACTCTCTTGCTTCTTCTGAGCTGGAGCTTTACTCTTCACATGGATAATGAGAGTGGCATTGATTATGGCCGCTCAAGCCCTGTCATACTTTCCATGATGATTACAGGATGAATGCAGGGAGAAAGCAGAAGATTTATCTTCCATTTTGAGGTGTTGTCCTTGCTGTCTGGTATTCTCACCTACCCTTTGGATGACAGGAATCCAGCAATGGTGCTTTGTTGCTGAGATGAACTCTGACTCCATCTCCCCAGCATGTGGAGAAGGGCCACAGTAGAGCAAGCCTTGGAAATAGCAGAGGTTAAAATATGGGTGAAACATTCCAGCAAAACTTGATGTTACTGTGATGGTAGCCCCACAGAGAGCAACATAAGACAATGGACTACTTCTCTGGGTTATATTTCAGTGGCTTCTTGCATTAGTTTAACTGACTAGACACAGAGTTAGCTCAGTGATTTTTCTCCTGCCTGAACGAGTATTTCTGGGGAACTGTGACAACTGTGTGTCTGCAGAGTTGGATCTGAGCCTGTATCAAATGCATCTCACAAGCATATAGAAAAGCTGTTCAGCACTAAGACTCAGTCCCTGTACTAGAGATTTAAATCTTTATTTTTGTTATGAGCTGTGGTATAAGGTCTGTGAGATCAAAGCAAAACATATGTAGCTAATGTAACCTTCAGAAGTTCTGTTGCATTAAGAGAGTATGAGGATATAGGAACAGTGAGAGGATGGACTGAATATGTAATTGTAGGACATGGCCTGACATGTTGGTTTGTTCATGTTTGGTAGGAGAGTAGGGAAACCTACCCTTCCCCTGGTCTCAAATGTATGGTGTGGCTGATTAGAACAAAATACTATTTCTTCTGAATTGACTGCGTGGTCTGCATGAGTTCCTCATTTGTGTCCATATGTATTTCAAAGGCTTCTTCCCTGTTCAAAATTCCAGCAGTTATTTTTGCCTTATTCCTCTGCCTTGGCAATGTCACGTCTCCAAAGTGTGTCCACCCAACTTGGATCAGAAATACTTTTTGAAGAAGACCTTCCTATCATTGCCACTTGCTGTGCTTGTGTCCAATTCTGGGGTCCTCAATTCGAGAGAGATGTTGAGATACTGGAACGTGTCCAGAGAAGTGCGACAAAGCTGATGAGAGGCCTGGAACACAAACCCTGTGAGGAGAGGCTGAGGGAGCTGGGGGTGTTTAGCCTGGAGAAGAGGAGGCTCAGGGGGGACCTCATTGCTGTCTACAGCTACCTGAAGGAAGGCTGCAGCCAGGTGGGGGTTGGTCTCTTCTCCCAGCAACAGAACAAGGGGACGCAGTCTCAAGTTGTGCTGGGGGAAGTATAGGCTGGATGTTAGGAGGAAGTTCTTCACAGAGAGAGTGATTGGCATTGGAATGGGCTGCCCAGGGAGGTGGTGGAGTCACTGTCCCTGGAGGTGTTGAAGGAAAGAGTGGATGAGGCACTTAGTGCCATGGTCTAGTTGATTGGATAGGGCTGGGTGCTAGGTTGGACTGGATGATCTTGGAGGTCTCTTCCAGCCTGGCTGATTCTATGGTTCTATGATTAATTTGCAAGTCTTGGAGTACATAGCTTGACTGAATTCCTTCTTAGTGAAGCTAATCCTGTTAATGTTCTCCAAGAGCACACCTAAAGGGACACAGGGGTGGGCTAGAACTCATCCAAAGTAAACTTTGAAATACACATGATGTGGTTGCTGGGTCCTCAAGCAGCAACTTTTGTTGTACAAAACTGCCTTTGTTTGGACATAGAGCTTTCAGGCAGAGATCTTCCTGCTGTTTTATCTTCCCAGTTTCTACAGCTCCCTTCCATTCATTCCAGGTTACTCCTTGCATTCTTCAAATCATTCTTCAAAATCTGACTTCATTACAGTTTTCTCCCACTATTGCTTTTCAGTCAAGAGCAAGATAGCACTGAACATAGGGGGAACGTGAAACAGACCACTGGGTGAGTGGCCAAAAAGCCACAGGCCTTGTATCTGTATTGTCTGGGAAGAATTAATAAGGAAGAAAAAAGTGATAGCTGAACTCTTAAGATACTTTTCTGTCTATCTTCCATCTCCTGACCCCACAAGCCACAATCTTTCAGCTGGGTGGATATTTTTTCTTTTCCCAAATATGTGTATTTTATTTAATTTAGAAAGATCCTACTTAAAAGTAGGCTACAGCACTCTTGACTGAGATCTTTGTTAGCCAATATATACAACACAGAGGGCTGTGTATACGATTCCCACTGTTCTGCATGACCAAAGTGTACATATTTTTTGCTGATGGAAAAGCAACCAATCCAGCGATGTTGAAGACAATTGGGACTGAATTTCCTCATTTCAAAATGCTGGGGTGTATATAACTTTGTGCATGGGACTAGTGTGAGTATATGTGGCCTACATGTATGCTTCAGGATTTTCAGAGGAACAAGGTGTTTAGCTAGTTAAGGACAAGCATGTGCACATAGAGCAAGAATGATTAAACTTGGCTGCACAAAGGTCTCCTCCCTCCCCTGGTCTCCTTCTCACCCCACATTTTCTCTCCAAAAGTGCATTATAACAACTTCCAAAGTGACTAACGTGCTCTGGGGATAGTAATTATTTGAGATCTTTATACTTCCCAAGTTCTGGAGGCAATTATCATTTGGCCTTATCCTTCAAAGTGTGCTTGCTGAGTGGGGAGCTCTTATAACTGCATGCCTCTGAGATATTCCTTACATAACTCCCAAGTTATGAAAATACAGTGTTTAATTTTTACAGGCGATTAGGTTATTTCTTCTATTGTTTCCTGTTAAATTCACCACACCAAATTCCATCCCATGGGAACTGAAGCCAGTCAGTAACTGAGATGAGGTTTTAGCCTGACAGACTTGGGATATTTCACATATTTGACAGTGCCTCTGTTAAAGGAACAGAGTCCTTTGTGTTGGCCACTCCTTCTGTGTTAGAAACCTTACTTTTAATGTGTTCAGATTCCTATCTGAACTTGTTGAATGGTTTTAATTTATTGAAAAAAAAAAAAAGAACAACAAAAACACAACAACAAAAATACTTTTTCTGTAGTCACTGATCTTGTCTTTTGATGCCATGCCCATTGTGCTACAGTGCATCTGGAAAATGCCTTGTGATTTTTCTTAAGGCAGGAAATAGTATTTATGGCTGTATGGGAATCTTTTACAGTGTGTATGATTGAAAGATGACCAACTTCACTTTCAAATCAAACCCAGGCAATAACAGAAGCTATCAAGGCACTGTGCTTTGTTTTACAGTTTCTCAGGAATATACCTGAAATATTTGCCTTCGTTAGATATGCTTTCCATGGTGCATGCTTCAGGGTCTGAACAGATATGCTACAGCCTGAGAAAGGCAAAAAACCAAAGTGTAAAATTAAAACAAATAGATCAATGAAATATATCTGTAATGAACAGGTGGAAATCTGCACATATATTGCCCCAAAAAAAGCAATACGTTGAGCAAGGTAGTTACACTTCTTTTAAGTTATACAGCTCAGCTCAGGATGGATAGTCAAGCAGCAAGTTTTCCTTACAATGTGTGATTAAAGAGTGGAGCTCATTGCCAGTGCATGCTTTAGCAAATGATGGATAGCAAGATCCAACAATTCACGAGAAGTTCAGGTAGGCAGCAGCTACAGCAGAATGGCAGCAAAGAGTGCTTAAAAAACCCTGTGAAGTAAACTGCAATTTTTTTATAGTTAGGACAATTTCCATGAGAAGAAGAACTTTTATGCCAATGTTGTGTATCTTTTTTTTTTTCTTAGTATGTTTATTGGTGGTACTACTTGGGAATAATGAACTAGTTGGAGTAGATCTGGCTTTGTATTGACAAATCCAGTGTTTTCTTTTGATTATCCTTTCCTTTCCATGTACAGAAATGTGACATTTTGATTCTGCTGAGAGGAGGATTTTGTGGAGGCTTCACAAGGAGTGTGTTTTATTAGTCTAGCTTCTGAGGGGTGAACTTGAATAAGTATCTCTCCTCAGGATGCAAGAATACCAGCATTAATTCTCACCTCTCAGGCTTTCTTGCTGTCAGTAAAGCTCTGCAACTAAACTGCATGACATATGGGTTTGATTAAAACCCCTTGAAATATAGTCTAGCTGTTCTAAAAGGAATTTGTTTTCTTATACTCTTAGCAATCTACTTTTTACAGTCTTAGAGCAGTCTTAAAGTAAGATATTGATACTGTCTAATGTTAGTAGTGATGATACTGTGGACAGGCTGTTCCAGTTATGGGATCTTTGGAAAACCAAGGGACTGAAGTACCAGAGTCCCTTTCCTCCAGGAAAGGGGACTTCTTGCAGGGGCAGGAGCAAGCTTTGCAAGTGTTGTAGGTTCTCTTTTCCTGTATAGCAGAAGGGAAGATTAAATAGAGCACAGAAACAAGGAGTCACACTGTCTGTTGCTGGCTTCAGGTGGCCACAAGCACCACTCATATTGGATGGCTATCGTGCAGCATGTACGGGTATGGATAGGAGCTTCTCCCTGTGATGTGATACCTGGCAGAAGGGAATGAGAAACCACACACCTTTGGCCTTCATTCCTTTTGCCACTAATTTATACCTCTTGGAACTCGGCTTTAGAGTAAAAATGGTGGAAACAGATGCTTTCCCTGTGGGACTACGGAGCTTACCAGTTGTCCTGAGTGGAGAGGCTGAGTTAGTCTGGATATTGCAGTGACCTGGAGTGTCCAGAGTACTCCAGAGTCTTTGCAGAAATAAGCATATCACTGGAGTGGAAGCTGTCTGCAATCTTCTGGAAGTGAATGATTGTAAAAACCAGTTTTGCCTTAAAACAAATGTAAAAAAGCTGATATGGTAGAAGGTGATGATCATGACACTATACATCAAAGGTCATTTAGAACATGAGTTGTATCACTTGGAAGAGTTTAAGAAGGGACTAAAAGTGAGGACTATGGTATGTCTGGGTGTGGGCTGGATAAACCAGTACGTAGGCAGTGCAGCTAGGTTGCCACAAAAGCAGGCAGAGACTGATGGAGAAAGCCAAGAATGGTCAAATGAGCTGCAGTAATGGGCCCCTGAGAAGACTAAAAAAAAAAAAGGTCATGCTTTTTAGGTGAAGTGCTGGCTGGTGAATAAAAGACTTGGAATAAAGAGCAAAGAAATTCCTTCTTACTGTTTGATGATTGTATTAAGAGAAATACAATTTAATGCCCATTTTCAGTAAATAAACAGGGTTGTTACCTTGTTTATACACAATTCAATCTTCAGCTTCCTCAACCAAAACAATCTGAGCATTAGCTAAAGACTCTGGCCCAAAAGGGTAATAGTAGTGTCTAACGGGAATAAATAGAGGGTAGGCAGAGCTCTTTCAACCTGCTCTTTGAAGAGGGAACTGAATACAGCCTTCAAGAAAGGTACAGGTACACAAATATTTACCTATTAGGTCTCTATTCATGATGGTTTCAACTCTGTTGTACACAGATATTGCCTTCCCTCCTCCAGAGATCAGAGTTCTGACTTGTGACCTGCTTTTGGAATTAGTGCACTGGGTGGCTGTGCACCTTCGTGAGCTGTTTTGAATGGGTGTCAATGGCAAGTCCTGTGTACCACACTGGCAAAATCCCATGCATTGTCTCCAGCCCCAAGAGCAGCTCAGAATCTGGCTCTGGATCAACCTGGGGCTCCTGTTACAGATGCACATCCTGGGAGCCTGTGGTCATGCTAATGGAGAAGTAGGACCTCATCAGAGTAATTGATGGATAGAAAGTGTCATCTTTTGGAAAGGCTTGTTGGCAGAGCTGCCTTTCTCATTTACCTACCCTGTAATTAAGATACGACTGGGGAAGATTTTAAGGAATAACTGTCACTTTCACATTGTGCCTGTCATGTAGTTTGATCTAGGTAAACCATTTTACAGGATTAATTCAGTGTGATCTTGGATTTGCAGGTTTGTGAAATTAAGGTGTTTTTTTAATTTTAAACAGAAGTAGAAGTTTAGGATTGAAGTGAAGAACAGAAGTTTTGCTCCAGACAGACTGTCCCAAAGGAACAAGCTTCATTGTTCTTAAGGATAAATTTCCTCCTGGGAATGTGCAGTACTGCAATGAAAATACACTGTAGATGAAGAAAGGAGTCGGGGCTTTTCTTCGCTGGCTTTGTATGATGCCTCACATTCTGTCTTTTCTGTTACTGAGAGCTCTATGTGAAGCAGATAAGGCTGGTGGCTTTTGGAGGAGGGCCTGGGGAGGCAGGCAGCAGATCTGCAGGGGCAAGAGCTGCTCCCAGGTGCCACTGCTAACCTCCATGTGGCAGCCAACAAAGACCCTATTAACAGAGGACAGGGAAGCAGGGCTGCAGCCAGTGTGGAGGAACATGATAACAACTTCTCCAGGCCAGGGAATCTGTAAAATAAACCACAGGGCAGCCTGAATGTGGAGGTGAGGAATGTGAAACTGAAGTCGAGTTATTTGGGAGCAGCGCCTGTCCAGCACTGCTCAAGATGGAACTGGCCAACAGAAGCAGCATAGCTGATTATAAAATAAACTATCAATGAGACAAACTCTTTTTTTGGTATAAATAACTTAAACTCTAGTCAGATCAACTGCCTACTTTTACCCAGGAATGTGGGCAGTGTATGTCTCAGTGGCCATTGCCTGGCTACCTTCCCTGCCCTGGGCCTGGCCAGGTTGGTAGAGTTAGTCAGCCAAAGCAGTCAAGTCTCTGTGACCTGCTTCTGGAGGCACGCAGCAAAATGCCTGTGCTCTCTCCTTGTGGTTATGTCCCACATACATTTTGGTTTATTCTACCCAAGGACGAAGTTTAAGGCAGAATGAAGTCTGTGCTTGCCAAGAGCTGTGGTCCTGTGTTCCCCGCTTGTGCTTTGTTTTGGCTGTTGTTTTCAGCCTTTATGTGCTAATCTGGCTTATGCCTCCTGGGTTTTCCTTTTGTCAGGTCAGGTTTGGCCCACCTAAGTACTGGTGTGCGCACAAAAGGAGCTTATGGATCCACACAGACAGAGTGGAGAAGGCAGGAGAAAGACATTGTCCCTTTCTGGGGAAACACATTCCCAAAGCCACCCCTGATGCTCCTCCAGTTGCGGCAGCGTCCTGGCCTCTTCAACCCACCTCATGGCTACACTCTGCAAATGTCATTAAGAAAGAGAATGCACCAATAACTGCAGTAAAAAGCTGCTGATCAGAAGGCACAAAAAAGCCTAAAATCCAGAAATGGCTTTGCAAGTGCTTTCCTGCAGAGCAGGCAGTATATCTGGTCTCCTCGTGCTCCTCAGTTCAGTGCTTTTCTTTGCTAAATCAGCTAACAGAACAACCCAAACCAGCTGAAAATAGTACAACTAGAGAAAGGAAGTAAAATGAAACTTGATTTGGGCAATCAGTCTTCCCATCATTCCCTGCGTTGTGCTATTTCACCTTTAAGTTCTTAAAATGCTAAGTGTTAAGGAATGTTGCAGTTCAGCAAAAGGAGAAAAAGGACTGATACCTTTTGATACAAGCGAGCCGAGCATATGGTAGGCAAAGCCTGTTGTAACAGCCAAGCCTTCCATCTGACAAATTTTGTATATCATCAACTTCATTTATAGTTCATAACATGACTAAGAGGAGTGCTCCGAACTGAGGCTTGAGTGTTTACTATCATAGCAAAGAGATAAACAAACAGAACATGGAATAAGATCTGTTTTAAAAGGAAGAACCCTGATGAATGCAGAGACAAGGGAGCCATTGTCTGAATAGTGGTTTTAAACTTGATTTGGCTTGTGAAAAAATGTAACAGAACCCACTACATGTATTATGTCTAATGCTTTCCCTTGGGCTGGAACGAAGGAATAGTTCATTCTTCTAACTTGTTCCAGGTATAAAAATAATGGTGTTTTTTAGGACTTTAAAAATATCTTCAGAAGCTGATGGCATTCTGTAGAAGTATCAGTATCCCGTGCCGTGTCCCTGAAGAACCTCTGCACCTGTGTGGAACATGACCAACTGTTTGCTAAATCAGAAGCATGAAGAATATAACAATAAAAATCTGTTATGTGTGGCTTTTGATTATCCCATTTACTTTGTTACATGTTACCTACCTGTATGCATTTCACCTACCTAAATTCTAATTAAAGCTGAACAATAAATGCTGACCTTTCAGTAATAACATTCCTCTCTTCAACAGTTATATTTTAGAGTCATAGAGTTATAGAATGGTTTAGGTTGGAAGGGACCTCAAGGATCATCCAGCTCCAACCCCCTGCCATAGGCAGGGACACCTCCCACTAGAGCAGGTTGCTCAAGGCCTCATCCAGCCTGGCCTTAAACACCTCCAGGGAGGAAGCATCCACAACCTCCCTGGGCAACCTGTGCCAGTGTCTCACCACCCTCACTGTAAAGAACTTCCTCCTAACATCCAGTCTAAATCTCTGCCAGTTTAAACCCATTCCCCCTTTCCACAGACTTAAGGAACCTGAACCACATTTATGACTTTGCCTCCAAGTTCTGGATCCATTTTCCTTGTTTAAGAGTTGGAATGGAACTGACTAAATATTTGTAACCAATAATGGGCATTTGGCTTATTTGTGGAGGAATTTTATTCATTCTTTTTATATATTAGGATGATTTCATGTATGCTGAGGCTCTTGAACATACATCAGAAACTGCCTGAATTTTTAGTTCAAGTAATTATTCCTAAAATGGAAATAGCAGCTTGATAGTGGCTGATGTTAACTCTTTGCTGTTCTTGCTGTTCCTGAGTTTGGGTCTGCCTGGACTTCACAGCCATGCTGTCTGGCTTTGATTACCCAGATACTATTATCTGGGAAAATGCAAAATGAATACGTTGCAAATTAACTATAGACTGTGTTCTTTGGCTAATCTCTGAGATTTGAAATGAATCTAACAATCCAGTAGTCTCTTTTTATAGACATTTTAAAACAAGTAAGTGGAAAAAAGGAGAATGAGTTTATAGTTCAGAGAATCTCACTGCTCCATAGACTTCTCTCATTATAAGGATTGGGGATACTAGATGTCAGTAAGATCTGTTGCATCTAGTTGTGTATTGCCACATCCTTGTGTATGCGTGCGTGTGTTACTTCATTGTCGGCAAGGCCTGAAAGGCTTCATCCACATTCCCAGGAAAGAGGCTTTCTTAAGAAGCACTTATTAATTCTGACTTGCTTGAGGTGTTTATGTCTTTTCCATCATGCGACATCTCTTTTGTTCTTGCCTGCAGCTTGCTAGCCTAGCAAGGAAAATTGAAATCTGGCTCTCACCTAAGTCATGCCTATTGATAGTAGAACCGAGATTTAGAGAGCAGAATCCTTTCTTTCACCTTTCAAATGTAAATTAGCTCCATAATATGGACTGATAGTCCTGATGAAGTGTCTGAAAGTCTGTCTGCTTGTGAAACATGTGCATTTAAACAGAATGATTTCTGTCTTCCTTATAATATAGGAAAAATACTTATTATGTAACTTTCAAATCCACTTTGAAATATAGGCTTGTAAAAAATGCTTTAAACATTGGAGACTAAGATTGCCAGTAAAATCCTGTTGTCATTTATGTGTTATTTTGCCTGACAGCTTGTGGTGGGACCACTAAGGACAAAGAGGTGGGGCAGTGCTAGGCTTCTCTCAGAGACAAAAAGTATTTTAACTGTACACATTTTCTGGTGCTCCCCCTGCCACTTCTCTTCCTCACCTCTCCTCTGTCCCATTTTGTCTGCGTATCCACAAAAAGCTGGATTGAGATCAACTCATTTGTCTACCAGACAATGTCTGCTGCTATTTTTTTTTTTTTGCTCTATACTTGCTTGAACTGTATTTAAACCAGTTAATTAGAGATGAAATGACCCATATTAGGTGTGAAATCCCCTGTGCCATCTGATCTCCATTTAGGAATTTAGATTTAATTGTTCTTGTGTAGGTTGGTAGATATTAATCTGTGATGTGGGATAGGCAGTCCTTAATATTGTTTTGGATTGTGTATTTCAGGTTTTTGCACTCTTGTGCTCAGAGCATATGATGTACATCAAATGCTACACCAACTTCCATTGGAATCAAAGCAGCAAGGACAGGATTTGCCTCTTATGAAAGGTTTGATTAATCTAAAGAAATAATTGTTCATCCCTGTTCTGTTTTTCCAGCTGTTATATTAATTTCATCAAAAAAAAGGAGAGAAAAAGAGACATCTCATATAGAAATACTTGTACTGAAGCAGTATCAAAAACTGAAATCAAGTATTGCCTTTTGTAGTATCATTCTTGCTGGAGCTCTTTGTTCCAAAGCATTTATGATTTAAATGAGAATGTCAACATATTGTATAATAACAGGAATATTCTTTTGAAGTATAAACTGAAGGGACGAGGGTGAAGAGGAAAATGGTGTCTGTGTGTGTTTTTAAAACAGGGTACTGCATTGTGAGAAAATTACTGTACTCATGCTCTTCATTCAGTTGGAAAAGAATCACAAGTCTTTCATGTCAAAACGAAGTGATTTTCCAGCTCAACTATTATTCTTCAGAGTTGTAGGAGATTAACAAAGTTTCCGGCTAAAAGGATGTCGTTTAAAAAACACACTGCTGTGTTTATAGTTGTGCAAGAGCAGCCAACAGATCACTTGAAAGCAAGGAAATTGGAAAATGGCACTCCACTGTTGTGGAAAATCCCATTGCTCAGAATTCAGATGTTTTGGAAGAGAGAGAATTTTCTTCAGCAGATTTCACTGAATTTTTGACATTCTCATATTATCTCATTGTGCTGGAGGAATGTAAACAGTGCTCATCTCTTGGTTATAACTGTTGCAGCTGGATGGCCTTTGGGACTGGGATTTTTAGAGAAATGAAGATGTGTCCTGAATGTGGTGCTTACAAACAGGCAGCTTTAAGCAATAAAATTTCCACTGTGATGAGTGAGGTATGACAGACAATTTGCTTTGTGTTGCCCTGTTAGTCTGTCTATTGTGACTTGGAGAGAAATTAATTCCAGGTTGGATATGTAATCAGATTTGATGCCTGACTTCCTGCTCCACTAAAGTGACCAACAGAGGTGCCATTAATTAATACTAGTGTACAAGTGTGAAAGGCAAAACTAAAATCCCCTTTTTTTGTCAGTTTCTAGTACAATTCTTTTAGAAGATTGAAAAGTCTTGCCTGAAGCAATTAGGAAACATTTGCTTTTCCTTGCCAGTATTATCTACGAAACAGTAAAATTAATTGTAATCCTGCACTACCCAGCATCTCATCTAGTTGAGAATATCCCTGCTGGCTGCAGGGAGGGTGGGGTGGGTGGGAGAGGGAGGGAGTGTTGGACTAGATGACTTTGGAGGTCCCTTCCATGGGATCTCAGCATCATAGAATGTTAGGGGTGGTAAGGGACCTCTGGAGATCATCAAGTCCACCCCCTCTGCCAGAGCAGGACCATAATCTAGTGCAAGTCACACAGGAACACATCTAGAGAGGTCTCTGGGAAGACTTTCGTCTCCAGGGAAGGAGACTCCACAATCTCTCTGGGGAGCCTGTTTCAGTGCTCTGTGACCCTTACAGTAAAAGAAGTTCTTCCTTATGTTGAGTTGCTGTAGTTTACATCCTATTTGCCCTTGTCCTATGACAGGGTGCAACTGTGAACAGCCTGTCCCTTCCCTCTTGACATCCAGTCCTCATAAATTTATAAACATTTATTTGATCCCCTCTAGGTCTTCTCTTCACCAGACCAAAAAGCCCCAGGTCCCTCAGCCTCTCCTCATAAGGGAGTGCTCCAGCCCCTTTAGCCATCTTCATAGCCCTCCATTGGACTCTTTCAAGTAGATCCTCATCTCTCCTGAACTGGGGAGCCCAAAACTGAACACAATATTCCAGGTAAGGTTTCACCAGGGCTGAGTAGAGGGGTAGGAAAACCTCCCTCCTTCCAGCCCAGACCATTCTATGATTCTATGATTCTACCTTGCAGAATTCAATTTTCTCAACAGTTGTGAACTTCAGACTGGGAATTGCACAGATGTTAGCTACCCTTCAGCTTTCTTCCACCTACTTCACCAGAGCTGCTTTTAGCCACATGCTCCTATTAATTCCTTTTCTAAATGTTATTGACTGTGCTGCAAGCAGAGGTCGATACAGATACCTAATCTCACCTTTTAAAAAGCTAGCTCCGGAGTATAGTCCAGGGCAGTGTAGCCAAGTGTTCATCTCAGATGCAGCTTCTTAAATTTATCATTTATACATCTTGTGTTAGCCAGAACAGGGCACACAGGCAGAAACCTAGAATTCAGCACTAGACTTATGTCCTTTTCTTTGGCTTTATATTTACTCTGAATATTGTGTTACTGATTTTTATATACCAGCCCCACTCCAAAGTGAGAATTTATCTCTGTCTTTTTCTTCTTCCCGGTAGTGAAATTTTTACAGAGGTGATAGGTGAGAGTGCTGGCAAGAGTGGGGAAGGTCATTGAACTTAATGTCCTGTTCTGTACTCACATTTGCTGTATTTTGGCCTAGGCTTAAGCCAGGTAGAGTTTGAAGGTATTCAGAAAATGCACAAGAGCCTGGGCTTCATTTGCCTGATGAAAACCTGGATACCCCACATCTTAGGAAACTAGGTGGAGATTTATGGATCACTTGCTTGAACTTGCATACCCAAATTTCTCCTAAATTGCTCTAAGTGGTTATTTATTTATTCATTCAGATGAGGCCCTCTCTTTTGCTCTGCATCAGTCTCTATCTAGAAAAAAATAACAGCAATTTCTGCCTCTCCAGGATGTTGTGTAATGAATATTCAAATGCTTGGAAAACATCCATCTATGGTGATGGCAGAAGCTAGTATAGATGGAGCACAATTAGAGTTACCTTGTCGCTGTGTCTTTTGGACCAGGAGACACAACTTAAAGGAACAGTTGTTCTTGCCCCCTTCTCTAGATGTATCTTTGAATTGATGAGAATTTATGGAAGGATATTTTTAATTCATGTGTCTCCCTCAGTTTGCCCTCTCATTTATGCACTATATAAGCCGCTCTCTACAAATTTGCCCAATCCAGTCATGGCGGACACTTTTGTTTTCATACTTGCTTATTTGCTGTCACTTCCAAGTAAAATGGGATTTTTCAACTCCTCTAAACATAGGATTTCTGTAAAAGTAGAAGAACACTTATCTGTCAAAAGTATAAGGTGTGTGTGTGTACATGCACCCCTGTACATGAGAGCGAGAGTCATTGTTGTGCAGAGATTTAACGCTCAAATATACATCAACTCACTCATATCCTTGTGAGTCTGTTCAGAGAGTGGTTTTGAAAAGCATCATCCAATCGTATGTTTCATTAGAAAATGACTAATCTCACTAAATATTGCAATGAAATTGCTGAGGGATCTTAAACACTAATCTGTGAATGCAGCATTATAATTTTACAAGAGTAACTGTTCTTAATAAACATCAAAGTGCATGTAATTATTATGTGACATTAGCCCTTTTTTTCCCACGATGCTATAGTTAATCTTGACAACAACAACTGTCGTTAAGTGCAGTGTTCTAAGTCCCTTGATGATAAAGTTTAAAAATACCTTCGGTTCAGATCGTTCCACTCTGCCATTATCCTTCTTCAGCTGGCTCAGGGTGATGATCTTCACTCTCGTGCCTGGAGGCAGAGTTTGGAAGTGCTGGATGCTGCCATTTGGAGGCTGTTTTGTGTGCTTTTTGGGAAATGGAGCCTGGACAGGGGACAGTGGGAATTAGCCTTTTTTTTTTTTTCTGTTGTGGAAGAGCACGCCCAGTTTGAATATAAGCTTAAGCTTCATATTTTTTCCTGGACTTCATTGATCTCAGAAGCAAAGCAAAACAAAATCAGAGCAATTGCAAGATTTGGAGCAGAGATTGCTTTCCTACAAAAGCAGGTGTGGAACAATAGAGGTGCTCTGTTGTGGTTTGGAGTGGAGTGATGCTTTGCCCTCCTGATGGGAAACTTGCAGCATGGCTGTGAAGCCTGCAGCTTGCAAAAGCCCTAAATAACCTTGATGGATGTTTTGATAATAATTTGGGAGAACAGGGAAAATATAACTCACATCTTCCACAGTTGAAAACTCCAATACATGAGTCTGGAGGGTTTGAGGGACAGTTGTTTCAGGCAAAGGAGACGGAAGCAAAGCTCGCAAAGATTTGGGCTCATAATTTATCTCTGTAGCTCTTGCCATGTTTTATCTCCTTCTTTCCACTAATGTTATCATATGCCAAGGCCAAATCTGAAATATTTATTTGAAAAAATCCCCCAAAATACAGACAAGTATGTTGTGTTCAAAGATTCCAGCATTTTTCATCCTACCCTTGACTTCTTGAACTGGTTCGCACAGGTCATTTTCTGATAACCCTTATTACAGCGTGTGTCGTAGCGAGTTACGTTGTAAGAGAAGATAATGCAGAGCCAAGCCATGAATGTCATGGTAGAAATACTTACCATAGTCTACAGACTGTTAGAAATATATAATAGCAGCGGAATTCTTGTTGCACTTACTGGTGTCTTTATTTTCTGTCTTAATGGGCAGATGCATTTGCTCTCTGTGATTAAAAAAAGTGTGTTCACAGCCTCTTACTAGAAACGAATGATCACACATTGTATCTGTATTTCTTTAACTGAGAACAGAACTAAATAAAGTGTTTTTATCAAGAATGCTTTATAGCTGTGCATTCCTGCACATGAAGACTCAGGCAGGATCCTTCTAGAATGACACAGATGATTACTGTTTTGTTCCCAAGGGAAAGTGTATTACAGCATCAGTATTATCTGCTGGTAATGAGGTGCTCACAGATGAAAAAAGAAAGGCGAAGACAAATACAACATGAGTGACTACCCTGTGGCAAATACAGCTTCGTAAATGTTTTCATAACAATTCCAAGAATCTGAATGAGGGGATCATGTGGTAATGCTGTCTAACTCTTGCATTAAACAATGGGAACTTCCACTCCCAAGGCTGGATAACAGTGTTAATATTGCTGTTCCTTTGCTTGATGCCAAGTACATGATTAAGGCTCTGACTCCACAAATCAAAGGTGAGCACTTCACCAGAAGGCATCATATGCTAGATGGCAGGCTTCTGAGAGGGATCTCTCCTCACTTCTGCAGATCTGGTTTGTGTTTCGTCCTTACCGCAGTCTCCAACACCACTTTTAAGACCTGTAAAACTCAGTGACAGTAGCTAAGCATTTTATCAGTGATGAAAGGATGAGGGAGTACTGTCAGTGGATTTGCTCCTGGTTCTCGGATGTTATGTGTTACCTTTTTGTAAAGGCTGAGATGAGTGCAGCAGACATCCAGATCTTACTGTCTCTACACGACGGCTTCCTTGGAGGCTTTTCATGTCTGAGGACTGACAATGTTTACTGAAGAGCACTTTTTTTCTGTTTTTGTTAGACACCTAATTGATTTTTTTTTTCTGAACTGGTTCCTTTGCTTGTAACAAAATCAGAAACACGATTCAACTAATTGTAGAGAGACATGGTAAAGAGTTTTTAGCCACTTTTTACAAATGTGAAACCTTTGATGTACGTAAAAGAATCAGCTCTCCACACCCAGGTGATAAACTGAATTCTGGTAGGCTGTTCCTCCAGAACTACAGGAAGGGTTTCTGAATCTGCCATATACATGAAAAATCTTATACTTCTTTTTTCTTTCTGGTGTGACTTGTCAGTGACATAGATGCTTCTTACTTGTATGAAGTTGATAACTTTTCCTTGGTTAGCTCAGCAGCCAAAAGGCCTGCAGAAAAGGGAGAACTGCATGGACAAAACCCATAGAAGCGGAACCTGCTGTACACCTTTGCTGTACCATGGCCTGAGCTTAACAACCTGGTCATCATGCCATCATGGATGGCAGCTCAGCATTGGGGCTATATGTGGTGTGGCCCCTGATCCTGCCTGGATCACTGCCCCATGCTGCAGGTTGAGGGCTTCACACTTAGTGTTTTCAAGCGGAAGACCATCAGCCAGCTCTGAACATGTTTATATCTCCAGTAATTATGGCATATGAAAATTCCCCCATCAGAGCTTAAAACCTGCTTCCGACACTGAAAGTGTGTGTAGAGTTAGTGAATGAGCTACTGTATCATAGTATCATAGTATCATCAGGGTTGGAAGAGACCTCACAGATCATCAAGTCCAACCCTTCACCACAGAGCTCAAGGCTAGACCATGGCACCAAGTGCCACGTCCAATCCTGCCTTGAACAGCTCCAGGGACGGCGACTCCACCACCTCCTTGGGCAGCCCATTCCAGTGTCCAATGACTCTCTCAGTGAAGAACTTTCTCCTCACCTCGAGCCTAAACTTCCCCTGGCGCAGCCTGAGGCTGTGTCCTCTCGTTCTGGCGCTGGCCACCTGAGAGAAGAGAGCAACCTCCCCCTGGCCACAACCACCCCTCAGGTAGTTGTAGACAGCAGTAAGGTCACCCCTGAGTCTCCTCTTCTCCAGGCTAAACAACCCCAGCTCCCTCAGCCTCTCCTCGTAGGGCTGTGCTCGAGGCCTCTCACCAGCCTCATCGCCCTTCTCTGGACATGCTCGAGGATTTCAATGTCCCTTCTAAACTGGGGGGCCCAGAACTGGACACAGTACTCGAGGTGTGGTCTAACCAGTGCAGAGTACAGGGCAGAATGTTGTGGTAAAGCCTTCAAATATCTGCTACTGCCCTAGCTCTAGGGCCAGAACCATTAATCTCTTTTTGGAAGGAGTGGTCAGTAGTGGGGAGGTGGGTGGTGTTTTTCGTTGGAAAGGCTTTTTTGTTGGGTAAGTTAAAAAGAAAGATGCCTGGTAAGAGTCTATGTTCAGATGCTGGGAGAAAAGCAAGGAAGGGGAGATGATCATTTCCCTTAAACTCTCTGCTGAAACAGTGTATGAAATGTTAAATACTTCACAGAATCATAGAATGTTAGAGGTTGGAAGAGAGGTCACTGAGTCCACCTCTCCTGCCAAAAGCAGGATCACCTAGGGTAGTCTGCACAGGAATGCATCCAGGTGGGTTTTGAAAGTCTCCAAAGAATGAGACTTGACATAAAGAAATACAGGATCAGTTGGACATCACTGAATGATCAGAGATATATCCTCAAAATCTGAGGAAAGCAGGCTATTCTCTTTTCTCTGAGGAGTGAAGGAAAATGTGGTGATCATCTCCAAGCAAGTAAGAGTTTACTGCAGAAGTAAAGGCTGTGTAGTACCATTATACATCCACTGTTACTAGGACAAGAATTAATGGGTTTATATATATATAAAGACTGTGCACAGAAGGATTCAGCAAGAAAAATGTACTAGAAAATAGTTTCTCGTGGAAAGGATAGTGAAATGTGGTTGCTTGAAGATGGTGAAGATTGATGTTTAATTGTTTGAAAATGAGTTTGACAAGTATCTGTCAGAAATGATGTGTACTCAGTCTTTAAAGCACAAGGATGTGCTATCTTGAGTTCTCAGACCTTTTCTGGACATTTTAAAGGGATTTATGTGCCTTTCCTTTCTTTTCTTCCCCCCCCCCCCCCATCATGTAAAGGTTTTATCCTTCAAATTGAAGGTTTTTTTTTCCCCTCTTTCCCTATTTTGTCTTAAATTCATCTTTGTTTTTAGTATTTTCATTTTAAAAAATAGAGGACATTTCACTTCTTGTTTTTCTCCATAAAATGCTAAACCATCAAACAAAATTATGTCTGCTGTTTAACGGTATAACATTGGTTGCTATTGTGAAGAAAATGCAGATACTAAAGTGTTCAGACACCTACGTTAAGCTACTGTAAACTAGCTAGAAACATTAAGACTACAGATTGACCTCCTCCTGGATCTATGTAGGTTGCTCCTAGGAGCAGAGTGACCCAATTCGGTGTAGAGGCATCTGGAGGACAGCTTGTGCTGCCATGTTTATAGTGAGCGGTAACTTCCCTCTACCAGCAGTGAGCACTTACAAACTGATGATATTACACGTGTAAGCAATGAAGTCAGCTTGGCAGTTTATCTGGGGGATGATAACGAATTATGGGATCTATCACATTATCCAGATGACTTAGTGTAATTGTATTTATTATGTAGTGTAATTACTGTTTATTGCTCATTAGCTTTCAGTGTGCCAAGCTGCTCAATGCATTTTGTATTGGTGATGCTTTTGCATTTAGATAATTAAATCACACATTGCACTTAGTTTTAATGGAAAGGATTTTCTTTTCCCCAAATTCAGCAAGTTGCCACCATCCCAAAGCTTTTTTCCTTAGAAATGATGGATGTCTGGCTTCTAAGCTTGGCTCTGCCCTGGTTTTGTCTTGCAACCCTCAGCCAATCGTTACTTCCTTCTGCTCAGTGACTCTTTCACCCAAGTGGAACAGATACTACTCACCTGCATTTCAGCTTTGCCAGGTAACATGTTTGCGTGTAATATTTTGCATACAGCTAAGTGTAGCAACTGTAATTAAATCCTGGCAGGAGTCAATGGAAAGGCCAAATGATCCAGGGGTGCTGCTGACAGTAAAGCCAAAACACACTTCTCAAAGAAATAGCTCAAGTCCTTCAGTGCACTGTAAAACCAAAGTGACCCTTCTAAAGGCCAGGCTTTACCTTTTGCATTTGCTGGGTGTTTCATTATTTTTTTCAGAGATCCTAGATGAAGTTGTATCCTGGATGCTCTTTTCCCTTTTTCTTTCCAGTTTCTAGATGTTCTAGATGTTTCTAGCACTGCCTGCTACACAGAAGACTGGCACTGCATGAGGACAGAGACAGTATGTTTGTTTAAATAACAGTCTAATATTAGTCGTCAATGTAGAATTTTCCAGTATATGACAGGAGAAGAGCTAAAGTGATAAGCAATCTAGCTATTAGTGAAAGTATTTTAGATTACACTATATTTTTAAATATCTCTGCCTTATCAGCCAAGTTTGCTTCATTTATTTATTCAGAAGATCCTCTCTGGCCCAATATAAAGATCTCACACAACTTCGTGGGACTGGGAGGAGAATCTGTTAAAACATGGCTGCGCTGCCTGTATTTTTCTATATCTTTCATGGTCTCTTTGGTTCCAGAGAAGTCATCTTCTTTAAAAAAATGTCCCCATACTGCATGAGAGTGTGTGCTCGAATCTCTCTGTGGTAATACTATCTGTGAGATTCTCAGAAACTGAGAGTTCTGGCCAAAATAACTCCAGAGGGACCGGAGTTAGGCCAAAACTAACATGGTTTGAAAAATCTATCTCTGTATGCTTACATATAGCTTTTTTAGGAGCTCTTTCTTCAGTAAGTGTGCTAATGGGATTTCTAAAACTGAAATAAAGTGAGGGTCTGTTCCTTAAGTATTTGTCCATGCCACAGTCTGAGGTCACTTGCTAAGAGAGAGTGGACAGTAGTGTGTAACATGCACAAATAGCAGCTGAGTCCTATTCCCTCTCCTGAACAGCTTGTGCCAGAGTGCTGCGTCTGCGGTCTGCATGTTTGGGATGCAGAGTGAAACAGATTAGAAGAAATTGCATGGAAACAGTCTGCATAGTTATGACAACTACATATCTGAAAAAAAACACACTCACATAACTCTTGGTCACTCGCTCTCATAAAATCTAATCACTTGGTGACTTCTTGAGCTGATTTCCTAGGTGTCTGTCAGGCACTTCTGGACCCTAGGCACTTGTCCTGTGTTGCCTCCAGTGATATTTGGGAGTTGCACTGCCCTCTCTCTTACATTCCATTTCTTTAGGAGGCTTTTGAGAAGCACAAGAAACCCCTTGCAGATAGGAAAATCTTTGCCCGGGCAATTTTTATCCCACAGTTGGTTTGCACAGGTTGAAGCATGGGTCCTTGCTCCTTGCAGGTAGAGAGCGAAGCAGAGTTGCTAAAGCACTTGCTTTCTCTGGAGATCAGCATGCCCTTGGAACTTCCTGGGAATCTATCTGATCTGGATAAGATGTGCTTTCCCCTTTTGCTTCACTGAGACCCTCGTCTGAGGGGATCTTTAAAATATAGGAACAGGAGTAAACAGCTCCTTTCAGAACTTTTTGTTTCCTCTGTTATCTCCTTGTTTTAAACCTCAGTGTTTTTTCTCCTGTCAATTCATGCTTTATTTTTTGTTACCCACTCTCCATATATACATTACCAGACATCACCAACACTGGTCTTGCAGTTTCTTTAGCAGAAAATAAGAAGATGGTCTTTGTTTTGTTCCTTTCCTCTTACCAGGTCAAAATGAAACAAAACTGTAACAGCTTTAAAGATCTTTGTGCTATTAACCACAATATTTTTTACTTTTACGAGAGAGTAAAAAGTATCTTAAACTGAGTTTTCTAGTAGACTTCCCAATGATTTTGTGATGATAAACTTGGGACTGATGTGACACTGCTCCATTATGAATAAACCATCACCAACTGACAAACAGAAGAGAGGTCTAGAGCTGGGTAGGGGCCCTGGGAAGTTTTCTGTCGGTGTCTCTTAACAAACAAGTGAAAATACTCACCTGTAAATAACACCTAGTTCTGTTACTGTGTGACAGGCTAGGCTAAATGTGGTTAAAAAAAGGGAAGCAGCCTTTCAAATTTGGAAATAATAAGATGCAGTTGACTGTCCTAAGGAAAAAAAGACAAAAAAAGATGGAAGATCAGAATCTAATCTGTGTGGGAGCTGAGGTTTGGTTGGGGGTGGGGATAGCTTCTTGGCCCACATATAATCTGGTATATTTGAGTAAGAGAGATTGGGAAGAGAAAAGAGGAAGGAACCTTGATGCAATAGGAAACTTCTGAATTTGTCAAGGCTGATCCTCTGCACAGCCCTGGAGCTGAGGCCTTACATATAGTCTGTGCTATTCTTGGAGCATCCAGCAGAACAATGGCTCCATTTGAAGAAGGTCTTTTATAGCTTGCCAATATAAAGAAGGCTGTGTAAAATGATATGATCATGTAATTGAACACTGTAAATAGATATGCTGACCCAAACGATGATTTAAAATTAGCTCACTTTCCTGCCACATCTAAACTTTGTAGACTTCAGAGAACGAGAAAGAATTAATTTTTCTGGATTCATAAATGTTCACTTTGCTTATGTGTGATTTATAAAATCAAGTGATTTGACAGGACAAGGATGGGAGCCTTTTTATTCTGCTCATTGAAATAGAAGGTGGATTAATGTAATCCTTTTTCTGGTTTGACCTTAATGTATAGTTATGAAATTAAGATCTGTGAATTATGTGAAATCCAAACCTCAAATGTGAAGAATAAATTTCACTTTTTGCAATGCTGTCAAAAAAATCCCTACAAAATAGGATTAATTTGGATTATTAAAATTCGTTCTGTGCAATGGAATAGAAGTGGTGCTAAAGGCTTGAGTCAGGCAGATGTAGTCTGCAATTGAATTTTGAATGGCCACTTCCAAGACAGCAAGCTAATGTGACAGCTGTACCTGGCTGACATGCATGGCATCAAGGAAGCTGTATACAATGGGTTGTGATCAGTATTGCACTATAGAGAGGATTTTTGATGGTTCCATTCTTTATAGAGCCAGATGTGGCCCAGGTCAACAGCATTTTGAAGGTGTTCCCAACTGTGTCAGAGAAGAAGCAGTTCACTTGCACCTTGAGCAGTGCAGAGGCCTGAACCTGCACCTTGTCACATCCTAATAGGTGGCTGCATGTTATACCAAGGCACTTGACACTGTGGACAGGCTTAGCTCTTTGCAGTGGACAATGCATGCTGTGGATGCGGACAAGGAGCTGATGGGGAAAGAGATGTCAGGGCCAGGGGTGGTGCCTGGAATGGCTGGTTGCTGCTGCAAGGAACCAGTAGAGTGTAGTCCTCTGGCAGTCAAAGAGGGACAAAAATGGTGTTTTGGGTTGCAGGATGACAGCACAGCAGGGAGGGGTTAGGCTGGAAAAGGGCCCAGCATTCAGCTGTGTGCCCAGAAAATAAGATCCCCACAGGAAAAAT
Organism: Tricholaema leucomelas; assembly: GCA_013400475.1. NCBI lineage: Eukaryota > Metazoa > Chordata > Aves > Piciformes > Lybiidae > Tricholaema lacrymosa > Tricholaema leucomelas. Next base: position 169,364 of record WAAF01010017.1, on the reverse strand, counting down.
AAAACTAGACTACAATGTAAGTAGAAAATGATTTGCAAAGCAGGCATTTCCCTCTGATTGCCTGATACTGGGATTGTTGCAGGAGCAGGTAGGAGTGGAGCAGGGCCTTGTACCTGCTGCTGGCACCACATTGCCCTTTGGAATGCTGTGGTTACAAGTTTTGGATCATCCTTTTCAGAGATCCAAGCTGACTTGTGGCACACAGTTAACCCATTGGGATCTTCTCTGAAGTGGTTTTGATCTAGTATCATGAAATCATGCCAGATGAATGTGTTCTGTCGTGAGGCTGTGACTTTTCTTACAGCTTTTAAATATGTCTCCAAAAATGAATCAAGAATGTTGAAGTTTCTAAAGCAATACCATACTGACTTTTAAATACATGTCATTTGGGAAATTATTAGCAGGACCAACTTACAGCTGTTTTATCTTGGATGCTTTTCCCATGTACTTCCATGTACATTTGCTTTGTAGATGATAATTCTGCTGAATTTCATTTTGTTTCCCTGCTGTAGCCTTAAGATGTGGTCCAAGTGGTAGGCTGACATCAAACCAAGCTGCATGGTGAGGGTATCTCTCTGGGAGAGAAGTGACCCTTTATTTGCTAAGGACTGCTAAGTAGCTCCTTCCCAGAGTGATCACTCCAAGCAGCTTCTGGAGGGAGATCATTTTTTTCCTGTGTTTGGTTTTGCTGTGGTGTTGGAATTCATAATAAATGGTGGTGTTGGTTTCTCTCCTTTCTCTGGTTATTTAAACCATGCATTTTTAACATCATGGCTAGGAAGAGAAAATGTGAGTCTCGAGGGCTGAGCTTGGAATGGAACCCAAAAGTTGGAGTTTCCTGACTTCTGTGTGTCTGGAGCCTCACTTGGAAAGCTGCTTTGTGTTTGTTTGATTTGCATTGATATACTGTTACATCATATATGTGATACAATAGATTAAGAAAAGCCATGTGGCTTTTGTCAAGAAAAAGTGAACTATGCACTTCTAGTAATTATTACCATATGGGTCTTGCAGTGTTTCTACATAAGCAGTTAAGTCACTCATATACCACTGAAATGCTGGCTTTGGGTTTGGGGTTTTTGGTTGTTTTTTTGATCTGAGAGAACAGTTGAGACAACATATTTATTGCTGTTTCAATCCCTTTTGTCTTTTCAATGCCTTACATCTATTCCACAGCCACATCCTATGTGCACAGAGAATCTTTAGGCAAGAAAGCGAGCTTCAGATGCGCTTGCTTAATGTGACTGAAGCAAATTTTAAGCAAATGGATTAATCAAGTAGTTTTCCTTTAAAATAATTGAATAGCTGGTGCCGATAACGCAAAGGAGAGGTAGGAACAGTCTTTCACGTGTGGTAACGTGGCATTGCAAGTGGAACGAGCTGTTGCTTCACGTGCACGTCTTACATGCCAAGCCTTTTCTGAGTGAATTCACAAGGTGCCCAAGTGTGAATGGTCATATTTCATCTTGTCAGTGACATTTTAAATGTTGTACAGTTTGAACTATTCTGCTTTAAAGCTCTGCTCCTTTAACTCGTGCTGTTATTGTCTGCTGCAGTTGTTGACTCAATAGATTTTCTGATGTGGTCTGGGAATGAGTTCTTTTGGACTTTCACATTATCATATTACAATATACACCACAGATTATTTATACTGGGGGTTAATTGCATCATCTGAATGGAATCCATTTTCCATTGTATCTACAAGTTTTCATTTTAAAAAAGTATTTTCTCATCTGGAAATTTGGAATAAAATGGCATTGATTCTTAAGGAAATGAGCTTTCCATTGTGATTTTTGGTATATACTTGACTTTAAACAAACACATTTGATTGTAATAATTAACTGGGAATTATTATTACAGGATGAAATGTATCACTTCTGAAGTGTAATGGAATATGGAATCTGTCCAGCTAAATGTAGCAGATTAATACAATAAATAGTATTAAGCCTTTTCCAGGGGATTGACTTGCTAAGTAAAACTTATCCATGCTTAGTATAATCTTAANAAAAGTTTCCTGGGACCAGTAACTAGAAATATGTAATCTCATTCATGTGAAAAACAAGTGGAAGACAGAACTTCGTTGTGTGCATGTTCTTTTTTTTGTTTGGCTGTCAACACATAAATGCGAAAATAAATTGGAAGCATTAACTCAACTCCCCCCCATTTTTTGTCATGGCTTATTGGTAAATTTAAAACCTTGAAGTTCATTTTAGGTCAAGTAAACATTTTGGGTTTTCCCTGAAACAAAGTGCCTCATTGAATTGCGAGGGACACCACAGAAAGGAAGGGCAGATTCACAAGATGGAGGATGTGGGACTTCTTTTGCCACTGTGCCTTCTTCTCCAGAGGGCCCCTGGGGTTGCAGTGCTCTGTGGGATTTGAGAGTCCCTGCAGGTCTGCTGCATGTCACTGAGCTGTTTCAGATGGTGGTCACCCACCTCTGACAGAGGGCTCTACCTGAAGCTTGGGCAAGTCTGACGCCCAGTCTCCACGTTTCCTTTTCTCCCTTTGAAACCAATGTGCAGTGAGCACACTTTTAGCCACCAAAAATAAAAGAACTCTCTTCCTCCTCTTCATCCCAAATGAAAACCAACAGGGGATCTTTGTTTTTTCCTCCCATCTCATAAATAAAACAATCTCTTCCCTCAGATGGCCGTGCAAGGGGAGTCTTGCCGGGACCCTGTCTGCACCAGACAATGGCTGCGGGTGGCCTCTGAAGCAGCGCCAGCCAGGGAAGTGGCAGGAAGAGCCAGGCCAGCGGCCCCGGGCTGCACGGTGCTGGGCGGCCAGGTTGAGCCCGTCCTTGCCATACTCTCCTATTAGAGCCCTAAGTGCTGCTTCTGTGATCAGGAAAAGAGGCTGAATCTTTGGTGGGTTGGGGAATGAGTCTGCTCTCAATGTGCAGATCTTCCCAGAAAGCAGCTGTGCTTTCTGAAACACCCAGACTGGTGCACACATGCCTGCTTAATGCCCATATTTTGGGCACATTCCCACTTGACAATAGTGGCCTAAAGGTCTTGCAGAAGAAAGATGTTTTCCGTGACTGTTCTGCATTTCCTTGTGAAGATCTGGACTGAACTGGAAACAAGTTAAACAAATCTTTTTTGATAGGTCTTGTGAAGCTTTCCTAGTTGACCTCCCCTTGTGCTGTTGAAAACTGGTGCGAGCAAGAGAAAAGGATTTGTAAAGATGAAAAAAGACCAAGTCAGCAGGGCCACATGAATGTGTGCATGTCTGTGCACACAGAACAAAAGAAAAGAGGGAATTATGAAGCTGTTAATTTGTTAATAATGAACAGAGTTACCAAAGCCCAATCCATATTCATATGCTGTGGTTAACTGAAAATCAGAAATGACCAAAAGCAAAGTCTTAGTAAGTCCTTTTCATCTGTTTTTCCTTTGGAGGTACCAGGGCTGGCTTGCCAGTTCTAGCCCCATGTGATGCAGCATATCAAAGTTATTAAAAAAGAGAAAATCACCTCAAACCTACTAGCATGCAAGAGCAAATTAGGGATGAGTAAGAGGTACAATGATGCCAGATGCAAGGAGAGTGAAAACTGAAGTGTGCTTTCCATCAGGCTGAGAGTTGATGAGTGAGAGGATTCTAATACGAAGTCAGCTCAGTAAGAAATGTGTTTTTCCCTTATGCCAGTCTCTCTAGAAGTATGTTCTGACATTCAAACAGCAGATATTCCAATAGTTTGGGGAGCCCAGAATGCCTTTCTTTTTCTCTATGCATGGGATTTTTTTTGATTCCTTGTATAGAGGGCATTAGAAAAATCACTCTCCTGGGGTGAGATTAATAAAAGCTAGGAAAGTGAGCCCTCAACATACAAAAGCTATGTATGCAGCAAAAACTATCTTTTGGGTCTGTCTTTTCTTTTCAATCTGGGAGTGAGGGGGAAGCTCCTGGAGAGTTACCAAACCCATTACCTGTTTAATAACAGGCAAACATTTATACTTTTCAAGACTTTATTCCAAAATCTAGCTTACTCCCTAGAGCCATTCAACAAGTTGCTGACAAGATCAGTCTGAAATGTGAGGTTTACTTCATGAAAATAACCTTTCCATTCTTCCCAGATAGAAATTCTTTGCAGGTGCCAGTCGCCACTGTGGTCCCATGTTCATAAGCCAAGATTAAGGGGAAGATTTCTAGCTAAAGTTAGTAACTATCTTGCCCTAAAGGGATCTTTTTCTGATAAATTGTGAGAACTTAAAGACTGCTTTTAAAACTTGGAGAGAGAGCCACATCTATTGAAGGGCAGAAGTGCTTATGCTGAAGGTTTCTCTCCCACTCTTGTGCCTATCCAGCCTGCATCTGATGGCAATCCAGCTCCCAGCCACGTGCTAGTTCTGAGAGCCTGTGTGGGTGTGCAGGGAATGTGCACTTGTGGTTCAGTCGATGCAATGCTAACAAGGTTAGCATCTTCCAAGGTTGCTAATAAAGGATGTCCTGCCCCCTCCCTCTCTTTGACTGGTGCTGTTGAAACCTGCCTGGGCAATTCAGCTACTTCTCTATTGGTAAGGTGCTCCAGATTCTTGGTTCAGACTCCTGTGAGCTCTGCAGGCCCCAAACTTGGGTCTAATGTGTTTGGCTGGACATAAATCAAAGCAAAATTGAAAAGAAAAAAAAAAAGGGAAAAAAAAGAGTTGTTTGTGTTTTAGAGATATCATATCATTCAGACTTCAAAATGGGAATCCTGTTTAAAGTCTTCTTCCCTCCCCTGTGGTTTAGATTCATTACTTACTAGACTTCCTTAGTCTCAGCTACAGTTTTAATGTAAAAGGAAAACAGGATCTTTGTTTGCGTTGTAAGTAAGTCTAGATTGTGAAGTGATTGCTGGTATATTTTTATTATTCCAACTCTGTGTCAGCTTGGGATGAAAACGTCATCATTGTCAAGCCACCTGTACAACTGGAAAGTGCCAGCTGAATCTGTCAATGGTGCGAAGAGGAAATGAAAAGACTTTGATCCTCTGAACAGCCTCTTATCACCCAAAGATGTTGATTAAGAGTGGCTTTTGCTATGACCTTCAGTATGAAAAATGTCTGAGTTTTTTATCTAATCTACTGCAGTGTTACTCTACCAAGGCTATTGTGAGACTGTTTGGAAATGTGTGGCAATGATTTTACTCTGCACTTGCATGCTGCAAAGCTTGCGTGGCACCTGCAATACCATATGAGTCCCTGGTGGGTGCGTGCTCCTCTGGCCCACGCACAGACCATGAGCATGGCTTTCACCTTGAGCCTGACCACTGGGCTCCCAGCTCAGCTTGTTTCCTCACCTTGGTTCACCTCTGTCATTTTAATGGCCACCGGCAGCTGAAAAGCTGCAATGTTGGAACTGGCCGTTCCTGGGTTCCTAAAGGAAGTATTGCAGGGAATAGTTTCCCAGTGTAAGCAGGAGCAAACGTGGTTGTTTTTTTTACTGTATTGCTTTCTCCCTTTCTGCAGGTGCCTGTATTTCCTCGCCTACAGACCTACTGACTGAGACCACCTTAGGAATCACTACGCAGCCACAGCTGCATGGACTGGTATAAATGCTGTTCTGTTCCCTGCTCACGTCTACAATTTTCCTAGTCTTCCCTGTACTGGCATTTGTGTTTATGTGGACTGCTATATGGATAACTCTTCTTTGTGCTAGGTTAAGTAACCAACAGAAGAGTGATCATGAAAATGCATTGAAAAGGTAGTTTTTTTCCTGACTGTGTGCTCTCACTGCTTCCCTTGCTCATTTGGACACCTTCAGGGAGAAGAATGATTTGAAAAACAGCAGAAACACGATAACAAAAGCTAAATGACTTCAAATTTCTTAGAGTTTAACTACCCCATATTTGAATGCTGTATAAGTAACTGAGGCACTATAAGAGGTAGGACACAGACTTTCACTTTGGCAACTGCTCAGCCCTGCTTGGCCCAACTCTGATGAGAAGCAGAAGTCTCAGTCCCTAGCAGGCTCTGACTGCCATTTAATATGTTGGTATGTTAGTGATCTGACTCATGTTTGCTTCTGACTCATGTTTGCTTGACAAGCAGCTAAAACGGGTTAAGATATGCTTCTCCCTCAGGCACACATCAGCTCCTTTGCACTTGGGGTCAGGACACCACGATCTAGGTTGGCATGGCTGCGGTGCATGATCTACTCTGCTCCTGGGCAATAGCCTGCGACAGTGGGGTGGGGTGGAAAAAGGAGAGCTGGAGGGAAACACCTCTCAGTGTTGTGGCTGTGTTTGCAAGAGCTCATTTCTTCAAAGCCTTACTGAGTAATAAGGCTCAGGGACACTGCATGGTGCACTGGGGTGAGTGGCTTGGTTGGTAACACCAGCCTTGCTGCTGGCAGCTCCAACAGTGCTGGAAAGACCCTGCACTGCCTTTGAGGAGAGGTGGTTAGCTGCTGTATTTCATCAAGAATAATGGTTTTGCTCAGCACTGTGAGTGAATTGTAAGGGATGCAGTGAGTCTCTTCAGGCTCAAAATGCAAAAATAATTTTTTTTTTTGTTTTCCCCTTGCCTGTTCTATCTCCTCCCCAGCAGCCATTTCTTCTCTCTTCTCCAAGCAAGTGCTTTGATCAATCTAGTATCTTTGAACTTTTTCCAGCATATTTCTAGTCTTTCCACCTTGAATGAGCCTCAACAGAAAAAATGAAATCCTTTTAGTTTAAGCAGATTTTTTTACTGCTCTCCTGTGTGTCTTTTTTTTTTTTTAACAAGCAAGCAAACAACACCACCCCCCCCACCCCCATCACTTTACATAAAACCCAGTCTGACATGTTATAGGAATTAATTATTTCTGCATATCGGCCCTGGCATAGGGCCCAACCAAAAGCCCATTGAAGTCTTTGTTGGGTTTGGAGCAATAACCTCTGTCTGAAAACTTACGATGCTCCTTACTCTGGATATCTGCTCCATCTCAGTTTTTGTCTTCTTAAGACATGCACACTCCCTTACTGCTTCTTTTGTCACTTGTGAACAACTCTGCACAAGACTGTTTTGCCTACTTAAGGTTTGGGTTAACAGTGATGATGCTGTAACTCCAGTCGGTATTTGCTCCTGTCTGTGTTCTCTGGGCCCCAGCAGCTATCATGCTGACTGATAATGCTGCTATAGTCTGTTCTCAAACCTGATTCTGTTGCAAAAAGCATACATAGAGGAATGTTATAAGGACTTCTGGCACTTTTAAAGCAGACCTGCTCTTTCGTTGTTAGATTTCTTTAATTTTTCTCCACTGCTTTCTGCCCTTTCACCATCCTAGTGTGGCATGAATGTGAATTCATATTGTTGTGCAATGCAAAATGCACTATAATTGAAAACTAAGCAAAGCAAAACACCACCACCACCACCACCCCCGACCTGAAACTGCCCCTTTAAAGCTGCAGCATTAAATTTGGCTGTGATGCAGGCTAGAGTCTTTCCTTGGCAGTGTCTGTGACACAGAAATCTCAGTTTGGAATTGCTCTTTCAGACAGAGATTCCTGCAAGGATAACAGGAACATAATAGGCCAAATTATGCCATCAAAGTGAAGACAATGTGTCCTATACACCTCCTATGGTCTTCTCTGGGGCTGCCTGCATCTAAGCAGGAGAAAGAAAGGGAAGGTGATGAGAGGTCAGAAATGTAGCTGTGGTTTTAAATCCTCCTGTTTCTGAAGGATTTAAGTCATGTAGGTGAAATAGTTCAAGCTTCTACTATGGAAAATGATTATCTCTTTCACATGTTCTTTCTGCTGTGCCTCATTAAAAGCTTGTTTCCTTGTTGGACTGTGCTGAACTCTTACTGGGAAAATTACTGCTCTTTGTTTTCTTGTCTGATCCAGCTGCCTTTAAAGATAAAAGAAATCTGTTCGATTCAGTAGGTAAGCAGGGAGGTGAGAACTGAGTTTGTGCTCTGAGTTACCCTGAATGGTAGGAAAGAGATCCGAACACTGAGGTTCCTTGTTGGGGCAATGGTATAAACTAAGGGCAAAAGCGCGTAAACGCACTCCATTCATTTCTAATTTGGGCAGTGAGGAGCCTGTCCGGTTCTTACTGTCTGGCTTGGAATGACAAACAGGTGAGTCTCCCCACCTCACTTTCCACCAGGACATTGTTGGTTTGCAGGGCCACCTCAAACCCAGTGTGTATTTGTGTTGCTTCTCACAGCGAACACTATGTAGGGGCATATAAACTCTGCTGCTATTTAGAGCGTCACTTCCAAGTTAATATCTGAAATACTACCTCTGACCTGGTTGGCAAAAGTGAGCCAGTGCAGTGCAGACAAATTAACAGCTCTTTGCTTTGCGTTGTCTCAGGGGCGAGGTCTCTGAGGCAAGAGTTAATTCAGGGCAAGGTCTTATCCCAGATATCTTCACCCCACTCAGTTTCAATGAATTTGTCATTATGTTTTGCTAACGAGAACGAAGTGGCCTCAAATGGTAGTGTAATCTCTGTTTGCCTTTTTATTTATTTATTTTTTTTCTGCTGGGAATAGAATATTTCTTTCTGTTGCTTAGAAATCCCATCCAAAACTCATCCATATTTCTGATGCTGGATGCAATCCTTGAGCAAATCATGGTTTAGTTCTGCACGACACAGAGGATTAAAAAAAATATTTAAAGAATATAGTCTGTAGAATTGCATATGCTAGTGCTTTAAAGGCCCATCCACTGAACTCTTTCTTCATAGTACTCGAATGAGAACACAGTGTTTTCTGTATTGTTTGAAATAGCCTGGGAAACAATTCCTCCCAGTGTGAACAGATCTCCTTCAGCGCGTTGGCAAACTCATCTCAGAGGAATGTGGTTATCGACTAACTCATGATTTCTGATAGCAATAGCTAAAAAGAGTGGAAAAGTACTCAGCTGCCTGTGGTCCAATAGCACAGCAATTTACCGATGTGCATGATAAGGTTCCTTCTATTTAAATCCTACTGCCCCAAACACAGCATCCTGGCTGCCTGGGAGTGGGGAAACAGCTTTTGGCCAAGGCCTCTGGTGGTGTAAACTGGCTTAGATATGTTGAATCCAGAGAAGCAGTTTCATCTACACCAGTTAAAAATGTCATCCCACTATATGTTACAACACTATTGCCTGTCTAAAGAGTACATTGAGTTAATGCTTGTGGGAAAACATTCGGGTGGAAAATGTAATCATCCATTGTTAACACGAGAGTCTGGATTCAATGACTGAAAGTTGGCATTGGTTTGTGAAATATAAAATAAGGAACACACAGAATAAATACACTTGCATAGAGATTGATGCTCTTCCCCCCCCCCGGGGCAAGACTGGAAAGGGAACAGGTTTTAAGCCATTTCTCGAGTGAGTGGAAAGAAGCCAGGGGATTTTAGTTCTTGGAATACTGCAAAGGTCAGTGACATTTGTCCTTGCCTCAACTTAGTTGCTGCCGAGGTTTTGGAGTGAAATCTTCTACTTCCACCCTATGTTCTGCATGGATGATGTGTTGGCAAATGAACAATGGTAGATGTGCTACAGGTGTGCAGAGGGAAGTTTGCTCCTGTGTTGGTCACTCCTTCCTTGCAGCAGGCCGGGACTTACTTCCTTCCAGCATCTTCTGCAGGCCGAACATCCCACACTTGGGGTTTACCAGGGTTCAGGGCCTGGCTACAAAAGGGATTTTGGCAAGAACATACTGATAAAGCAGAGCCTGGTCATGTAGTCACTGTTTTTATTGCATTTCGAAGTGATACTTTCCAAGGAATACCTGAAGGACAACAAAGACTTGCAAAGCTGAAGCAATTTCACGTGAGGCTTTTGTCAGAACAGTTGGCCAGGCTGAGGCTGGCAGCAATTTACACTGCAGTTTGACCTAAAGAAATGAGATTGTAACAGGGTGTGAGAAGGAACAGAGAGATGGACCCAAAGCCAAAGAGAGCAAAGGGAAGGAGGAGCCTGCACTCCCTGCCTCAGCTGATCCTTCTTCCACCATGTGCTTAAGGGATGAGCCACTCTCGCTGCTGCTGCTATTACTCTGCTACAAGAGCACCCAGACCCCTATCAAGACTCTTTGGGTCTGCCCCATGAAGCTGTATGACCGTATAGTTTGATGCCTGGGTGATTAAGCTTAGCATGCTAATTTCTTTTATTTTTACATAAATTAGTTTCCTAAGAAGTCTTTTGACTAGCAGGAAAAAGAACAAAAGGAAAGCCAGCATCAATGCAACAGCTGCGTGGTTCATCAGAAAGGTTTCCCAGGTCTGGCACTGCTCTGAGGCCCCCTTCTTCCTTCTGCTGCTGTCATCTCTGCTAGCTCAGACGTTAACATTTTAACCTTGTACACAGCAAGAGTGGGGAAGGAAAAAGTTCAGCTCCCTTGTATGTCCAGGAAGGTTGACTTCCTTGGTCCCAGGCTGCAGTCTGCATTTTTGAAGCTATTTGTTTTGGAATAAAATTGTGTGAGATTCTTTTTGAGCAAGTAGTATATGAAATGTAGTTACTGCAAGCATCCACACCACGGTGCTAATGTCGAAAACCAGCTCTTGGCCAAAACTTGGAGCTCATGTCAAAACATGCTACAATAGCATATTTTACTACAACACAGGAATGTTAATGCAACACAATTAAATATTTTGTTGCGAGGAAATTACATGTCCTAAACCACTGCAATATGTTTCTGTGACCCTGGGGAAGCTCTTTCTCTCAGTGGTGTGTTTATACTTATGCCAATTTGCTTTTCCCATAACTCCCCTTTTGGCATTGCCTTTGAAATGTAATTCATGCTCCCAACCAGTTCATGAGGCCCATGGCTGCCTCTGACATCCAGTGTCTTGTGCAAGGAGGAGTGGTGCCAGCTGACTGGGCAGGGAAACCAGACTGATTTGTGTTGAGTAAGGGGAAGACACCTTAATGAATGTGTGTCATTGCAGTACAACACCAGTATGTCTTTAAAAGTTGGACTGCTTTCCTATGTCCTGAAGTTTGGAGAGAGCCATCAGATGAGTAAATTATAGATTTTCAAGCCAATGCTTTCTATTAACCATTAGCAGTCTCATTTTGGTAGTTCCAAATGAGAGGAACAAAATTATGACACAAAGAATACTTAAGGAAGTCATGAATTCTCTTTCACTCTGGAGGCCTCTTTTTATTTTTCTGCTTTGTGTTCTTTTTAGATTGTTTGGTTTGTTTTGCATATGTATCTTTGTTTGTTTGTTTATTTTCTTTCTTTTGTGTACGTGTTTTGTTTTTTTTTCCTCTAAAGTCTTATTCCAGGCTTAGACTACATTTCCTCCAAGGATGCATATGGGGCTGGCTATGGCCCTGTCCTCTGGAAAGTTGATTCAGCTGTGCCATCCTTGCATGGTGGTGACACAAACCTCAGCTGCCACAGTCTGTGTGATTATGATAAGATGTTCAAATCAGAGCCAGTAATTTACATTGCTGGTGGGAGAGGTGGTGACAAAGTGGGAGAGGAAGGCCATGCTAAGAAAAAACCTTGGGATTTGTGTCCTTTTTCTGTCAACTTAGAATTTTTTCTGTGGTCAAAATTACTGAATGTTTATTTAAGTTTATTTTTCTAAGGATGAACTGCTGCTGTGGGGAACTAAAGCAGCTATGAAAACTGTAACACTATTTTCTGTCAGAAAGGAAGAAATAAAAGTACTTTCACCTAATCACTGTTTTCAAAAGCCATTACCACACTAACACTTTGTATCCTTGATACTGCTACCCACCTGGCAGCCCAGAGAAGCACAGGCCGAAGGATCTCCGAAACCTGGAGCTTTCTTACAGCCCTCTTCAAGGCAAAGTTCCATACACAGAGATGTATACCTGGACAGCATCTCAAACATTGCCTCTTCTGTTTAGACAGAATTGTGCCTTATATTTTGCCTTTGTTCTTTTTTGTCTACTGGGCTGGTTTGAATCAGGTCCTGAGTGGTAACAATCAGGACATTCAGGACTTTTGTTTTTGGTGACATTTTGAACGTTAGTTGACCTCTTCCAAGAAGGGCCCTACCACAGCAGTGCCCCTGATCATGGCTGGGAGTGAGCATGGAGCCATGCCCTGATCTGTTGAAACCCTTTTTTATCTATTGTAAGTTGAATGGGTAGGAGATGCAACAGTATGCTCCTTGGCTTATGGACTGGGAAGGCTCAGACACCTCTCCAGATAACTAAGAGTTTAGCCTGGAGAAGAGGAGGCTCAGGGGTGACCTCATTATTGTCTACAACTACCTGAAGGGAGACTGTAGCCAGGTGGGGGTTCGTCTCTTCTTCCAGACAACCAGCAATAGAACAAGGGACACAGCCTCAAGTTGTGCTGAGGGAGGTATAGACTGGATGTTAGGAGGAAGTTCTTCACAGAGAGAGTGATTTGCCATTGGAGTGGGCTGCCCAGGGAGGTGGTGGAGTCACTGTCCCTGGAAGTGTTCAAGAAAAGCCTGGATGAGGCACTTAGTGCTATGGTCTTGTTGACTGGATAGGGCTGGGTGATAGGTTGGCCTGGATGATCTTGGAGGTCTCTTCCAACCTGGTTGGTTCTATGATTCTATGGTTCTAAGAGTTCAGTCCTTCCTTAAAGTTTGCTAAGTTATCAGGACCTCCACTGTTTAAGTTTACATGTCTGTTCTCCACTCCATAGAGTACAGATACTCATTTTCTTTTCCACACATAACAATTTGAAGCTTCCACTTTCGAATTAGTGTAAATAATTCCTTCTGGTGAGCTCTCTAGGCAAAAGATTGCCTATGACCTAATAGCATGAGGGCAGTTCCTCCATCTGTAGTCCAAGAAAACCACCTGAAATTCTTTAGTGGTACTTAACACCTAAGGCTGGTATGGATGTACTCCACTTCTGACAACATGTATAATTACATGTAGCAACTTCATGGGATTTTTTTAATCTCATAAAGACTCCTTGACTAATATTTGAGTTAAAGTAGTAATCTAATTGCATCTTCTGCAAGCCCATGCACACAGTAGGTCAAGTTCTTTTCTGTAGGCAAGATCTGTTTGGTAACAGATACTTGAAGAGCTGGTTATAACTCAGTGTAACACAACATCCTGCATACCATCCTTATTTGAAGTATCTGGGCAATGGAGACATCAGTTCAAAATCTCTGTGATGTGACCACATCTCCTTCCATCCCTTCAGCTCCTCTCTCCACTTCTTTGCATCCAAAGCTCAAAGGGAGGTTGGTAGATAAGGTGCTGATGCACATCTCTGCAGACTGGTCACTCATGCTGCTATAATGAAATTCCAGCTGGTGTGGAAAGGGAATTCTACTCCACTGGCACTGCTGTCTTGATTCTGCACAATTTCTTGGGCATTCCACATGAGGCTGATTGCCCTCCCCCAATCTGAGGGCCATCTCCCCATCGCAATCACAGCTGCATGACTCCAGGAACATGTAAACCTCCTTCATTGAAGAGAAGGAGCAGGAAAGGTGAATGTAGGTCTCGGCAATTTTGCAAATGGATTTTTGTGCTTCAGGTAGATTACCAGCATCATGTGTGAATTCTTCCATAACATCTAGCTTATTTCATCCTCCAATTAGGTTATATCGTATGCACAATCCCTTCTGTGACACTTGACATAGCAGCTGCCAAGCTTGATTTCTGGACAGGCCTGTCCTGGGAACAGTGTGTGCTGTGATTTGGATGAAGTGTGCTCAGACTGGATGTGTGTCTCTGCTTGCCTCTTCCATTGCAGCTTTGTTGTGGTAACCTTTGTGAAACCCAAACCAGCTGCTTCCTAGTTTTGCACAAAACACATTAATTGGGGCCTCTGGCTTTGGTGAAACAGCCAACACCTACCTGTGGGAGTTGTCTGCATATGCTTGCCTCCACAAATTGCAGAAGTTTACCTCACCCCAGAATTTGATACAGGGAATATTAAGTTTTGGTAAGTGAAAGTGGATAAAAAGCTTTGTAGCAAGCCCTTCACAGTCCCATACCTATTAAAAATAGCTGCGGACAGATCTGATTTCCATTCGTCAGAGCAAAAAAGACTGCCAGGCAGTTCATCTGTGTCTGTCACTAAGTATATTTTCTGATTGCCCTTTTAGTCAGCTCCTTGCACAACTTCTCTCCAACAAGTGTATAGTGTTCCTGAATCAGCTCCTCTGAAAGGTTATCAGCTACTAAACCCAAAATAGCCTCCAACCACAAAGGTAGCCGCAGCAGCAGGGGTGGAAATCTTTGCATCCCCTTGATACATTTGGTTCAGTCATATGTCTATCAATGTATGTAATGTACTTACACATTATGATACATTATGATGGTTTGGACATTGCTTGTCCTCATCCTCCCCCCCCCCCCCCCCCCCAAAAAAAAAAAAAATCACCTAGACTAGATTCAGATGTCTGGAAGCTAAGGAATGAAGCTATATTTACAGCTTAGCACAATTTACAAGCATATATATAGATACAATATATATACAGTTATATACAAGTTAAAAGTAATATGGGAACACAATACCCCTCACAGAACAATCAGATTGCCAGGAGGGCTCCTGACCCAAACATCTTCCCCCCTCCCTCTTTTCCTCCCTTCATAAATAACCAGATCAACCCATGTATATCTCGTGTGATAAACCTGGAGAGATCTGAGGTGAGATGTCAAAAAAGACGACAAGGAGGTTAGAGGAAAAAGGGTTAGGTCGGATTAGAGTTAAGGCAGAGGCAACCACAGAGACCAGACCGCCAGAAAGAAGGAGCTGAACTGAGAGCTGAGAAGTGTGTGACAAGTGAGTGTCTTATCTCTGTTTTGATTAGCTGTGTTTCTCAGCAGAATGGGTGATATAGGGTGCTGTTGTTTTTTTTTTCTTTCCTCTCACAGTTAAGGATTAATTTATCTCAGTAAAATATTACAACTAGCCTCAAACCAACACATATGATTCTTAGTGCACTTTTAAAGGGTGCTTACAAGTCTGCAAATTCTGTTCCTGTTTTAAAACATGTTATCTTCTAATAATTATTTAAGGCATGCTGGAAGACAGAGTCTATATCTTTAGGAGGGCTTTTAATTTAGAAGACGTGTCCCTATGTTTTGCAAGTCTCTGATTTATGCAGTGGCACCAGCCACATGATTCACCATTGATTTTGATTTGAGAGTCGTGGTTCAAACCATCCTAGTCTGCTCTTCCTGTGGCATGACCTCCCAAGCCCCTGAAGTCAAGGGCAGATATTGTCTAACTTTAACAAGAATGAAGTCCTAATCCCTCTAAGCACCTTTTCTAGATAAGCCCTTGGTGCATGAAAGAGTGTGTTGCTCTGACTGTGTCCACATAATGAGAGCAGTGTAACTCTCCTAGAGCAGCCGGGTGCCGTAACAGCTCCTCCAGCTCACTCCTTTCTGTACAGCTCTGTTTATGGTGAAGCTTTTATACAGCCACATGCAGCATTTCTCTTAAATAGCCACCTGGCAAAACTTTGCTGCCCTTGGCCTTGACTGTAGTGGATGGGAGTATGTGCTGAATCCTAGATGCAGCTGACCCTATTTGGGTTCTTGAGATGCAGGACAACAAGGGTGAACACCATGGAGGGATTGAGTCTGAGGGTGAGACCTGCATTTGACCTGGCAGTTAGAGGTGTTCCAGCTGCATGTCAGCTGAGTGTGCCTTTTAGCAAACATTCCCAGCTAAAGCTAAAGACCTTGATGCTTACAAACCACAGATACCTAGGGTATCTAATACGGCAGGCTCAGGTGCTGCTGCTCAGTCACTGTGTCACACTGGTTTCAGCAGTCAAGTAGTTGATTTCACTACCAACTTTTAGCTTATTGGTCTTTAGGAGAAATGAAAAAGGAACCAAGTGGTTTTGTCATTCAGAAGCATCAGTTTGTTTCCTATCATGACAATCCTGCGGTTCTTCTCCAGGAAGGTTACTTTCTTGGCTTGTACCCTTGCAACAGCAGCCAGAATAGTATCAGCAGCCTCATGCCTCAGTTAACTCAGCTTTACATGACATTAAAGAGCATGCCAAGCCAATGAAAATGGGAACCTGAGCAGTGGTAGGCGGTAGCCATTCATCTGCTCCTTGTTGCTTTGGCTTGTTTTCACTGCCATAGAATCCTCTGTCCAAGTCTGGTTGCCTCCGGCAATGGCAGAATAGATAGGGCAGTGCAGACACAATATGCAAGAAAGAGCGACCTATTGTAGAGAGAGTTTTGTGTTTGTGACTTGTGCTGTCATGCAATGAAATTGCTTCTGTTTGGACAGGGAAGGGAGCGATGGCTGGTTGCTGCACAGAGTAGCTGGTATTGCAGTGAGATGCTACTTCCCCAAATGAAAGAACCTTTTCCCCTCAACTTGTGCCTGGTCCTTTTTGATTGTGGCATACCCATGTTACAAACACTGGACTTAGCTATATCTTGGGAAACAATCAGAAGTGAAAAGGAGAAAGACTGCCCACTCATGTACTTTGGTCTGATACTCTGCAGCAAGTTGTGAATTGTGTCTTCACAGAGTGTGAAGAGAACTGGAGAATGAAGAGAGGTCCTGAGCATTGCAGAGAGGTGCAAAGCCACAAGAGAAAACATGAGGGCTGGCCAGTGTGCCAGTGGTAGAGGGTGCCAGGTGCTGCCCCCTGGGTTGGGTGTCTGCTAGATGGCTTTGTCCTGGGGTTGCCTTAGTGCAGTACCATGTCAGAGCAGACATACTTCACTACTTGGAAAGAGTTATGAGCTCAAGCACAGCATCGTGTTAATTTAGCACTCATAATTCTTCATTTTGAGTCCATATCTTCTAGACAATGATACCCAGAGCCACAGAGATACCTAAATCCTATCTGAAGAGTGTCTTACACTGAAAGCTGCTACCTTGAGGTGCTCTAGTTTTTGGAAATAACTTCCCAGTTTGGCAGCAGTGCGGCACGAGCCCGCAGTGCTGTGCCGGTGGAACAGCTCTGTGTGAAATGCTTCTCCCAGCCAAGAGTGTGCATGGTTCAGCATCAAACACTGACATCCATCTCCCCAGCTGTAGGGGCTAACATCTTGGCTAGTCAACCCAGACTCCCTTCCTAGACCAGGAAGGGAAATGAGTGTTTGTGGAAAGAGGTTTGTCTTATAATAAAATAGCTGTTTGATATCATTCTTATCTAGTCGCTCCCTGCCTGGAGGCCTGTTGGGGTGGTATAAGACAGGGATTTGGGTCTCTTCTCTTTCTGAAAGGATTCTCAAGCCAACTTCTTCCTGTAAGGCCCAAATCACTGGGTTATAAACCACCCTGATGGGGCAGGACCTTCTCCTAACTAACTAGTGACAAGATGAAATGATTTCTGTGCCAGGGGAGCTCTAGATTGGATTTCAGGAAAAAATTTTTTTACTGAGTGGTCAAGCATTGGAACAGGGTGCCCAGGGAAGTGATGAAGTCACCTTCCCTGGAGGTGTTAAAAACACTTGTAGACAGCAATTTAGAATGTCTTTTGATGACTTGGTGGTGTTGGGTTGGTGATTGGGCTCCATGATCCTAAATGTCTTTTCCAATTGAAACAATTCTACGATTCTGTGATTCTATGAAGCATCATCCTTCACCCAAGAGATTGGGTGGATAAGATGACCATTGCCTTTACAAAACTTGTGCAAAAATGAAGAACAATAATGTGAGGAGTAGCATGCCTCTCCTCAGAAAACACTTATCACTGAATGAACATGGTTATAATTGAAATATACTGTGTCCAGTTCTGGGCCCCCCAGTATAAGAGGGATATTGAGATGCTTGAACGTGTCCAGAGAAGGGCAACGAGGCTGGTGAGAGGCCTGGAGCACAGCCCTACGAGGAGAGGCTGAGGGAGCTGGGGTTGTTTAGCCTGGAGAAGAGGAGGCTCAGGGGAGACCTTATTGCTGTCTACAACTACCTGAGGGGTGGTTGTAGCCAGGAGGAGGTTGCTCTCTTCTCTCAGGTGGCCAGCACCAGAATGAGAGGACACAGCCTCGAGCTGCACCAGGGGGAAGTTTGGGCTTGGGGTGAGGAGAAGGTCCTTCACTGGGAGAGTCATTGGCTACTGGGGTGGGCTGCCCGGGGGGGTGGTGGAGTTGCCATCCCTAGACCTGTTCAAGGTGGGATTGGACATGGTGCTTGGTGCCATGGTCTAGCCTTGAGCTCTGTGGTGGCAGGTTGGACTTGATGATCTATGAGGTCTCTTCCAACCTTGGTGATACTGTGATACTGTGAAAGACATGGCCTCAGGCAGAAGTTTCCCACCATCTGAGGAAAGCAGTGCTCTGACTGCTGGACTATTATGTGAACGATTGGCGTGTAGCTCCATCCTCCACCTGCATTTTAGTTGAAAGACAAGTGCCTGAGCAGCTGAGTCAAACCTAAGGTGCTTGGCACAGTTGCATGTTAAGAGAGGCACCTGGACTAGCCAAACAGTGGCAGGCATAGAGCAGCACTACAGCGAAGCCTCTGGGAGCCAGAGCAGGTTGAGAGGAATGTGCAAAGCTTGGGTTGTGCTGGTCTGAGGCTAATTGGAATATTTTACTGAGGGAAATTAAATCCTTAGTTGTGAGAAGAAAGAAAAAATAACAGTACCCTATATCACCCATTCTTCTGCTGGGAAACACAACCGGTCAAAATATAGGTAAGACACTTCTCACACACTTCTCAGCTCTCACTTCTGTTCTGCTCCTTCTTTCTGGTGGTCTGGTCTCAGTGCTTGCCTCTGCCTTAACTCTAATCCAACTTAACCCTTTTTCCTCTAACCTCCTTGTCGCATTTTTGACATCTCACCTCAGATCTCTCCCGATTTATCACACGAGATATACATGTGTTGATCTGGTTATTTATGAAGGGAAGGAAAGAGGGGGGTGATAGAGGAGGTTTGGATCGGGAGCCCTCCTGGCAATCTGGTTGTTCTGTGAGCGGTATTGTGTTTCCATATTACTTTTAACTTGTATATAACTGTACGTATTTGTGTATATATATGCTTGTAAATTGTGCTAAGCTGTAAATATAGCTTCATTCCTTAACTTCCAGCTGCATGAGTCTACTCTGGGTGATTTCATAAGAGTGGGGGGAATGTGGGTAACACCCAAACTATCACACCATGAAGGTAGCACCCTGGCTGACAGCTTGTGATGGGCAGCTGAATGTGTCCCCAGAGACACTGACAGCATCTGTGGAGCCAAGGAAGCTTTTGGCATCAGAGCACGAGGGACTGCAGTAGAGGGTGGAGCACCATTCTGCCTCCTTTACAACAGGAGATATCTTCCTGGTCCTAAGTGAATCCTTTAATCTTCCAAGAACTGACAGGGCCCTCCTCCCTTTCCTCTTGAGGAAAGAGTTGGCTGCAGGAAAGGTTTCACAGAAACACTTTTGTGTCTTACAATAGATGCAGGATTTTTTAAAAGGCTCCAGATTTAGGCATTTTCCCTAGGCCAGCACATCTGTGACTCCTGCACCCTCAATGCCTGCACTGTGCAAATGCAACACCTCTTTCTTGGGGCTGGGCACCCTGCTGTGATGACGGACCCCCATGAGCCTTGATGCAATGCCCAGTCCTATGTGGAATCTCTCTGAGCTGCTGCCAAGAGCTGTTTCAGGCTTCACTCTGTGAGAGGCTCACTCCTCTGAAGACTAGCATTGAAAAAAGTGAATAGCAGTGACTGAATTTTCCCATTTGCTTGTGTCCATGTGAAATGTCTGTGGCTGGTTGCAGCTGACCATGCTATAAATGAGGCTGCCTTGTGCTACAGCTGATGTACCAAGGCAGTGTGCTGCTTACCTGCTTGGCTCCAGTGATCAGCCTTCCTTGGTATGTTTGAGTGCACTGGCAGAGTGGCAACTTGCAACATCTTGTCCTGAGCTGCATTTTACTGGGATAATTAATATTCACTCTTAAGTTTTCCTTACCAAGCTTTTTCTTTGTAGGTTGCAGATGATGGCCTTTGCCTCACAAGGGAGGCACACTGAGCCAGGGCCAGTGAGGGAGCAACTGAAATAAAGGCAGCTATGCTCTACCTCTCTCAGCCAAGAGCAAAGATGGGCAACAAGGAGCCTCCTAGAGCCTGGTGTGGTTTCTCTAAGCCAGACCATGCCTCCTCCCAGGACACAGCCTGTACCTTTGGCTTGTGCACCGACATGAAGGTCTACCATGGGGATGAGGAAAAGCAACAACAAATGGGGTGGCTGAAAGCATGTCAGCACTGAGGGTATATGTTAATAAACCACGATGCTGCTTTTTCATCACATCCTTCCCCTCTTTCTCTTCTGCCCCAGGATACTTTTAAAGCCTGCAGTGAGATGCCAGGTTGCAGATTATGCATTTCAGATCTAACTGAAAACAGATGCCACATTCCTGCAAGCCGTTTCCCCATGCTGGCCACAGCAGCCCTGGAGTTGTGGGAGCTGCCAGCACTGGGGCATATTGGGAGGGCATGGTGCCAAGTACATTACCCTGCCCTTCACCTCTCCTCAGGGCCCCAGTGCTAGCTTTTGGTTTGTTTTAGTGCCCAGAGGGGAAGCTGAGAACAACCTCTAACTTTTTGTTTTCTTTTTTCTCCCTCCCCTATTAGTGTTAGCGTTTGGGAAGCAGCTAAAATTAGTATTCCTTGAAAAGAGTAATGCTCTCATCAGAGAGTACATGTTTGGTTTTTGAAAAATTCCTTCCCCCCCAAAAACCCAAAACTGCTTCTTTCTGGTTGTGTGGAGCAATTTGCTTTGCAGCTGGTGAAAAAGGTGTCCATATATCCTGCTTTAACCCATAGCAGGGAGCTCGCTGCTGCTTCATTACAGGAATTAAAAAGAGAATCAGTTACATGCAAAGACATTCATCAAGTGAGTTTGCTCCCTACTTTGCTGAACTTGTCCTGTGAACGCTGTGCTGGCACAAGATCCTGGCGAGGCCATGGGAACCTGCACCGTGGTCCCCGCAGGATTTAGCTGGAGGGACCAGAGATATCGTGGTCCCTCTGTGGGCTTGCCAGCAACAGCTCTGCTGTGCTGCAGCGGTCGGTAGCCATGGGGACGTGGGGACAGCCCTTCTCTCAGACAGCAAATAAAATCTCAGCCTGAGGATGGCTGCATGTGACAAGCCATGCTGCTGTTTCAAGGTTTCATGATCTTAAAGAGAAAGGATGGTTGAGGGGAGAGAAGTGCCCTTCCTGTATCTATTAAATAAATTAAGTTTGATGGGGCTCTGCTATTGTCCCCTGAAGAAAAGAGGGCTTTTAGGGAGCAAAGGAGCTGAAGTGTCTGCCAGAGTGTCTAATCGATGGAAAGTCTTTACCTAAAGAAGCTACAAGGCTCAACTAAGTTGGCTAAAGCCAAACAGACTATTTCATTTTAAACGAAAACGAGATAAAAGCTTCTTCCCAGCACATGGTCAGAAATAATAGTGCTGCCTCCTGGCTTCTTGAACCTCACCCAGAATGCACTAATTTATTTGCTGAACTGAAGGGCCCTTCCCGACTTTAGGGAGGCTGAAAATGTAGCTCTTGCTTGTATTACAGTAGAATATGAGAACTTGCTTTAAAAATACCAGGCTCTGAGTTGACAAGTTTTGAAGAGCATCAGTGCTGATCAAATCTTAATATGAATATGGCACAGGGAAAAAAAAAAAAGTTCTGGTGGGTTAAGTGTCTTTGTGTTTTGAAAGTGATTCTTACTACTCTGGTAGTGGAAGTAGTGGTGATACAGGCTATATTTCTACATTTCCACATATTTTAACAACAGAAGAAATATTTTGAGATCTGGAGTTCACTGAAAGTGGGTCTGTATGGCCCACAGAGCTGGCCTGGAGTGCTGGGGCAGACCATTGTGGCTCTATAAGAAAGCCTTTGGGTGCTCTTTTCCATAAAAAAAACTGACAAGCCAACTGCCTTTGAATAGATGAAAGGCTGTGTGTGGGAAGGGCTGAGCAGCCAGTTGGGTGCTAGGTAAAGTCAAAACATTCAAAATGTGCCTGATGTTCAAAATGTGCCTGCTACAGATGGTAAAGCTTGTCTGAAGCAATGGCTGGCTGAAGAATGGCTTCCCTTGAGACAGCTACTGGCATTAAAGCTGCCCTTTGCATTTACAGCAGATAGTATCCTGGGCAGAACTATTGATGTGCTGCAAAAATACATACTTGCTTCTTTCATGGCTACAATTCTATGTACATGCTGTGCTTTTTCTGCTCTAAGTTTTTTTTTTCCTTCTTTTTCTTTATTTTTTTTTTTCCTTGATTCTTTCCCTTTTCAAAATGTTTCCCAAACAATAACTATTGTTTGTATTACAGGGTGTCCCTAGGATGGGACAATTTCCCAATGGCATTTGTCAAATTAATGTAATATTTCACTTTAAGCATGTGCTTGTTTCATACAGTTACAGGCTCACGTTTTAAAACATGCCTATTTTTGTTTAGGTAATTGTAGCTGTGGTGGGTTTACACCACTCAGAGTTTGGGATTTAACCCCTAAAGGTAAATTACCACACTACTAAGAATTTGGAAGTAAAATGAAATTATTATTTAGAGTAGTAGGCTAAATCAGAATCATAGAGTCATAGAATCAGCCAGGTTGGAAGACACCTCCAAGATCATCCATTCCAACCTAGCATCCAGCCCTGCCCAATCAACTAGACAGACTATAGCACTAAGTGCCCCATCCAGTCTTTTCTTGAACACTTCCAGGGATGGCGACTCCACCACCTCCCTGGGCAGCCCATTCCAATTCTGTGAAGAACTTCCTTCTCACATCCAGCCTCTACCTCTCCCGGCACAACTTGAGACGGTGTCTCCTTGTTCTATTGCTGGTTGCCTGGGAGAAGAGACCAACCCCCACCTGGCTGCAGCCTCCCTTCAGGTAGTTGTAGACAGCAATGAGGTCACCCCTGAGCCTCCTCTTCTCCAGGCTAAACAACCACAGCTCCCTCAGCCTCTCCTCATAGGGTCTGTGTTCCAGGCCTCTCACCAGCTTCATTGCCCTTCTCTGGACATGTTCCACTATCTCAACATAAAAGGTAATGTGCATATATAAATACATATATACATATACAACTAGACAATAGCCCAGACACCCCCCTGGACAAAGCGCAGGCTGCCACAATATCTTCTCTCTTCTTACCAATAACCCAAACCATGATTGGCACAGAGCAGGGAAGGCCAGAGGGAGAGACTTTGGGAAAAACAAGCAAGTAAGACATAAAGAATACTCTGAACTTCCAACTACATAGCAAAATAACAAGCCAGCGAAATGGGTTAAATATCTGTTGTATCTTGTTCATCTCCTTTAGGGACATACATTCCTTGAACTCTCTCTGGAATTGTATGGAAAGCCAGGTGGGGGTTGGTCTCTTCTCCCAGTCAACCAGCAACATAGCAAAGGGACACAGTCTCAAGTTGTGCCAGGGGAGGTATAGGCTGGATGTTAGGAGGAAGTTCTTGCCAGAGAGAGTGATTGGCATTGGAATGGGCTGCCCAGGGAGGTGGTGGAGTCACCATCCCTGGAGGTGTTCAAGAAAAGATTGGATGAGGCACTTAGTGCCATGGTCTAGTTGACTGGCTAGGGCTGGGTGCTAGGTTGGACTGGATGATCTTGGAGGTCTCTTCCAACCTGGTTGGTTCTATGATTTACAATTTACAATGAAGACACTAGTCTTAAACTGTAACAGCAGCAAACTTAGTGGTTAGGAAGTAATGCTCATTACTACTATTATTGTGGTTAGTTAAGCTGAATCTTTCAAGTGTGGGAGGGTGAAAGTAGAAGGACGTCATGTTCTAACATGTCTTCATCCCTGGACAGGGATTTTTGTTTTTAAAACATGCTCAAAAACTCTTTGTGTTTACTGCCTTCCTGTACTTTAAAAAGCTGGTTTTATCACCTCTGTTATTGACTTTATTTCAGAAGTGAATACCATGAGTGTGAGAAAAATATGTGTGTGTGCTTTAGATGCAGCTCGTTGGGATGAAAGCAGTTTTACCTTTCTCTGTAGACATCTCTCCATACTTCTGACTACCAAAACCTCTCTGCCTGAGAGTAGGTAACCTAGTGTGAGAATGGCAGGGGGGCAGCAGCTTGCAAACCTGCCTATCTAACCAAGTGCTGTGGATCTGATGGAGAGCATCATACTGGGATTGAGACACCCTCCTTGCCTTGTTTTCCCACAGGGTCTGGAGCTTGATGCCCTTGGTGTGCAGAGATACATGCATATAAAATCAGGCAGAGGTTTCCCCTCTGCATTGGGTTCAGGGAAAGGACAAAGCTCCTGGGTTAGGATCAGCAAGGATTTTGTAATTGTGAATTTGGTCACTGTGAATTTATAAACTGAAGCATGTGTTTGGAAAGCTTTTAATAATATTCTGAAGCCTTTCTTCAAAGTATTTATAGGAATTATTAAAAAATCTTTCAAGAGTGTTCGATCTAATGGAAATCTTATATAGAGCAGGGATAAAACAGGAGAGGTTCTTTGGCAGGAGTCATTAATAAGCTCAAATGGGAAGAGATTGTCAGAAAAAGGAAATTCTCTGGCTCTGCAGGATGACAGGTAATTAATAATTACTGCAGTTATCGTAAGTAACGAATAGCATACATTCTGATTGTTCATCAGTGGCTTGCCAGGCTTCATTACTCACAGATTCTTTCTAGTAAGAAACTCAAACACCAACAAGTGCATTTCTTTGTGCTTTGGTGCAAGTTCAGGTCTTTGTGAAATCAAGAAGGTGATGTTTGATATTGAGCCAGAATAACTCTGTTTCCTTAATTATGGAAAGGAGTCCTGCTGAAGACTTTGACACAGCTTTACAAATCTGTTAGCAAGGCTGCAAAATCTTGGGCTCTTGCCTTTGAGCCCACAGGCAAGTGTCTCAAGGCATGAGGGAGTGTGAATTCTCCTGTGACCCACTAAGCTTGGAAAAGCTGAGTGTATTTGCTCTCATTAAAAAAATATAGTGTCTCAGTTAACACAACGGGATGACCTCAAAAATGGAGCCTGTAAGGAAGTTATTTACACTTCCAAAGCATTAGGATAAGGAGAAGTACAGTAGCTGAAGCCTGCTGTTGGAGAAAAGTCCTATACTGCAGCAAAGAATTAGGTGCCTTGTATGCCTTATGGAGCAATGAGATGTAGTGTTAGTACTGCTGTTAAAAATGGTTAGCCTTTTGGGAATGCTTGCATCATGTGCAGGTTGCACAAGTGGCTCTTGTGAAAGCCGTCCTAAGGAAGCAAATAACTTGATGGAGAAACTGTTTACATTTTGGAGTGAGATCTGTCCAAAGGAGGTATCATAAAGTGGTGTAGATTTCTGTGTTCAAAGAAAAGTAAGAGCAGGAGAGCAACTCTGCAGCAAGACCTCCAATTAAAAAAAAATTAAAAAAGGAATAAGGCAATAGGGAGCAAAAAATTAGCACCAGAATGTTAAAAATGGGAAGCAGAAGTTGTTGTGATCAAAAGAAATGGTATCTTGGAGGAGTGATCTCTGATAGCCATTAAAACTGTATGAGGAGAATGATTTATATACATTCATGGAAAACAGTGTGTAGTGATCTGATGGTATGGCTGAGAACTGATCAATCTGCTGGCTTGTGTTTGAGTCCAATAAAAAGTGCCTGATAAGTTCCTAGGCAGGGTGGGAGGTGTCTCAAAGAAATTAAGAGGTTTCCTGACCAGGGCAAGGTCAGCAGTTGGAGGCTGCTATTGGAATAGCATATGCTGATAAGGAGGAATGTGCAGTTATAACAATTTCAGTGTTTTGGGCAGGTACCCTAGAATAATTTATTTGAGTGACTGAGAGTATTCAAAGTGCATTGAGTTATATTAACATTATTCTGAGGTGTATAACTACTAGAGCATTGGAAAAAAAAATGTCATTTTCAGTGACAGACCTGTTTGAGCCAAGGCTATGGAAATGTGTGAATGCTGTCACGGTATGTACAATTTTCAGGTAACTGAGTCCCTGTCACCCAGGGTAGAAACAATTTCCTTGGCTATTGCTCAGTGGATGCTAATTCTCTTTGTAAATTAATTTTGATGATAAAGAATGGCATCTGCATACATGAAGAAATGTGGCATGTGTAGTGAGCAACTTAAGGCTGAAAAAGTGCTTTAGATGATGAGACCAGGACAGCATATTTTAGTTCATACCATACACAGCAGTGATGCAAATATTATTCACTAATGGGTGCTAGAAAGGAAGAGGAGGCTGCAGAATTCATAGATGAGAGGGATAAATTAAGAGGAAGATGCAAAGTTTAAGCAGAACTTGTGTTGCTCAGCCCTGGCTCAGCAATTTGCAGACCTAAGGGAGACCAGCAGTACTCCAGGCTCTTAGGGAGGAGTTTCAGGAGTGATGCTACTTTGTAAACGGTCATACAGCCACTGATAAACCCAAAACTTTTGGATGTGTGGGATGCCATTCCCATGAGCTTAGCTGGGTGAAAGGGGTGTACAGCCCCACTGAAAAGTATTTGGTACTGCTGTTACCAGATATTTTTCAGGAAAGGAAACTCTATAATTAGACCGACGTGGTCTCATGACTGTAGAAAAGCAGATGAGTATCCCCATACTTTCATCAAAATAGAGCTGACTATTGAGGGTGCCAAATACTCAACGGAATTCTCCCACTGAGAAACTGAAGGCAGAAGAACAGAGTGTCTCTCCGTCCCAAAACTCCATGTATCCAGCACCACTGACCATGCTCTCGGCTTCCATAAATCCATCATGGTGTTTTGCTCTTGTGAACATGTAGAAGGGGAGAGCTTCCTTCAGAGAAGGCTGTTGGCCTCAATGCTTTGCATATTCAAAATCACAACCACCCTGTTGTGTGGAGCAACAAGAAGAGGACCAGTGCTGGTATTTGGACATGGAAAACTTCTATGTTTGACAAAACTGTGGCATTTGTGTGGCATTTTTCTCAGAAGACCAAACAAGCTGCCTTCCTTAAATTATCCATTTGGCTCAAACAAGTGATATCAGGGTTTCTGTTGGGGTGGTTTGAAATGGAGAGAATAAATGCAGTATGTTCTTGGTTGTTTACCAAGACTGAAGGATGAGGCATCTGAGAACTTCATGCTAACATGGAGCCCTTTCAGCTCTGGAGAAACAAAACTGAGGGGTGCAAGCTAGCTGCAATGGGAACTGGAAAAAAAAGAAACTAAAATGTGGAGGGATGCCTTTAACATGGTGAGAACCAAAGGGCATCTTTGGATGGTCTCCCAGAGAGTTGACTTCTGACAAACGTATCTTATGACCACATTTATAAGCGTCGCAGAAGATTTTTAAATCTCTGTTTTTAAACTGGATCAGCTCACCAAAGGTTTTGGTGGTTCTCATGGGATTTGGCATCATAGTAGAAGGGTCTGTTGCTGACGCATGATCTAGGCAGCGTTACATTTTGTACATAATGAAGCAGGATGCCTCTTCTCTGGCTCCTCTCCTGAATGTTGTCAGATTACTCCATACACCGTTGACAGTGCTGACAATAAAGCTCTTGGAAAACATATGGCCACCCTTAAGTTCCTGGTCCTAACCAGGAGCTACTGAAATGGTACCAAGCTCCAAGGACTGTTTGTAAAGACTGCAAGAACCCATTTAGCTGCTGCTCAGAGTCAATGCTTAAAGCCAAAAGCATTGCTTAAAAACATTCCTTGTGAAGATGCTGAACAAATTTTCCCTCGTGTAATTTTTGGATGTTTTTCTTTGGTGGCTACCATGTGTCCTATATGGATTTGTTCCTCTTGCCCATCTTTCTAAACTGGTATTTGTGTGGGAAACTGGCTGTTTGCATATCTCTTCTTCAAAATACAGCCATGCTTCTCATGAAATTAGTGCTTGTGGATGGCCATCGAGTCTTCTGCAATCCTTCTCTCTGGTCAGTCATGCAGCAGTCAGTGACAAGTGCGTGAACTGTGAGGTGGCAACCTCCAGGAATGAACAGCAGCAAACAGCAGCTAGAATTAAATTTGGCTAGGGACATTAAGGGGAACAAGAAGAACTTCAGATATATTAGTGAGAAAAGGAGAACTAGGGAGAATGTGAGACCCTTCCAAAAGGAAAATGGAGAGCTGGTGACAAAAGATACAGATAAGGCTGAAGTGCTCAATGACTTATTTGCCTCAGTCTTCAATGGCAAGGGCTCCTGACAAAACGTTCAAATCCCAGAGGGCAAAAGTAAGGACTGGGAGAAGGAAGATCTGCTCACTGTAATTGAAGATCATGTTCATGAGCACCTAAGGAATCTGAACATGCACAAGTCCATGGGGCCTGAGGAGATCCACCCACAGGTCCTGAGGGAACTGGCAGATGAAGTTGCTAAACCACTGTCCGTCATATTGGAAAGGTCATGGCAGACTGGTGAAGTTCCTGCTGGCTGGAAAAGGGCAAACATAATGCCCATCTTCAAGAAGGAGGGAAAAAAGGATGACCCCAGGAACTACAGGCCAGTCAGTCACCTCTGTACCTGGCAAGATCATGGAGCAGATCCTCCTGAAGGCTCTGCTAAGGCAAATGGAAAACAAAGCAGAGGTGATTGGTGGTAACCAGCAATGGCTTCACCAAGGGCAAATC
>WAAF01010017.1:0-136923 GCA_013400475.1 Tricholaema leucomelas | reverse complement strand
AAAGTGCAGCACTCAGCACTTGGCGCCATTGAATGCCATCCCATTGGACTCTGCCCATCTGTCCAGGTGGTCAAGGTCCTGCTGCAGAGCCCTTCTGCCCTCCAACCCAGCCACATCAGCCCCCAACCCCTGACATCCTGTGAGCCTGTGACAGACAGAAGAAAGCCACTGCTGCTCTCCTTTCTGACCCCCTGGAACAAGAGTTCCAGGTCACTTTTCTGTTCAGCATCAATTCCTGGTCAGTTTGGTGTTGAGAAAGTTGTTGTCCAGATTTTGGCAGCAGAGAGGAGGCTTTGCTCACCAGGATGGAGACACAAAGGGTAGCACATCAGAGGACTATTCATCTCACCCACCTCCAGGTGTCTGCTTCAGGTTCCTGTGTGCCCTGAGCTAGATTGGATGGTCCTGCTCTGGCAGGGGGGTTGGACTCGATGATCTGGTTGATTGGCCAGGGCTGGGTGCTACGTTGGACTGGATGACCTTGGAGGTCTCTTCCAGCCTGGTTGATTCTATGATTCTATGAGTCTATGAAATAAATAACCCCACCCCCCCTCATAAACGAATAATCAAAACAATCCCATGCATACACATGTGCTTCTAGGAAGATATCTAATATAGTTGAGTCAACTATCACCTTTCAGAAGTTGTGAAACTTTTTTTTTAGCTGCCAGTTATCCCTATTTCAGGTATGTGAATAACAGTAGAAAATTAAGTGCAAGTGTTTTGATAGAGTAAAATGTCCTTTATATATTAATGCAACTTCCAGAATGTTTGTGCAGTTTGAGTGCGATGCTTATTGGGCAGTTGCTGTTACTGAAACGGGCTGCAATAACAAGAGCTTAGTTAGCTTCGGTACAGGGAGACTTGCAGGAGCCAGGAACTTCCTGAGAGCACAAGTCAAAGGGGCAACATTTTAGATTTTTCTCCTAAATATAACTTCTTTTTGGGCAACCCTAGAAGTTAAAAAAGCATTAGATGTTGTCATTACAGTTGCTGGAGTGAGACTTGAGGTATGTGAGGGGCTCCACCTTGAGCTCTCCCTGATTCTGGGGCCAGAGAGCAGAGGTAATGGGTGGGTGAGGCAGGGGATACACCCACATAGAATTGAGCAATGCAGAGTTTGGATAACCTAGCTAAAGTCTATCTTGATACGATCCTGAGGGATGGGGATGGAGAGGTGAAAGAAAGTATGAGTTACATCAATATGGATTTATCTAGACTCATTCCAGGCTCTTGATTTTGGCTGTGCATGACAAACATGTGCAGCCCCTCTGGTCTCATGCCATGATTTAGAGCTGTGTTCTTGCCTCTTGATGGTTGTCAGGGTTTTCACATGGGTAAGCTTTCCAGAAACTTGTGAAAGTTTCCCTCTTTGTCTGTGTTTGAAACAATAAATTACTGCTGCTTGTCTTCCACTTGCATCCTAGGAAAAGCTTGATAAAAGATTAGATGAGCAGAACAGGGAAAAACAACTCAGAATTATCTGAGTGGTTTGGTTTGATGTTTCAGAAAAAATTCAAATCCACTACATAGAAAGATTCGAAAAAGAAGCAAAGGGCTTAGCAGATAACTTACAGAGTAAATTTCTTTTGTCCCTCTCCCATCAAATGTTCTCTAATATCCTGGATACAATGCTTCCTGAGATGGTGGTTTGCAGCCCTCCTCTGATCTGGACCTGTTCTCCCTTTCTGTGTTTGTCTTACCTGCCAGGAAATAGGGAATCTGGAAGAAGGTGTCCTTCAGCTGCTGCAATGACAGTGTGTTGTCTAGTGATGTGGAAAATACAGGAACTGTACAGAAGTTAATACTAGTAATATTTTTTTCTTAATATGTATTTTTAATTAATATATTTTTATATTCTCCTGTTCTCAGCATACCTCAACTCCTGCCCATGATGAGAGAGGTTGTGGGTAACTGCTGGGAAGAACAGTCGTGTTCCTGTACTCCTATTGCCCTTCTCTTCCCTACTGCAGGTTTTATTGGCTGGAAGTGTTTACTGCTGGCAATATCTGGTGCAGAGATTGCTGTACTATGCTTAATGGTGGAGAACAGGAATTGGTTCTGTCTTAATGTATTTGTTCAAAGAAAGAAAAGGCACAGGAGTGTCATAAAGGGCCTTCTATTTCCAAAATCACCTCAGAAGCACTCTGTGACCATCACAGTGCTATAAATCCTCCCACAAACTCAGCATGGGTTTCCACATGCTGGGGTGTGAAAGATGCCTAGGGGACTATTCTCCCTCCCATTGGCAGCCCTACCAGCATAGCTGCACCATGGTGCTGTGGTTGCCCCCTCGTACTGGGGACACATACTTGCCTCCCTCCACTGCCACAGGGCCTGTTGTCATGCTCTTGATGGAGAATCTTTTCACTTTCCTCTCCCAGAGGTGGCGTTTGTACCTTGGTATCATTTACGTAGTGATGTAATTTTTGGTGATGGATTTGGTGATGCAGGTTCCTCCTTGGGTACCTTGCCAAGGCTTTCATTGAAACTGCCTCCAGGCCTTCCTGAAAGCACCCATCCCTTGTAGACCAGAGGTAGGTTCTGTCTGGATTTGGAAATGAGGGCTACTGCGAAAGGTGTGAGACTGTGACAACTTCATGAGGAAGATCTTGTAAGCCCTTCCTTGTAAGGGGATCTGTGAGAAGTGCAGTGAGGGAAAGCTGGGGTCTTTCCTGCAGGAGAGTCATGGCTTACCTGCTTGGCTTACCTTCTCTTAGCCACCTTGACAAAGACCAAGTAACAAGAACATCCTGTTGATTTTGCTCTCCTCAGGTGTTCTGCTGCCTGTTCTACCTATAGCAGGAACCAAGCCTACTTCTGATACACCCTAGTGCTGGTGCTGGCATTTGGTGTAGCCTTTTTCAGCTAGCCACACTCAATAAGCTCACTGGGTTCATCTCCTCATTCATGAAGAGTGATGCTTGTCACAGTCCATCAGTTGTGGTGAGGTCACTAGCATCTCCTGAG
Source organism: Tricholaema leucomelas (assembly GCA_013400475.1). NCBI lineage: Eukaryota > Metazoa > Chordata > Aves > Piciformes > Lybiidae > Tricholaema lacrymosa > Tricholaema leucomelas. The sequence goes on along the minus strand of WAAF01010017.1, from coordinate 133,953 downwards.
AGCATGAGTGGACAGTTACTGGTTGCTGCCCACCATTAAAGAGCTTTTTCATACTGAAGAGTGACTTCTATGTCCAAAGTACTTGGAATGTGAGCCATTGATTTGAAACAGTAGAAACATATTTACATGCTGCCATCCTGTTCTCAGCACTCCCCTCATACCCTTGAGTAGATGAGGCTTCGTACAAGTTGATGGACTTTGTTGTCTTTGAGACCAAGTTGCAGCTTTCTAAGGCAGACTTCATGCATTTTTCAGCCTCAGGAGCTTACAAGAACTTTTGCAGCCCTTTCTCTCCTGCTTCTTCTGGAGGCTTGATCTTTACCCTTTGATCTCTGGATCTACAGCCTTAGAAAAACAGTATTGCTGGGGTTGGGGCAGAGCCATCACATCTTCCAGGCTGTAAATCTAACTATTGTGCTTGAGCACTGCCTGTGATGCTTCTTATCGAGATCATTGTTCCACCCTTTCCTGTTTGGTTTCTTTCACAATTCCTTTTCAATGGGCTCCCTAGTAAAGAGCCCATCATAAACAAACACACAGAACTTTGCACAATGAAAAATAACATTGATTTCCCATTTTTCTTCTCCATGGCATAAAGAATGCACCCCAAATAAAATCCCAAAGGGATAGGAAAACATCTAAGAGTCATAGTCTCGAGTGGCAAACCGCTACTGGTGCGGCTGAGAACCCCCCATCTAGTTTCCAGCTTTCCCAGGGTATTCATAAGTGGGAGTGGGCAGACCCCCCTCAGCAGCCCCTCTGCTCCAACCCTCCAGCAAGGTCTCATGTTGATTCAGTGTCCTCTAGTGGCAAACGCATGGCACAAGCACAGTAACAGCTGGAAGAGGGGACCCCTTTCTGCCTGGCTTCAGGGATGATCAGAGGAATATGGCCTTGGAGTAAATAACTATGAGGAAGGAGGGGGTATTACATCTAAGCATCGCCCAAGTAATTGGTATAATGTGTAGTACCTATCGGTGTTAGCCAAGTCATAGTGTCATTGCCATCCGCTTTGGTTTTTGGTGTTAAAGAGGCTTCTGGAGGGTGCTGCTATTTCAATGCTTCAAGATACTCTTACAAGTGACCAAATTGTCCAGAATTTTTCAGAGTTGCTTGCTGTGAATGACAAATCATTTCCTAAGAGTAAAATTCACAGCTCTGCTTGGGTGAAAGATAAAAGGGGTAAGATGTGATAGTGAGATGAGGTTCTCTCCATCCCTGCAGCTGGCTGGGAGGCAAGTGCATTGCATAGCAGCAGCGGTGTTCAGGAGGGCTAATGGACTGGCCCTAAAATCTCTCCCCCATCAGCACTGGAAGTAGCCCACTCATTTTTGACATTTTCAGCACATTGGCATAACTACTTCTTGTCACATCCCATAGACTTCCATTACTTTAAGTATTGAAACAAAAAATGCATTTAAAGTGTTTTCATTGATCTCCTTTTCTAAGCTCTCTTGCAATTTCTTGCTTTCCCCCTTCCCTTACTTCTATTCCTATCCTTCCAAATTCTTCTGAACTCTGCTCTTGGATGCTGTTTCCTGACCTATGATTTAATGATTTCAAATCCCTCCAGACTTGCTGTTTTCTGTTTGGAGATGGACTCTGGCTAAGCTCATTTCTAGCGATGACATGAAGGCATGACTTGTTATTTTGGCATGAAGCACAAAGTCGATAGAGAGATCAGAAGATCAAATGGATCTCTGCATTAGGCTGGCTTCCTGGAAAAGATGATGCACTTTTAGTTTTGTTATCAACACGAGCTCCCAATTGAAAATATGTCATAACACTATCATTGAGGAATAATGATTCAGCTTCTCCAATAATGGAATGTTTATCCACACCAGAACACATCACTTCAGTGCCTGCAAAACCCCACAGAATATCTTTCTGAGTTGCAAAAACACACATCAAATCTTTGACTGTAATCGTTCTCCCACAAGTGGCAATCAAGCACTATCCAGTACTTTCCTAAAGCAGATGTAAAAAAAGTGGTTTTTATTTCCTGACTTTCTCCCTCGCCTTTTTCTGTCCCTGGAGGGGGCAAGGAAATCTCTTCAAAATGTCTGAGGTTTTTCAGATGACAGTGGTTGGCTGGCTTTGTTCCCTGTGCTGGGACTGCAAGATTACTTTATTTCTGCTTCCGGTTGCACAACATTTTGCGTCTGACAAACTGCTTTTGAATGTCTCCAACGAATTTTCTTACCAATCTACACTGTTTGGATAAAATGTGCAGCTGGTTCTCGAGGTCATATAGATGTCCAGACTTTTCTCCCTCCCTCACTTTGTGTTCAGAAGTTACAGAGTTTGCTGAGGACATCCTCCTTCTCTGGTCTTGGTGAAGTTTACTTCCAAAGCAGAACCATTTTAGAAAACAAACTTAAAGACTTCAAAGTTAAAGGCTGCTCTCAAAATATAGCTAGAAGGAAAGCAGCAGCTGCTCTCTTCTGGGAGAAACCCAGACCTGGCTCTACAAGCAGGTGAGGCTGGCACTAGCTAAGGATGGCCTGTCCCTGGGATGGTAAAATACCCCTGGTCTTACCACTTGCTTGGATAAGCCACAGTCCTAGAAAGCCAGGTTTGCAGCTTTCTGCCACTTAAGGGTGCATTTGGGTAGATGATGAACTTGTAATGCCGTTGCCAGTGGAGCAGTCTTGTCAGTGGGCTGTAGAAGTCGACAGTCTGGGTCTTCTTCTCCACTCCATCCCTTTCTCTTCCTCTCATGGCAGAAGCAGCTACTCCCCAAGCTCTCAAATGCAGTGTGGCAAAACCCATCTTTGCCCTTGTAACTAAAAGTGTGGAGCTGATTCAGATGGTGTGCACTGTATTACTCATGCTCAAGCTAATGGCAGGGCTCACATGGGCAGAAGGCAGTGAGGTTGGTTTAGGGCTCAGTGAGGGTTTTGTCTGATTGGAAATATTTTGTCTTAGATGCTCCTAGTTCCTGCTGGACCTGGAAGCCCAGAAGAGTTGGGAGCAGCTGCCTCAAAGCTGACTGAGCTGGGATGCTCCTCTACGCAGAAATAATGTTCTTCACAGCTGTTGGCAGTTCTTAATGTTTTTTTTTTTTTCCCTACCACGTTCCTTAAAACTGTCTATAGCACCTTGCCCTTTCCTCTAACTGCTAATTGTGCAAGAGGCAAGATATTTTCTGTTTGTCTGGAGATATGGCCACAGGCCAGTGGAAGAAGGTTCAATCCGCAGCCTTTCCACTGGCAAAGGCCTGGACTGGGATCTCTTCTGATTTTAATGCAACTCCTAGAAATATTAATTTCTTGAGTTCTGACAGATTGCACCAAAACTGCCCAAAAACTGGTCCAGAAAACAGTAGGTTTGCTGACAGAAAGAGAGATAAATTAAAACTACATAATCTTCATTTCCATGGGAACCCAAGCTAACATGAAAATCTTTGTCCTATCAGTCCACTCTCAGAAGTGAGAATATATAAAAGAAAATATGATTTGTGGAACTGCAATCTGTGACTTTCAGCAGATCTTCATGCCCTCGTACTTCTCCATCATCTGCTGCTTGTTACTATCTTGTCTGACCCTTACCTCATGCCAGCAAAGCTCACCTCGTGGTCTCAGAAGGGACCAACCTGCAGAGGAGTAGTTCCCTGGCCAGGGCACTTTATGTACAGCAGGATAGGTGGAAACCTAACAGAGATGTGAAGAAATGTGTTATGTGAATGAAGTGTCTAGATCATATTTTATATGGCCAAATCCTTTTGTTGTCGGACAAAAGCACCTTGAAATGAGGCAGAATTTGCTGAGAAACTTTTCAATGGATCCTGTATGAGAAATTCAGGGAACTATAAAATAGTTTGAGTTGGAAGGGACCTTAAAGATCATCTAGTTCCAGTTTCCCATGTACAGTCAGGGACACCTTTTACTAGACTGGGTTGCTCGAAACCCCGTCCAACTTGGTCTTGAACACTTTCAGGGAGGGGGCATCCACAGGTTTTTCTAGGCAACATATTCAGGTGTCTCACCATCCTCACAGTAAAGAATTAATTTCTAATAACTAATCTAAAACTACCCCCTTGAAGTTTAAGACCATTACCCCTAGGGATATGTAGTCAGTTCTTACTGAGTTGATGCACCCTTCTGTGACAGTACTGATGGACCTTGGTTTTCATGTGGCATGAGCTTTTACTTCAGACTGTGTAGAAGGTTTATGTTTGTGTTCTATATAGTTATGCAAGGCAATGTAAATAAACCTTTCTTGTTTTATCCTTTCAATCACCTCTTTTATGTTTTGTGCTGTAGAGAAGGATAACAATCTGGTACACTACTATGGTATCATCTTTCTTCCTAAAAAGAAAAGATGATGTAGTGATAGTGCATTCCCATCACCAGGACTTTCGACTCCACAATTAGCCGTTCAGTAAGTATGTGGATAAAGGTAAAGCCTAAATGTGTAACTGGTTAGGAAAACAGGAGCTGACTTGATTACACATGGGTATGTCTTGACTGGTGTTCTAAAAAATATGTGTTCATCTTATGCTGGTGGAGAAAAGGGTGAAGAAGATGAAACAAATCATGCACTCACTAGTCAGTGACTCACTGGTCAGTGACACCAAACTAAGCCACCCAATAGAGTAGTGCAACAGCATAGTAAATACTGCATATGCATGTGAGAAGAGTGATTTGATTTGGAAATGATTTGTAGTCAGTCAGGAAATCAGGTGTCATTGTGGCTAGATCAGTGCAAACATCTGGTACAGCAGATCAAAGGCAAATGCTATTTTGGGATGAAGCAGAGTGCTGTTGAAAGTAATATGATAACCTAATGTTTCAATCGATAATGTTTGGTAGGTTGTGATCAGTTTCAAATGCAGAAGGCCAGCCACAGAAACATAGTGGAAAGGACTAGAGGTGGTGGTATTGAATAGAAAAGTGGATACTGGGGCCATGGTGGGGATGGGCTTTCCTCCTGATACTACTGTTTAATTGTGGGACACTGCCATCAAGGCACCTTTTGCTTGTTTGCTGTAAGGCTGGCACTAGAATTGCTTACTCATGGCAGTGGTAGACACTCCAGCACTAGAAATCTTTACCTCTGCCTGTGTTGCTAGTTCATCCACACTTATATGGCTGGATCACCCAGATTGAAATCCCCAAGCTAAAAATCTCTTGATCATGTCTGACAACCTTTCCTTGCACTAGAATGTAATACTTTCTGTGTGCCAAAGTAACACCTGATTTGTTTTTCCCTGTAACCAGTTTGTAAAGGACAGGAGCAGACTGAAATATTCATTATGCTGGGTGCTTTCCAGACTTGTGGTTCTGACAGAATTTTACCCGTGATAGTCTCAGAGCATGGTTGAGAGTAGTAAATATTTTTTTGTAGATTATCTTAACAGAGGCCAATCAATTTTATCATGAAGCAGGGGAGGAATGCCAAGCCTAAGCAGTCTAAGAGGGATGGGGATAACAGCAGAGAGCAGGAGAATTCCAAATCAAATCACTTGAGGAAATGCCACTATCAAACTTTATCTGATTGATTTAATGACAAGTAAAATGTTCTGTGTCTAGTGTGGCAAAATCCACTGCAAAATAAGGTGCAAGTGTTTCTGCAGCACCAAAGCAAAACCAGGAATCTAGGGTCTACAAAGAACACAAACCAAATACATGCCAGTTATAAGTGGAGACAGAGTGGGAAGCTCGGTGAAGCATTGCCCTTCCTCTCTGCAGGCTGTAAACTAACTTGAGATAGACTGCTTACCTATTCTCCCATTCTGTGGTCTTTCTGTGCAAAGCTTATTCTGCTATTTTAAAGGTCACCTGTGATTCTGGAGCATGTGAGCAAGATCTGGAACAGAAAATGCAGATGAATTAGATGGAAACCAGAGACAGGCAAAAGAGTGTTTAGAAAACAGACCCTATGAAAAAGGCCGCAGAGAATATATGGTTCTTTGGGCTGAATTGTTCTGTTTAAAAGGGCTGAAAGAGGAAAATAAGTAAAACAGAGAGTGACAATTATAAGGAGTTACATTGAATGTTTAGCTTAGGTAGCACACACCTCAGAATTTGCTGTTACAAAACCTGACTGATATTTGATGTCATGTAGCTGTCTAGGGCGCCTGTTTCCAAAGGGCCTACCATCTTGAAATAGCATCTGTGAGGGAGGACAGCTCTGCTGCTGTTGATGACGTGTACTTACTTCCAGAGAACTGCTCTGAGGTTCTAGGTGGGGTTCCAGGACCTTGGGTGGAGCAAGGCAGGTCCTGTGGTCTCTGGCAGCATGTGGCATCTAGTATCCAGGATAAGGAAACAAAGCAGTGGATTTCATAGTCTTGTGCCATATTGCTGCATCAGTAGGAATACCAGTAGCAATAAATAGCTGTAGCTCTTTAGCAGGAGGCTCCAACCAACAAGGTGATGTCAACAGAGACTTAGCAAAGAGAGACTGACCCATGAGGTAGTCTCTTCAAAGATTCTTCTGAGGCTCCTTTGTGCAGTGAAGTCTAATAATTCACAAGGGCACGTGAAATCTAAAGGGGTTATCTTGACAGTTACATGCTGTTTGAGGACTCTTTAGCTTGCTCTGGAGTGGCCAACCTTTCATGGCCTGGGAGCCAGGAAACACAAAAAATGAGTGGCACTAAAGGGCAGGGGCTCTTAAAATGCTCAGTTTATGATTTCATGGATATTATGAGCATACCACATTCTGTTTTCTTGATCTCTGCTTTCTTCAATTCAAAACATTCTTGTTTGTATGTACCTGCAAAATCCCTTACAGCAAACTCATCTGTTGTAGTTATCCAGAGGCAGAACTACAAAACAAAGCCATTTAGGATTAGTCATTTCATGATTATTCCATGCTACCCTGCATCATCTATAAGACTGACGCTGGGCACCCCTGACACATACTGGTAACAAACCCCCAGGAGCTGCAGACTCTTGAAGCTCTGGCAGACTACATCCTTTATTTTAATTAATCCAGGAAAAGGCTGATTTTAGCAGCTGAAAGCTGCCGTATGCTATGGTTTCCACCGCTTTTCCAGCCTGAAAGAATAAACCCAGACTGTGCAGCCAAATACAAATGCAGTGGGTAACAGAGCAAGCTCAGATGGCTGATTGTTGCCAAGATGCAGCTCAACTGCAGGCTATAGAAGAGGCACTAGGAGCCATAGGGCAGCATGGACATTCTTCCCTTCAGGTCTCTGCCAGATATTTGTGGGCAGAGAGGCCAAGTGGGCAAGCAAAGTCCACTCTATGATTCTATTGCTTCAGATTGTTCCTTCTGTGGGTCAAACATGGGCAACCCAGAAAAGCCAGCCACAGATGGTACTGCAGAGAGGAGGAACAACTTTTTTCTAGGTACACTGGAGGTATGTCAGTCCAAGCATCTAGGGAATGTGACTGAACAAGGGCAACAGCCACCAAATGGAAAGAAAAAAGCTTCCTGTGTTGCAACGGTTGAACGCACAACTTTATCGCATATACTGCACACCGTGAGTAAAGCCAATGTCAGACCATAGCCACAGATGCAGTGGGCCATTAAACAGCTTTTTAGCTGCAACTGCTGCTGCACTCAGGAGTCCGTTGTGAAGCCGGGTGAGATTTCCCCTGATTCTGCAAATGCCTGTTTAGATATGCAGAGCGATGGATTGCTGTGTTCAGTTCTGAAGAATCAGATGTGAAAGGCTGTACAGAATGAAGCTTTCACTTTTGTCAAATTTGGTCCCAGTTCCAGAATGGAAGGTGTTGAGCAAGCAGTGACAACTCCACCTGTAAGGCCAGCCCTCATTTGGAGACCTCTCCTCTTCTGCTGCAATTTCCTGAATTAAAGAGCCCAAGTGTCACCTTTCAAAGGGTCACCTTTTGGCTGGGTGAAGTATCAGCAATTTTGGGCTTCGGGCTACAGTTTGAACCTGAGCCTTTGTCTGTATGGTACTTAGCTGAGGGGAGGCCAAGCTAGCTGGAGCCTTTTAGCAGAGCAGCAGTACAAATGTTAATAATAAATCAGCAAATGGCTGAGAGATTTGCCCTAAAAGGAAATCTCTCCGGCTCTATTCTTTCCAGCTATGCTGTTTCTGGGAGGTTGGTGTGCTCTTTTTCTAGCAGAACAAGAAAAGGAAAAAAAAAGGCCCTCTTTTTATGCTTCATGCAAGATGCCAAGTCTTGAGGTCCCAATGCTCTGAATAATTAAGGACACAAAATCCTTTCCTACAATGTGACTTAGGCCTTGTGATCTACTATAATCTTGTCCTTTCTGGTCCTGACTTTAAGCAACCAGATTTTGAATTCTGTATGAGGCTGAGTAAGTAGTTACTCATACATGCAACCTGATTTCATTGAATGAGGCTAGCTGAGCACGACAGCTTAGATGCTGGCGTAGAGAGCTCATGACCTGCCTGAAGTGACGGCCCGGTCATTTTTAGCAACAGTGCATTTCCCTTCCTTTTCAGACTTCAGGCAAGTATGTTCCTGGACACAGGAAAGAAACACAGTATCCAAGATCCCTTGTAAAACAGAGATGCTGACTAACTGGACAAGAAGGTGGGAAACTGCCCTCAACTCAGCGAGTCAAACCTATGAATCAAGATGTGTTATTACTTTTTACTCTTCCTTCCCCCCCCCCTTTTTTATTTTATTTTATTTTTTTAAGCCATCTTGTGAACCTGGTGATTCAAGTGGCTCTTAGGAGGTTGAGGAGGGAAGTCTGACCTCTTTTAGCCCCCAGCAATGTTTCCAAAGCAGCAGGTGTTAATTCCAGAGCCCTGGGAAAATGTGAGCCATGGATTAGAGTCACTGTCCTTCAGCAACTACTACTGAATCAGTAAAAGCTCTCCTTCAGTTAGAGCTTGATGCATACCAAAGACAGTCTCAGGAGCTGGCCATGAGAATCTTACCTATAATTCTTCTTGGTTTCAGTTGAAAAATCTGGTCTGTGGCTGTTTTCCTGCCTGTAGTTTATTGTGTAGTTCTGTGACTCAGTCCAGAAGTGGCAACATTGATGAGTGGCTGAAACACTTCATCTGTTATCTCACTGGTTAAAGAGGTGTTAGATAATGATACTTCATCAGTTAAAGAGCAATTAAGGACATTTAAGATTTCACATGAAGATATATTTGTCAATGTCAAGCCTTTTGATCAGACTTAATTTTGTGAGCCTGGTTATAGAAGTAAGTTATGAATGATCAGAAGATACAAAAAGTAACATAATTATTGTGAAAAACCTGATGAAGACTGAGAGAAAACCTGACAAATACAAAACCGGGAATGGTGGTATCTGAGAATTAGCTGGCATAAACTTCCTGTATTATCAGATTTCCCTGTGACCTCCACAAGCAGCAGCAATCTATCTATAGAAAAGCTTATGGACAACTGCCAGTAGATGATGCCTGGAAATCAGGAATGGGACAGCTGGCGCTTAGCCTTGCTTTACATGATCCTGATTTATAAAAAACGCTGGAAAACTCAGAGCTCCCATGACTCCAGTGGGAATCACCCTTTCCAGCCTTGTGGAGCAACCTTCTCAACAAGATCTACAAGCCACAAGTGAAATTTTCCATGTCCCCTGGAGCCTTCTCCTGGCTCGCCATTGATTCACACCCCCAATGGGAATTGCAAAGACGTTCATTAGCGGCGGTTGGTTTTTCGTTCCCAAAGTCTTACTGGAATCCTGGAATAAGCCATGTAATTGCAGCTTGAGAAAAATCTAATGAATAACCAGGCAATAGAGGCAGAAAATTACATGTATAGGGAAATGTTAGAAATCTCAGCATATAGCCTGAGTCACATGAAGGTTTACAGAGGTCCATTGATGATCAAAATAATAAACATGCCACACTGACTAAAACTTGGATCAAAAAAGAGTGAGCTCCTCAATGCTTTAATCCAGAGGTAGGAACTAACTAAATAAAAAAAAACCCTGACTCTCCTTTGTCCTCTTCATGTCCTGCTGCTATGGTCTGATTTCTCAGCCTAGCAAAAGTAGCTCGGAAAAATGTAACACTTCGCATTGATTTCCAGAATTCCTGCATCTTCCAGTAGAGGGAAGTATTGTTTCATTTCCTTTCGCAGGTGAAATGAGGCACAAGTACAGAGAGATGATCCACATTGTACAAACAAGGAGATGGAAAGGGTCTCTTAGACCTTAGTCCTGCAGGTACATGCATGCCACACTTTCTTGCAGGAGCAGATACTAAAAATAAGTGAACACGTAAAAGCTTCAGGGTCAGGTCCTACATAATTTAATATGCATGTGATGGACAAAGAAACTGTACCAAACAAAGGTTCTACAATGGAAGGTGAAAGTGCAAGCTGAAGTTTCATTTGTGCTATTGTAAGAGATTTCCTGTATGATAGTGTGCATCCTAAGCTTTTGCTTGTTTCCTTACTGCTTTATATCCTGCCATCTTTCTGTAATCCAAGGAAAAGTGAGGCTGGAAGACCTGAGTGATACAGCTACTATGGCTTCTTAAGGTGGGTTCACAGAAAGTCAGCTTGAATTGCGGCATCATGCTGCCAGATGCATGCTTTTGGGCAGGGTTTCTCTGTTCATGTGCTGGTGTGTGTGTGCTAGAAGCCAGCTCAGGTGTGATCACAAACATTGGTCCTGAGCTTCTGGAACAGAGAGCAGGAGGCAGACGGGTGAGAAGGTACAGAGCCAGCTCAGGTTTGTCATCTCCTGGTGCTGTGCTCTGGGGCTACAGACATACTGATTCCAGATGGCTCAGCAGGAGCAGGGCTGTGCTTGAATCAAAAGAACCTGATTTGCATACCTCAGACATACTAAAAATATTAAGGTCAGCATACAGACAGTTCTCATATCCATTGGTATGTTTCCCCTGTGCTGATTAACTTTCCTATAGGTCAAGGTGAACAGGAACAGTTTGGAGAGCATGGGCTGGAGGCAGAATGGACACAACCATCTCACTTGGGTCTGGAAGCAAATTTGTGCAAGTGGAAACGAGTTATAAAGTACTGTTCAGCAGATTTTCTGTGACAGCTTAGCCATTGCCATGCTGCCATCAGTAAAGCCAGCTCTGGTGTTTCTGTCCTGGAATGTGTTACCTGAGGAGAGGATAATCTACTGACCAGTAATGAAGAGCAGATTGAAAGGGAAGTGCTGGTGAGGGTAAGCCTGGTTGCAGGGCCACTTTGCTCCATAGTATGACCACACCTTTAGTGGCTTCACCTTTTCAGGTGTTGGCATCAGTGTGAAGCTCCATCAGGAAGGACTCCAGTGCTGACCTGGTGTCTTGGGTGAGTATTCAGGGAATGAAATGCTCAGAGGTGCTTTATTCTGCTGCCCCATCTGCATGGCTATTAGTATTCCCTCCAAACTTACCCTAGGATGCAGCCTGTGGAATTCTCAGTGGTGCCTGGGTGAATCCTCTCTTCTGTTGTACAAATAAGGTGATCCTGGTTTGGTTTTGAATAATTTCTACCACTATTACGGTTACTGTGATGATCTTAGCTTCAGATCCTTAGCAATTCAGCACTGTTTGCAATGTTTTTGTTTCCCCAGCCAATTCATTGCTGCCATTTGCCCAGAGAAGGCAAGGACGGGATCTTAGTGAACTTGAAACATGATTGTTTCATGCTCTTTCATCTTTTCTTGCCACTCATGGCAGCAGTAATTAAAATTATAATGATAAATGTTGGAATTATGAACCACCACATCTATTTTGTACATCTAAATCCCACCTAAAATGTCTTGGCTTTTATCTTTTTGTCAGTTAGTTTGCTTGTTAAATACATCTTTTGTGGGAAATTCGTCATTTGAAAGTCATCTTCATTTCTGCCACCCCACCTCTGCTGACTGCTTGATGCTTCAGGAATTACTTGAAATTATCCTGATGCAGCATCTCATGGCATCTTTCTCAAATCATTCACCAAAGTGTTGGACAGATAGCACCCACTGCTTCTGCAGGGTGCCATAGAGCATCAGTGGCTGTGTATGATCTGTCGCCTTACCTTATGCTCTTATGCAGTCAGTTTGAAGGTGATGCTTTAATCAACAGGAGTGGGTATGGCAGAAATTTCTCCTCAGCTTGTTTGTGGTAGTTGTTGCACTCACAGATGTGAGCAATGAGGAAACAGCAATGCAGTTACAATAGGAAGATTAGATCAGAGAGCAGGTATTAGTTGATTTGTTTTGGTATCAGCTTTACTCATAACCTGAAAGTTAAAAGGTAATCAAGCATTGGCCTTCAGTGACCCTGCATGTGATGATGGACAGGCATGTGTTCAATGGAGAAAGGACTCCAGTGATTGAAATATCACTTGCTCTCTGTGCTGTTACTGCCCTTTGTTACTGCGATGTTACTGTAGTCTCCGCAGCAGAGACACTGTCAGCACTCGCCTCTGGTTTCAGAGCACAGTCAGCCTGCTGGGTTCAAGCCACTCCAGTGAGCTCTAGGAAGTAAGTCTAGGCAGTGCTGGGTGAAATGCTGGGGTGGGCAATCCTGACAGCCAGCAAGCACCTGTGTCTGCTGTGGCTAGATACACTTTCCTCTCCTTTTGTGGAACAATGTAATGTCTGACTGCTAGCAGTTGTTATCGTTTTCTAACGCTAAAAACTGCTGTCAGATGTGGGCTGGATGTTTTCTTTAGGCAGGAGTACCAGTGAGATTGTCCACAGGCATCGGTTGGAGCAATTTCTGGCTGTTTCTGATTCTTTTGGCTAAAGGCTGTTGCTGAGGCTAACAGTTCACATGGAGGCACACCAGTGAGCAGTGCCAAGGAGGAAAGGGCATTTAACACACAAAAAAAATCTAATCAGTGTCTAATAAACAAAGTCATCTTGCCTTGTGTAAACAACACTCTGTGCATATGACTATGACTTTCCTCCAACCCTGTGACCTCTGCCACATGTAGCTTTGTCCATCCATGTTTAAAATACCTACCCACATAAGCTAGTTGTCTTAACAAAAGACAGGCTGAGTCTCATCAGTGTGATGAGAAGCACTCAAAAAGAAAATGGAAAATACAATTCCTTATATATTGCATAAGTCCCAGGACTAGATGCATGAAGTTTCTGCTTTCAGGTTATGTTCCTGCCCTCCTTCTGCCTATCTTTGATAAGGATATAACTATGGAGAGGCATAACAAAGGGTAGCTGCCAAAAGCTTTCTGAAGATTGGACAAAATGTCAGCTACTACTACTAGTACTACTACTAGTGCTACTACTCAGCTTCCAAAGAACACATAATATTATCATCTCAGTGGAAACATTTAACATTCAACTCAATTCTCTGCAGAGATTTAAACTCAGAAGTCATCAGTGTCGCATATTTTGTTCAGCATGTCAAGTGTTTGACATTTCATACTTTTTGTCTCTGATTTCAATGAATATGAGAGACAAAGACACCCCAGAAAAAAGCCCAGAGGATTATGCTGTAACTGATTTTATACAGGGGTGACAATGTGAAGGAATAAAACACATGCTTACGGTTAGTGCTTGCATGATTTTCTTCCATGAAAAGATGCTATATGGGGAATCTTTAAAACAGAAGTAGGGAAGCTATTTCAGGAGCATATTTAATATGTTCCTTCTTGTAATCTGGTTGCTACTTTAGGTGCATGCAAATTTTTCTACTTGCTTTTACTGGAATAACTTCATGCCAGTCCATTCTAGATACATGGCATACCAAGTCTGCATACTTTAGCAGAGATGATCTAACTCGTCGGGGAAGGCAGTTAACTCTGTGTTTACTGATTCCTGTGCATTGTCATAGAAGATCTGAATTGTTATGAATACATTTGTTATTTAGTTAGCTCTGGGTGGTTTTAGTCAGACGTTGGGTTTCTCACAAACTATTTCCCATCACTTGTCTCAGCCTCCAGTGACCAGTAATTCACACAGTATATGGTGTATTGGATGTTTCCACCTCATGGGATTGTGCCTGCTCTCTCGTTGGAGAGTTGAAACTTTTCATGAAGGCTTGAATGAGTCCCTTGGGGATTGAACCTTTTTGAAAAAGTATATTAGTGTGAGTGTTGCTATAGCGATATGTGTTTTTTTGCATTATCCATCACAGATTGTATGTCTTCCCAGAGGGGCAGCAATCATTCTGGTGAAATCATTTGCATACTGGTGCTCTCTAGGTCATCTTGCACAAGAACTGTCCTGAGTAAAGTATTTTTGTGTTCAGGAATGAGGAGAGCAGAGCACATGGGCAATAATTACATGGGTGCTGGAGAAAAAGTAGTATTTTTGATGTTCTCCACCCTCTGTGCTCCAGCTGAAAGAAAGGTTTTCATATCACAGTATCACCAAGGTTGGAAGAGACCTCACAGATCATCAAGTCCAACCCTTTACCACAGAGCTCAAGGCTAGACCATGGCACCAAGTGCCACGTCCAACCTTGTCTTGAACAGCCCCAGGGATGGCGACTCCACCACCTCCCTGGGCAGCCCATTCCAGTGTCCAATGACTCTCTCAGTGAAGAACTTTCTCCTCACCTCGAGCCTAAACTTCCCCTGGCGCAGCCTGAGGCTATGCCCTCTCGTTCTGGCGCTGGCCACCTGAGAGAAGAGAGCAACCTCCTCCTGGCTACAACCACCCCTCAGGTAGTTGTAGACAGCAATAAGGTCACCCCTGAGCCTCCTCTTCTCCAGGCTAAACAACCCCAGCTCCCTCAGCCTCTCCTCGTAGGGCTGTGCTCGAGGCCTCTCACCAGCCTCGTCGCCCTTCTCTGGATACGCTCAAGCATCTCGATGTCCCTTCTAAACTGGGGGGCCCAGAACTGAACACAGTACTCAAGGTGTGGTCTAACCAGTGCAGAGTACAGGGGCAGAATGACCTCCCTGCTCCCGCTGACCGTATACTCTGTCATTCTTGTGTTTGTCCCTTGTCTTCTGTTCACCACTTTGAAAATGGCTATATACCAATGTGAATGCACTGGTAAATTTACCAGAGTAAATAAAAAAGGATGTTTGTGAGTTTTTTTTCCCACTGCTCTTTAAGGGGATGGATGTAACCAGTAATTTTTGAATCCTTGGTGATTTTTACAATAGACACTAAAATGTAACCAGCATAGACCTCCAATGTGACCACCAGGCATTATAAAAAGATAAAGATAGATAGAATATCTATCAACTCAAGAGAGGTGTTGAGGTACTGGAACATGTCCAGAGAAGGGCAACAAAGCTGGTGAGGGGCCTGGAACACAAACCCTGTGAGGAGAGGCTGAGGGAGCTGGGGTTGTTTAGCCTGGAGAAGAGGAGGCTCAGGCGTGACCTCATTGCTGTCTACAACTACCTGAAAGGAAGATGTAGCCAGGTTAGGGTTGGTCTCTTCTCCCAGGCAACCAGCAACAGAATGAGGGGACACAGTCTCAAGTTGTGCTAGGGGAGGTATAGGCTTGATATTAGAAGGAAGTTCTTCACAGAGAGAGCGATTCACCATCCCTGGAGGTGCTCAAGAAAAGACTGGATGAGGCACTTAGTGCCATGGTCCAGTTGATTGGATGGGGCTGGATGATAGATTGGACTGGATGATCTTGGAAGTCTCTTCCAACCTGGTTGATTCTATGATTCTATGAATATAAGAATCAAAGAAGATGATGGATTAATTTCTAGTGCTCGTATGACATCTCAGAATGTGGAAACTGGGAGCAGAAACACCACTGGTAATCTTCACATGTGCAGAATGCTATATGGCCGAGGGTAAAACTGCCTGTCTCCCCTCTCCTCCTCAGTCATTCAGTAATAATGCTTTAAAAGTCTGAAGTTCTCTTCATATCACTGTTCTTTGCTCTTTTTCTCCCCAAGCACGTTTTCAGGAAAGCTATTTTTAACTTTTGGGAAAGGGAATCAAGACTACAACAATTTCTGGTTGGAGCTGACAGAGGGAAAACTATTCCACTGGGGCTGGAACATGTAGCACAGCCTTCTGTGACAGGCAGGGTGGGCTTGGGCATTTGGGGTGACCTGCTATTGGTTTCAAATGCTTGCTTGTGCCAGTTGTTGGGTTTCTTTTGTGTGTCCAGCAGGGAAAAAGAGTTGCTTGTCTTACTGGCTGCTGGTTAAATAAGAGAAGATGATGCGTTCTGATGCCATGGTGCCAGAAGGCAATGCTCAGCATACCCTGCAGACTGTCTTCACCAGTTATTCTCATTTTATTGCCAGTACCCATACACTGTTTAGTTAATTTTGGTCACTGGCTAGGTGGAGTATGGTTAATGGAAAAACTGAAGAGGAAACTGAAGAAAATCTCCTTTGGCATGGAAACAATCTAGTTTGACTGTAGGAGATTTTTATTCTTATGATTCTTACTCTTGCAGTTTGCTTCTTTGTGTTTCCTATGATAACGAATCAAAATATTCTATCAGGCTGTGTGAATTATATTTTTTTGTCACACATGCACACAGCTGTGAAGTATTTCTCTAGTGCAGCACTGAGTTTGGAAGATGCTGGCTAAGGACTTTTGCACTTAGTTGACTCCAAAGTTTTAGCAGAGCTTTGCCTCTACTGAGTAAGTAGCCATGCTCTTATGGTGGCTGCTGTGCTTCAAAGCTACTGGGAGTACAGACTCAACAGATGTTAACTGCATGCTCCCAGCTTCTGAGGTGAAGAACAGGATACCTTTGCTGTTGGTGGTGGTATCTATGGGAAATAAACAGATTAGGTTCCATCCAGAGGATGCTAGTGAAACCCTCTTTTTCCCCCCCAGGAGATATTGAGCTTGTCTTTGTCTTTCTTCTGTACCTGAAGCCAGGTAAAATATTCCCATTCAACCAAAATGTCTGTTCATGAGTCTAGTATTGGGTATGAGTGCATATAAGAAAATGAATTATCCCTGACTAAATTGCCTGACTCGCTCCTCCATGAATGCTGTTAGACTGGATGCAAATTGATGTATTTCACATACTACTATGAGATCTTAGGCATGGGAGACAATTTTAGGGAAATGTGCTTTATGGCTAACCTTGTCTTGGATTTCCTTCTAGGAGCTTAGTTGCTTTAACTACCTACTGTTGCTTTAACTGCACTGTGGGTGAAGTTAGTAACAGTATTCAGTGTCTTGCACATAATGAACCACATTCTTTTCAACAGCCTAGGGTTTGACATAAGATTTCCTGCTGGAATGGGCTGCCCAGGGAGGTGGCGGAGTCACCGTCCCTGGAGATGTTCAAGAAAAGCCTGGATGAGGCACTTAGTGCCATGGTCTGGTTGACTGGCTAGGGCTGGGTGCTAGGTTGGACTGGATGATCTTGGAGGTCTCTTCTAACCTGGTTGATTTCTATTCTATTCTATTCTATTCTATTCTATTCTATTCTATTTCTGTTGAGCCTGTATCTGTCCAGTTACTCACAGGTGTAAAAGCAGAAGGTAATTAAAATGTTTGTTTTCTTTGAGGCTGGATTAAAAAAATGTGTGAATGGCATTTTGCAGAAGGATCATAAAACGAACTGTAGAGTGCAAAAACATTATTAGGAGCAAAGGGGTATGTGAGACCAGCCCAGGCTCCATAACAACATTTATACCAGTTCACAGATTCACAGACTGGATCAAGTTGGAAGGGACCCTCAAAGGTCATCTTGTCCAGCTGCCTGCAGTGAGCTGGGATACCTCCAACTAGATTAGGCTGCCCTGGGCCACATCAAGTCTCATCTTTAATGTCTCCAGGGACATGCCTGCAGGTCCCAGATACATGTAGCTTATTTCACTTTGTAGCTGAAGGAAGGAAACAGGTGCTCCTGACCCTGCAATATGACTCTGAGGACATAAGTAGGGCACCTATTTCTGTCCACCAGTGAGGTATTCAGTTGAAGTGCCTCCAAATGGTGAGGAGGAGTTGTTGCAAGCCAAGGGGATACCCACAAACAGTCTGAGGGAAACGGTAAATAAGTTCAGCTATGTGAAAAAGTGTCTGCCTCAGCAGCTGCTTCTTCCTTACTAAGCTCAGAGACTTTTTTTGCCTAAGGCCTCTAAGTTTGCTCAGGTGATTGAGGCCCCATCCCTGGAGATATTCAAGGTGAGGCTTGACTGGACAACCTGGTCTAGTTGAGGGTGTCCCTGCTGACTGCAGTGGGGTTTAACTGGATGACAATGCATTGGTTTTAGAACTTGTCTCGCCAGGTGGGCAGAGTGACTTAGACTCCACAGGACGTAACTTCTTTCAGTGTTACACTTTGAAGGCAGAAGCTCTGCAGCACTGCCAGTTTGCCCCAGCACTTCAGCATGCAGAGTGTACTGAAATATGAGCAAAGAAACAGCAACTCTTTGCAGGCTTCAGTGGTTGTGAGACCAGTTAGCACAGGGATTTATTTATTTAGTCTTTGTCCCCCTGAACTTAACTAAATGTCTGAAATGAGCAACTGGAGCCAATGTTGTCTTCAAATGCTAACACAAGACTGTTACCTAACCCAGATGTGGAATAAGAGGTTCTTTGAGATCCCTTTTAGCTGGGTATCTCTCATGCTCTTTGAAAAGAGTCTTTATCACCTGAGTTCAGCACAAGCTTGTTTGCAGTAAGTGGTGATTTAATTAACTAAAAACACTCGTGAGGTGGCTTTTTTAAAAAAAAATATTTTGTATTTTATTTTGTTTTGTTTTGGTTATTGTCAAGATGCTGTTGGGCAGTACAGTATAAAATGGTGTGATGGTTTAGCCCTAGCTGGGAGCCAAATGTCCACCAAAGCTGCTCTATCACTCCCCTTCTTAAATAGATAGGGGAGAGGGGAAAATATAACAAAAGCCAGTAATAAGGTAGAAGCAATTTAATAATACAAATAAGCAGAGCAATAGACTGCGTGGAAAGCAAAAGCAGAGAGAGAGATGTTAGTCTCTATTTCCCATCAGCAGAACATGTTTGATCTTGGGGAAGCAGGGCTCTCTGCACCTGGCGACTCCTCTGGAGGCTAGGTGCCATGGACGCATCCCCAGACTTCCTTCTTTCACTTCGTTCTTATATCTGAGCTGATGTCATACGGCACGGAATAGCCCTTCGAGTAGTCTGGGTCAGCTGGCTCAGCTGTGTCCTCTGAGCATGCTCTTGGGGCAGGGAGATGTTGGAAAAAAACAGCCTGGGTGCTCAGCTCAGCAGTAACCAAAACACTTCTGTGTTATCAACACTCAGCTACCACACTGAAAAGCACAGCACCAGAAAGATGCTTTGAGGAGAACTAACCCCAGCTCAGCCCAGACCCACTACACATGAAAGTACTGACAGAATTGTCACCACAACACTGAGGCCAAATTCCATCAGAGGAAACTGCAACCTAGAGCTCACTCTGAACCCAAGCTAAAGCACTTTGGCTGCCTGGGCTGCGTGTCAGTGAGCTGGCCCTATAGCAGGTTCCTACTCCTGGGAGAACCAGCTGCCAGGGGAGTTGGAGGCCACAGCTGTAAGCTTTGGAAGCCTCCAGCACCTTGTTAGGCAGTTTAATGGAAAAGTAGACAGGTTTCTGCTCAGGTTTGCCTGGGATCTGCCAGAATTTTGTTGCAATACCACACTTTCAGTAAAACTTCCACTGAATTTTAAAGCCAAATGCATGGAAATTTTTCACCTACGACACCAAGTAGACCTCTTAGTGAGTAATTGCTGACTAGCTCTGACTACTATTATGTCAGCCATTGAGAACTAGCCAAGCATGTAAGGCTTTACTGAAAATTAACACAAGAGCCAGCTGGTTTGTGGCTTATCTAGGCCTTCTGCCCTTCTTCCAGATAGATGTTGTTTAACATCATCTTTGATTATTTGTAGACTAGAGAGGACTTTGCCCTCTAACAAGTGCCCCTTGTTTTGCCTCTTCCCACATCCAGACCTGAAATATTTATTCATTACTATATTTGCATGATATTTATTCATTTCTATGTCACTTCTGGCATTCCTGTCACGTGCATTTAATAACAGACCTCCATGAATGCTAAAATTCCTAGCACATTTTTATTGCTTTTTTTTTGTCCTAGGCATACCATTTTCTTTTTCTAACTCCTCTCATTCAGTTGGCAGAATTTTCATTGTTTAATTAAAACCAAACTCTACGCAAAGAAAATTCATAGCTCAAGATGGAGCTAAGGAGATGCTACAAGGAATAAGGGATACCTAACCACAAGGGAAAGAGGAAATCAGGGACAATGTTTGTGTCACGGGAGTTGAATGAGCATTTGGGTCTGCAGTGCCTCCCTCATTAGTGGATAGGTTGCAAATGCTGGCTAGGTCTGGGAGCGTGGTTCTTACATGAGCTCATAGAAGCTGAAGTGGCTCATAGCCTAGTATATTTTGGGCTGTGATTATACACCAGACAAATATGTAACAGCAGGAAAACCTACAGCTGCAATGACAGTAAGTATTTATACAGAGCTGTACCATCTGGTGCATGCTCCTAACAGTGACTATACTGAGCTGCTATACTGTGTATCGTGGCTAATCCTGTGCTCCACAGAATGAAGCATTCAGTATTGCACAAATAACTCTGCTTTTAATGCCAGCCAGTCTCTAGCCACTGATGTCTGCACAGGTCCACGATTAGATACTAAACAAGACATGCAAGAGGATTGTTATATGAAGGGGCTGCCATCTTGCTTATCTGCAGATATATGGATACGCAAATGACTCTCTTAAAAGGGAATGAAGTTTTAGTGACTCTGGAGTTAAGGCTACCTATTTGACTCTGCTTGCTTTTGGAAAAAAATCCTTCACCTGGTAGCCTAAGAATCAAAAAAGGCCTACAGTCTTTGAAAAACCCAGGGATGGGTTTGCAGTAAAAATCCTCAGAAGGCCTAAGGTCTACTTTACAAAATGAACAAGAATCATAGAATCATAGAACGTCAAGGGCTGGAAGAAACCTTGAAAGATCATCTGGTCCAGCCCCCCTGCCAGAGCAGGATCACCTGGAGCAGATCACACTGGAACACATCCAGACGGTTCTTCAATATCTCTTCAGAGGGAGACTCCAGAACGTCCCTGGGCAGATGGTTCCAGAGCTGTCACCCTCACAGGGAAAAAAATTCTTCCTCAGGTTCACATGGAACCTCCTGTTCCTCAACTTCCACCTATTGCCCCTTGTCCTGTTACTGGGCATCCCGAGAAGAGGCTGGCTCCATCCTCCTGGCACTCACCACTTACATATTTATAAACATTAATGAAGTCATCCTTTAATCTTCTCCTCTCCAAGCTAAAAAGCCCCAGCTCCCTCAGTCTCTCCTCATAAGGAAGATGTTTGACTTCCTTAATCATTTTTGTGGCTCTGTGCTGGACTCTTTCAAGCAGCTCCCTGTACTTCTTGAGCTGGGGCCCCAGAAGTGGACACGATACTCCAGGTGAGGCCTCACCAGAGCAGAGTAGAGAAGAAGGAGAACCTCCCTCGACCTACTAACCACAGCCATTCTAACACAGACCAGAATGGTATTGGTCCTCCTGGCCACAGGAGCACACTGCTGGCCCATGGCCATCTTTCCATCCACCAGGACGCCCTACTCCTTCTGCCCTTCTCTGCTCTCCAGCAGGTCAGTCCCCAACCTATACTGATACATGGGATTGTTCTTTCCCAGGTGCACAACTCTATGCTTGCCCCTGTTGAACCTCATTAAATTTCTTCCTGCCAAACTCTCCAGCCTGTCTAAGTCTCTCTGAATGGCAGCACAACTCTGGTGTGGCAGCCACTCCATCCAGCTTGATGTCACCAGTAAACTTGCTGACAGTGCACTCAACATTCACCATTTCCAAGGACTGCTAATAAGTTAGTATACAACACTACCCTTACAGCTGCATGTTCTTGGAGCCAACAAATTTTAACTCCAAAAATTAATACTTTATAGACTCTCTACCTTCATTTTGAACAGTTTTGTGCCTTGAAAAAGCAGTGAGTAAAGTAATAAATTTTTAAGTCTCTACATGAACTACAGTCACAG
Organism: Tricholaema leucomelas; assembly: GCA_013400475.1. Lineage (NCBI taxonomy): Eukaryota > Metazoa > Chordata > Aves > Piciformes > Lybiidae > Tricholaema lacrymosa > Tricholaema leucomelas. The sequence continues at coordinate 112,135 of WAAF01010017.1, read as the reverse complement.
TGTGTCCTTTTGCTCTGAAGCAAGGATGCAGTTACAGGTCCTTTCTTGCATCCATATAACTCTCAGAGAGGTGTATGGATGTCTTGATAGTAACTCTAGTCCATGTCAAATGTCTCTTCATCAATACTGCAGCATTGTTTGTATTTGTCTGCTTAAAATAGGGCAAAAAATCATCAGCACCTTTTTCTTCAGAAAATGCAAAGCCAGATTTCATATTCATGAGGAATCAATCATGCCTCGGTATATCAAGGATTCAGTACTCAACTGAGCATAGAAAACAGCTCACAAAGGCATCAGCTGGCATGGAATACATATTTTGTGTACTTTTCCAGTTAACCTGTAAGCATACACATTTATACATGCATTTATACATGCACAGAATGTTGTGCAAAGCTGTGGAGTGAGCAGAGAAAACTTTAGTGTGCTTTGTGGCTTTCTTAGCCCACAGGTGTGTACGACAGATTTATAAGTTGGAAAACGAAAACTCCAATCACACGAACCTGGATTTGTGTGTGTCAAAACCAACAGTTGCACCTTCCCACTCATTCCCTCTGCTATGGAGTTAACATGACTTCTCTGATTGTTTTCCCCTGGTGTGTACAGAGAGCATATGTAGGAGAGGCTCTACAGCACAGCTGAAATCAGGGTCTGGAGAGTACTGAGTGTTAATTAATCATCCATGTAACACACCACTTCACTTTTTTTTTTTTCTTTTAAACCTGTCTTTTCTTTTTCCTGTCTCATTCCCCCTCCCTCCATGTCTTGAGCAGCTGCACAGCAGGAGACACTTGAGGTTGCTTCTTCTTTGAATACGTTAATTACGTATGCCGCTAAATGCTAGCGTAGGCATGGCTAATCTAGACAAGCTGAAATACACCAACTGAGCAGGCTACCCAAATTTGTGGTGCACAGTGTTAACACAGAACTTTGAGGCACATATTAAAAATTCTCAAGAAGAAAATGTCTTGCAATTTATTGTAACATAAGTGGTAAACATCTGAATGTGTTTTTTTACACAGGTAACAGTTAGGGCTTGCTACAGGTACATTTTAAACACAGATAGGGCTTGCTACAGGTACATTTTAAACACAGATGAACCTTTTACAAACCCACCAATTTGATATTTTTTTTTTTCTTCCAAGCAATATTAATTGTGTGGCTATGAAAACAGAGTGACACATAAAAAAATTGTTTCACAAATTATTTACCACAGGGTAACGTTTTAATAACTAGAGGAAAACAAGAAATTATGTACATAAATATATATATATATATTTATATATATAGCAAATTAACAGTTTCCTGCACTGAACATTTATCAAACACACAAGTATTGAGAAATACTGGGTAGGGTGCCTTGTGGTCTCCTCAGATTCAAATAAGAATGGAAGACAAGTTTCTGTGGAGGATACAACTTGTTCAGTGATGCAAGCTCACACAAGAATTAAAGAAGAAAACAACAACCACGCTCCCCCAGCAGAAATACCTGACATTTCCAGCACAGGCATTTTTACCAACCCAACACAAGTCCTCAACTGTTCCTCAAGCACAAGCCCCAGCACAGGGCCTGTGCCAGAAAAGATTTAGCCTACACAACAGCCGTCACCTGCCAAGGGCGATGAATTTGGGCAACAAATCTGATGCTCATCTTTGTCCATTGGCTTGTCAAAGCCATCATTTTTCTGACAGACAAGTTGGTATGGATAGGTCAATGTTCAGATCCACTACAGAAACCGTACCCTTTCTCTTGAAGCTTGGCAGCCAGTCCCATGAGATACAGACAGAAAACAAGGCAATACGTGGTTTTCTGCCCATGAACTTCCCAGGGCTCTGGGACCTGTGGTTACTAGCATGAGGTTGGAGAGGGTGACACCAAGCTATGTTTGAGAACTATGTACACAGTTATTTTGGTTTTGAAAATAGTAAGCATCCGTACCACACATTTCATTTCACCTGGCCAGGAATGTGAAGCTCAGGTTCTTCATGCATAAATAATGACCCTTAATGAAAAGGATGATGTAGACTTCAGAGACCTTACCAGAAACTGTCTTCAAAATATTGCAGCTACTAGCTAGGAATAACAGTCCTGTTTTGGTGTCCTTCCGAGCACACAATACAAACATCTATGGTATAAAAAGCACTTGGTTGTCTCTGCGGGTTAGTGATGTCCGGAACTCGGGGAAGTGTAAATCCAGTCCATTACAATAAGGGTCATACTCACAATCATGAAGATTATACCAACTATGAGAAAAACTAGAGCCTGCAATTGGGAAATAAAGTTTTGTTAATAAAGCCTGTGACTGAGCAAACTGTAGTTCACAGACTGTCCCACCACAATCACAGTCATGCAATGCTAATGTCATCAACTTAATCCTGTGTGAATCTCAGTCCCAGAAACCTAGTGTCCCAGGTTGAGAAAATAGGGTTAAAAATCTTCTGGGGACTAGAAGACTGTTATTCAATCCCATCTAGCTTGTTATAAGCTCACAACAAGGTCAGCTGGCTCTCCTTTCCTCCTCCTCCTGCCCTGTGTGTGTGGCAGGAGCCACTTTATCGGGAGGAACATCTAAACAGTAGGCCTCTTTGGATGGCAGAGGCATTGGGGTGGGGGGGAGGATTGGAGCACTGGGGAGTGTAGATCTATTTTTTTGGGGATGGGGAAAAATTCAGTTCTGTATTTTTTTCCTACAATTTGATTTGAGAGTTTAATTTCTGTCGCTATCTTTAAAAAAAAAACACGACACCTAAGCTTTACAAGACTAAATCTGGAAAAAAAACCCAATCCACTTCATTATTATGAATGATAATAGGAGCTATGACAGAAGTATGTTTTTTCTTTAGAAACTGACTACTTTTTTCTTTAAAAACTGACCATTGTCTGTGAATCAAGAGCAGCTTCAGGGTTAATCCTTTAAATCCGTATTAGACAAACAGGTAAGCTCATCTCTTCTCTGGAGGCATTTCTCTGTATATTCAAGTGATTCAGATGCTTATAGTCACTCTTTGTTTTAGCAGGGCTTTAGTTTATCATAATCTGTCCACACTTAATAATATCATGCTTTGCAACACAAATTCTAGATGTGCCTAACACAGCAATGTGAAGGACAAGTTGACTTGCTGGAGGGCAGGGATGCCATCCAGAGGGACCTGGACAGGCTGCAGAGGTGGGCCCAGGCCAACCTCATGACATTTAACAAGGCCAAATGTAAGGTCCTGCACCTGGGTCGGCACAATCCCAGGCACAGATGCAGGCTGGGTGATGAATGGCTGAGAGCAGCCCTGAGGAAAAGGACCTGGGGGTCTGGGTCGACGAGAAGCTCAACATGAGCCGGCAGTGTGCACATGCAGCCCAGACAGCAACCCTGTGCTGGGCTGCATCAAGAGCAGTGTGGGCAGCAGGGCAAGGGAGGGGATTCTCCCCCTTTACTCTGCTCTCGTCAGACCCCACCTGGAGTACTGTGTGCAGTTCTGGAGCCCCCAATACAAGAAGGACATGGAACTGCTGGAGCGGGTCCAGAGGAGAGCCACGAAGATGATCAGAGGGCTGCAGCAGCTCTGCTATGAGGACAGGCTGAGAGAGTTGGGGCTCTGCAGCCTGGAGAGGAGAAGGCTTCGAGGAGACCTTATAGTGGCCTTCCAGTATTTGAAGGGAGCCTACAGGAAAGCTGGGGAGGGACTATTTACACGGTCTAGTAATGTTAGGACGAGGGGGAATGGGTTTAAGCTGGAAGAGGGGAGATTTAGACTGGATGTTAGGAGGAAGTTCTTTACAGTGAGGGTGGTAAGGCACTGGAACGGGTTGCCCAGGGAGGTTGTGGATGCTTCCTCCCTGGAGGTGTTTAAGGCCAGGCTGGATGAGGCCTTGAGCAGCCTGCTCTAGTGGGAGGTGTCCCTGCCTATGGCAGGGGGTTGGAGCTGGATGATCCTTGAGGTCCCTTCCAACCTAAACCATTCTATGATTCTATGACAAACAGAGAGGCATCCAAAATTATTCACTGTCTATAACAGCAGCACCAAAAGCCATAATTGAAAGTAATTTTATAATAACAACCTTTCTCTTTTCATACTTGGCAGCAATGTGGTTCCATGACTTATGTGAGCAGGTATACAAATGTGTATATGTACAGTTGTGTCACCTGTTTACATTGTGTGCCTGCCTGCAGATGTATTTAATCAATGGCTCTTCCAATCAACTTTTCAAAGAACATCTCCTGGGTAATACTGTTAAATGTGCAGATGCAAGGTGAAAGGTACAAGTGAGGCAGTCCAGCATAACATATAAACACTTGCTGTGTATAAATGATAATGTGTCCTGCAGGTGTATGGGAGTTCACTATTACTTAATTATTTCTGCAGTACAACTTTCTTCTTAGCGCTGACCTCAGATCTTCCTGTTAATCTGCAAATGGCCTTCTAGCGTGAGCCAGCATCTCCTTTTGCACTGTGTTGGTATTATTTATGCAAGTGTAGGTGTTAGCTAGAGCTTAGACTGAATTAAATAAAACCCTTAAAATAAAAATAAAAGGTCTAACCTAGACTATGCTGTGTGTAAGTAGGGCACTAAAGGTTTTGACTTGTGGAGCCTGACTCCTTGTGCTAAAGTGAATCACACTGCTGGACCTGTATTCTGAGTGAGAAACTACCATTTATGAGCAACTGCTGGATGTTGCAAGTCAAAAGGTCTGAGTATTTGTGGCCAGTGGAACACACCCACCCACCCTTCCTTCTGTAGTTGCTGCCAGCTCCCTTACCCCAATCTTCTGGGGAGACTTCATGGGCTCTTTCTCAACAAGCCGCAGGTAGAAGGCAGCAGGGAGGATGAAAATCAGCATTGTAGCAGAAGAGGCACCTGTAAGGGAAAGAAGAGCTGAGTACTGGTCTCTGACATATAAGCAATGTTGTCCACCTGCATGTGGAGAGGTAGCTGCTCTTTCAAGCCTAGCTGTACAAAGACCTCTGTCTGTAGACAGCATTTGTGGTGAGAGGTAGATGTCCAAATGGGCACTTATGCCCCAAAATGACACTTATTACTGAGAGGACTCATTCATACTGGTATAGCTACCCATGAGATGGATGTCTGCATGTGAGCTGGTGTGGTGAAGTGAGGACAAACATGTGCTCCCAGGAAGTTATAATCCTGGGAAGCAGGTGTTGAAAAGAGGCATAATCTGTGCTCTGGAAGTACCTCCTCCTCTCATCTCTGTGTGGTGATCCAGGTGCAAAAAAGCAGGGAGGGGCAAAAAACCCTGCATTAAGTACAAGCTATGAAAAAGGCATAAAGCCTATGCAAGTGTCTTTCTCAAGCAGCTGCATTCCTGAGTCCTCAGCAGCTCAGAGCATGGAGACACTTCATGGTCAGAGACCAAAACTAACCAAAAGAAAGAGGTAGAGAGCTAGCTATGAATATGAAAATTGTGTCACTTTCTACCTTTTTGTAACATCATCATTTGGAAGTTAATACATTTTGTCTAAGTTATAGATGCCTGAAAACTGTAGGAGAATTCCCTCTCCTCCACATGTACCAAGTGCCTTTTTTTTTTGTGTGTGAAATGGGAATTCCTCATCCATTTACAGAGGTTGGGTAGCTGAGTTGGTAACTGTGTCAGCTGTTTGGGAATTTTTATTTCCCTCTTAACTTTATTTGGTGTTTATACTATTCTACTCTATGATCCAAACTGAGACAGTCATTTGGGCTGTGAATAGAAATATGTTGTGGAAAGGATTAAGAGAGTAAACAAAAAGTATTTATGAAACCTACCAATAAATCCAAAGATGTCTTTAATAGTTGGGACAAAAATCACAAGGAGGTTATTAAAAGCGAGAATTACTGCTGCAATCAGGAAATGTCTTATCCAGCTGAATGGCCTTTTGGGAAACAGTAATGCACTGATAGATGAACGGATCTGTAAGAGGAAAAACAGCAGGGAAAGTAAAACAGTAATTAATTTATCTTTGCTTTTCACTGTTAAAAACTGATCTGTGGTAGTTACTTTTGCTGGGAGAAATTCTGACTGCAGAAATGTGTTTGCAAGTCTTAGATTCCCTTAATGTAATCTCACTCTGATATAGGTTTCTTGAGAACTGGGTTCATATTTTAATGCAGAAACTCAAATATTTGCAATGTAAAAGAAAGCCAAGTAAATAGGGTGTAAAACCAGGGACATAAAATCTCTTCAACCAAAAGATGTTCATGCCAGCAAAAACATCCCCAAAGAAACCTCTAATACGAACAGTAATCGGCAGGCAAGAAGTACATGAGCGAAATATGAGTTACTGCAATCCTGAACCTGATCCCACTGAAAATCCCATGGGAGTTCTGTCATTTATTTTTGTGAAAGAGCGAGCATACAATTGCTTTATTTCCATTAAATATATACATATACATATCTCTGTCTCTCAATAGAAGAGCACATTGGCTGAAGGTGAGCCAGCAGTGTGCCCAGGTGGCCAAGAAAGCCAATGGCATCCTGGCCTGTATCAGGAACAGTGTGGCCAGTAGGAGGAGGGAGGATATTCTGCCACTGTACTCAACACTGGTCAGGCCACACCTTGAGTACTGTGTCCAGTTCTGGGCTCCTCAATTCAAGAGAGATGTTGAGGTGCTGGAATGTCTCCAGAGAAGGGCAACAAAGCTGGTGAGGGGCCTGGAACACAAACCCTATGAGGAGAGGCTGAGGGAGCTGGGGTTGTTTAGCCTGGAGAAGAGGAGGCTCAGGGCAGAGGGGAGGTTGTAGCCAGGTGGGGGTTGTTCTCTTCTCCCAGGCAACCAGCAATAGAACAAGGGGACACAGCCTCAAGTTGTGCTGGGGGAGGTATAGGCTGGATGTTAGGAGGAAGTTCTTGCCAGAGAGAGTGATTGGCATTGGAATGGGCTGCCCAGGGAGGTGGTGGAGTCATCATCCCTGGGTGTGTTCAGGAAAAGCCTGGATGAGGCACTTAGTGCCATGGTGTGGTTGACTGGATAGGGCTGGGTGCTAGGTTGGACTGGATGATCTTGGAGGTCTCTTCTGACCTGGTTGATTCTGTTCTATTCAATGCCACTTGGAAATTATAAACCTAAAATCTATTGCAGAGGATACTTCCCCGCCCTGTGCTTTCTCACACAACACACAGGGAGGTTATTTTGTATTTTCATCAGCAAAGAGGGTAAGTAGAATAAAGGTGAAAAGCAAATCTCTTTAGTGGCTGGAGATAGTGTTTCTCTGAAGTATCATGATTAACTTAAAAGATTTGAAATGCAGAAGCTGAACAAAAATATTTTTACACTTAAAAAAAACCCTCAAAATTAATTTCTGTTCGGTTGTTTTCAAAACAATGGAGAACTGTTTCCTGACGAGCTTGGTAGACTTAGAATCATAGAATCATAGAATGGTTTAGGTTGGAAGGGACCTCAAGGATCATCCAGCTCCAACCCCCTGCCATAGGCAGGGACACCTCCCACTAGAGCAGGCTGCTCAAGGCCTCATCCAGCCTGGCCTTAAACACCTCCAGGGAGGAAGCATCCACAACCTCCCTGGGCAACCCGTTCCTGTGCCTTACCACCCTCACTGTAAAGAACTTCCTCCTAACATCCAGTCGGAATCTCCCCTCTTCCAGCTTAAACCCATTCCCCCTCGTCCTAACATTACTAGACTGTGTAAATAGTCCCTCCCCAGCTTTCCTGTAGGCTCCCTTCAAATACTGGAAAGCCACTATAAGGTCTCCTCAAAGCCTTCTCCTCTCCAGGCTGAAGAGCCCCAACTCTCTCAGCCTGTCCTCATAGCAGAGGTGCTCCAGCCCTCTGATCATCTTCGTGGCTCTCCTTTGGACCCGCTCCAGCAGTTCTATGTCCTTCTTGTAACTTGGAGCCCATCATTTGAAAGCACAGCATGAATTTTGTGTTTTGTGTTTTACAGAGGTAGGCAGACTGCAAAAAATTTATTCAGCCTCTGAGCTGGAGTAAATGAGATTTATTCCACCAAAGAACTGCTGCCTGCATTTCTGCTCACTTCTTGTCAGCATCTTGTGTACTATTTCTGATGTGACATAGACCTTAAACTGGAGCTAACTGAAGTTTTGCAGTGACCAATGGTAGATACTTTTTCTAGCAATGCAAAAATCTCTCTCTCTCTCTCTCTCTCTCTCTTTCAAGAATAAACTCTGACTATGGCAAAATATAAATACAGCAGCTGATTAGAAAAAGTTGATACAACTATACTGCTTATTTAGAGTAATTAAATCTGCTGAGCTGGCTGTCCTGATAAGCCGTATAAAATTGTTGGTTATGCTGGCTTACAAGGAAATGATATTTTCTTGGCAGATCTTTTAATAGGTGAGTTATTGCTGTGATCTGTATTTGTTTAGGCTTTACATGTTATGCAGGTACAAAAATGATTACACAGAATGCTAAAAGCCTGGTTGTGTAGAGGTGAGATCTGGAAGGCCAAGGAATGGCTAGAGGCTTGGCAAGGGATGCAAAGAATAACAAAAAGGGCTTCCACGGGTACATCAGCCATCAAAGAAAGGGTAAAGGAAGTTTACCCTCCCTGAGAAGTGAGAATGGAAAGCTGAAGTCAATAGACAAGAAGGCTAAGGTACTCAATAACATCTTTTTGCCTCGATCTTCACTGAATATCTTGTTCCTTCCTACTCCCAAGTTGAAGGACCGCTAAATGTAGACCAGTGAGGTAAAATCCCTCCCACTGTCAGGGAAGATCTAGTTCAAGGCCACCTGAGGAACCTGAATATACATAAATTTATGAGACCTGATGAGGTGCATCCCAGTGTTCTGAAGGAATTAGATGATGTAGTTGCAAAGCCACAATCCATAATATTTGAAAAGTCCTGGCAGTGAGGTGGAGATTGGAAGCGGGGAAACATTACACCTATTTTTACGAAAGGTGGAAAACAGGACTCTGGAAATTAGCAACCCATCAGCCTCATCTCTGTTCCTGAGAAGATCATGGAACAAATCCTCCTGACAATTATACTAAAGTGCACAGAGGACAGAGATCTGATTCAAAACAGTCAACACATCTTCACCAAGGGCAAGTCCTGCTTGACCAACCTGGTGGCTTTCTATGATGGTGTAACTACATCAGTGGAGAAGGGAAGATCAACAGATTTCGTCTCTCTGGACTTTTGTACACAGTACCCCCCCAACACCCTTCTCTCTAGACTAGAGTGATGGATTTGATGGGTGAACTGTTCAGTGGATAAGGATTTGGTTGGATGATTGAATCAACTGTTGGTCAATGGCTCAATGTCCAGGTGAGATGGGTGACAAGTGGTGTCCCTCAATGGTATGTAATGGGACCAATGTTCTTCATTATCTTCACCAATTATACAGACAGCAAGACTGAGGGCAGCTTGTGTTTTCTGACACTTGGCTTCCTCCTCTAGTATGCAAGATGTGCATAGAATCTGTGCCCCTCCACTTTTGCAGCCAGGTCTGGCAGCCTTGCACAGCATGTGGCCTGAGCTGCACGTGTCTGGAATTTGGATACTATGGTAGGTGTCTGTGTCTGCATTAGGAAATCTCCTAAGTGGTTTCAGTATACCTCCAAGCCTTTGGTACTTACACTGCTGCTCTGATAAATATAGCACAGGGAGAGCTAGAGGAAGACAGAGCAGGTGTTCCTGGTTTATTTCTGATTTATTTACAAAGATTGATTTCGTTGAATCACAGAATCACAGAATTGTCAGGGCTGGAGGGATCATCTAGTTCCAACCCCCCTTCTGTGGGCAGGGACACCTCACACTAGACCAGGTTGCTCAGAGCACCTTCCAACCTGGCCTTAAAGACCTCCAGGGATGGGGCTTCCACTGTCTCCCTAATTTCAGTCTTTGAGATTGCAAATGTAGCTACCTAAGGTTCTTGCCCTGATGAAACTGCACATAAGAAAATAGACTCTCACAAATGAAAACTCTTCAGTTAAAGTCTGTGCTGAGTACTTACTGTCCGTGTGCACGGGCAAGCCCCGGGTTCAGCTTTGGCAGCTGTGTTACTTACGGGAAAAAGGACAAGGGGCACAGTCAGGGTTACAGCCACCAGCACTGCCAGGCGAACTGACAGCAAGAGAGTGTCAAAGGTGTAAACTCTGGTGTATGTATGAAGTAGCTCATCTTCAACTTCTCCTACAAAAAAGAAACAGAAAGGAGTTAAACCACTTAAGCAATATCTGCACATGCAGAAAGGTCTTTATATTGCAGCCAGATAAGATTAACTTTGGCCCAGCTGCTGTCATCAGATACATGCTATGGGCTAGGCATGAAAGAGGGATTTTCCTAGCATGACCAGTACAAGCCAGTGCATCACTCAGGAATGATGAGAGTAACACAGGTCTGAGGTGATGCTTTGTATCCCAGCGTCTCTAAAAATAGGAAACAACTCACTGAGCTGGGAATAGCTCTCTGATCTCTACCCAGGCATCCCAGCTCTTGCCTCAGTGACAGAGAGCAGATTGTGCTGTGTCATTTGCTTCCCTGCTGTAATGGGGAAACTAATGAGGTAAAAAGAGGTGGTGTTTGCATAAACCAGTGTGCTAATACAGGGGCTGCTCTGTTTACCTACCAGTTAGTTTAGCTCATCCATATTTTTTTTACACTAGAATGATTTGCACCTGTTTTTCAGCATAGATAAAGCTGAATTAGTGGCATCAGATCTAGGGTGGGTAGAACACAATAATGTAATGTAAAACTGTCAAGCACCAGACTGTTTTTAATATGGTCACTCTTGGTCTTTGCCAAGAGCCAAGTTTACAGCAGCTTGTTGTCTGAGTTTAGAAAACTAAGAGATGCACAACTGGTCCCTTTGGTAGGTGTTTCTGAGTCTCCCCTGAGTGAAGAACCTGTGGCTTGACGAGCTGGATAGGTTTTATTACTTATTCAGGAAGTTACACACTGAGTGTTAAGTTTGAGTGATGCTTACACATGTATTTAGGCCTATAGAAAACACACAAACACTTGAGTCTCAGTGTGATAGAACCATCTTGTCTGCTTTAAAATGAGAGGGAAAATTCTGTGGAGAACAAGGATTTGACCTACCATAGAAGGTAAGATATCCAAAGAGGGCAGCCAGAAGATACATGATAAGCATGCCAGTGATGGAGATATTTGAGACATTCTGCATCCGCTTTCGAGAGCGACTGAAGTAGAAGAGAAAAAGAGTAACAGTGCTGTTGTTACAGAGCCTGTATTTGTACAAGAAGTACTCTGACAAGTCACAGCTCTACTGACACTGGCTAGTAAGCTCACAGAAGGTAGATTGGTTTTAGGGAGCTCTTGAAGTGTGCAGCTCTGTGCAGAGCAACACAAACTTGCAAAATGGTGTTGAAAGTCCATTTCTGCTGCACACTTGGTGACAACACATAAATGTGCTATATTGTTTTGTATATCATTATTTATATACTGTTGATAATTTAAGACACTGTGTATCTTAAATTTAAAATGGAGTAGCTAAAATTACAGGGCTGATAATAGTAATAAACGTGAGCTTTCAGTGAGCTCTGTATGAACACACCCTTATACCTGCATAGGGATCTTCTGCACTTAAAGAAAACTCTTGCAGGTCAAATTCACTTCTAGAAATAGTTTGGTTAAAGATTTGGTGTAAGAAAATCTTTAGCTTATAGAACCTGGAGCCATGCTCCCAAGTCAGTTCAGAATGTTTATTTCCTCTGAGGCTAAACCTGCTGAAATAGGAGGTAATGGGTCTTAGCCTACTTGAGTTTGGCAGCACAGCCTCTTGTAATGTAATTCTTGCTGCTGAACAAATGCATGTGATCTCTGTGGTGATTTAATCAAGTGTATTTGATTTTTGGTATTTGATAAGCAAAACAAGGCTAGGTGAAGGCCTGTGTAAGACTCCCAAACTAATGGCATCCCAAGAAACCTTAAGAGTAAGCAGCAGCTGACCCAGACATGGAATTCACTAAGGTATTTTTAGAAACCAGAATTATCTATTTCAGTGCAACCAAGTTCTCCAGCATATTCCACACCATTTGAAGGACTGTCCAGATTCCTTCTTTCCTAAGTAAATATTGATCATTCTGATCTATCTGAACAGTCGTTCTCTGTCACCAACATCTGACTATTAGGTCAAAGCAAAGCCAGTATCCTGTTACTATGAAAAGAAATAATTCATTAGCAGGTGAGTGTCTATACACCCGCAAGAGATGGGGAACACATAGAAAGTGATCTCTAGCTATGGTTAACTGGGAGTATGGGACAAAATTTAAGAACCTTACTCTTTCAGTTCACTGTATATTGGTAGCACCTCAGGGTGGCATACGAATGCAAATGCCAGGATGGGTATTGCATAGGCAGTCTGTAAAATAAAGCTCCCATTAGTAAGAGTCGTCACTGCTGTACCTCTGACTTTTGGCAGTTTAGCTGCGGTACAAATGGCTAACAATAAAGTCTACAGAATTTCCCTTACCCGTGAGTTGAACACAAAGTATTTTGGCTGACACAGGTCACTACTGTCGCTGTGTGCTTCGTATTCTACACCACTTTTGGGGGCAGGATCTCTTGGCTTCTCAAGTCCTGGCAAGCGCCCAGCTGTGTTGTCCATCATGAAATTCACACCAGAACTGAGAGACTCGTTTGGTAACATGATCAAGTGCATTGGTAACGTGCTGTTGGTGGAGGTCCAGTTTTCCACCTCGTGGTTGACAATGGGAAGAGGACAGGGTATTTGGGATTTCCTGAAGATTACCTATGAAAGAGTAGACAATGTCATCAGAAGAGTACAATCATAGAGGATTATGCTTAGATCCAGGGCATTCCCGCATAAATATATGCAGTCACATAGGAGAGAGACAGGAAAGAAGGGCAACAAGAAACCAAGTGTTAGACTTCTGTTTCTAGTATCATAGAATCAACCAGGTTGGAAGAGACCTCCAAGATCATCCAGTCTAACCTATCATCCACCCCTATTCAGTCATCTAGACCATGGCACTAAATGCCTCATCCAGTCTTTTCTTGAGCACCTCCAGGGATGGTGACTCCACCACCTCCCTGGGCAGCCCATTCCAATGCCAATCACTCTCTCTTGCAAGAATTTGTTGTTGCTCTGTCTCTGCTGTTGTCATGCTTTGATTTTTATTCTCCAGTGCCATTTTTAAAGGCTGACTCTTTTTATTATAGCTTCATTCAGCAATAAGCTTGTTGCTCTGATTCTCTTGCAGGTGCTAGTCTAACACATTAAATTATCCTGGTAAGAAATGTAACAGCGTTGCACAGTTTACAGGCTCTCTGTTTGCTTAGAGACAATATCCAAACAGTCACTTACCACACTGACAAAGAAAACCATACAGGTCAGCGAAAACCCACTTGTATAACCAAGATAACCTGTGTGGCAAGAAAAAAAAAAGAAAAAAAATAGTTCAACTGTAGATGAATTCACAGTCCTAAATAATAATAAAAAAAAATTAACTGGGGCATTGAGCTTACCTAAGCTCTTTAGAAGGGAGAGAGGAAGAATAACCCCAACTGTTACAAGTATGATGAGGTAGTTCCCATTTAGGTACCATTCCCTAAAGGGAAAGAATAAAACTCTTCAATAGTTAGAACTGACATCAAAGTTAAAACTTTGATTTGAGGTTCAGGTTGGGCAAAGATACCTACCCAGAGCTCTCCTCAAGTTTCATAAATGCTCTGATCACTTCAGGTAGTTCATATTTAATAATAAAGAGGTAGCTTGACATTGCTGAAAAAAAAACAAACAACAACCTAAAGCATTGCCAGAGAGAGTTCCAATAAAAATGATTTGTTTAAAAAAAAAACCCTAAAATCCTGCGTTAAAAACAGTTCTGCTTTGGGAAAACAGGTTTTTACTAAAATAGAGACATGAGTTTTGTTCAGATAACTTTGTAACTAAGAGATATGTTGCCTTGATATTGTTATGAATGTGTGTGCTAGTTTGAAGCTAGCTAGAATGTTTTGGTGAGAAGAATTAGATAATAGGCTGAGAAATGAAAACAATGATGAGGTCTACTTCGCTCACAGTTCTGCTGAGATGTGTAAAGAAGAAAGGCAAAACAAAGATAAAGTCACTTTGCTCTGCACTTCGCTTGGGCACTTTGTGCTGGGCTGTTCTCTCAGCTCTTTGCCTGCTGGGGAGAGCTGAGGCTGCTGGCTGAACTCCATCTTGCTTTCTAACCTCACCCTCCATTTGCTCTGGCTGATTTCACCTTTGCTTCTTAATCCTCTTGACCAAACCTCCATTCTTCCTCGGGACTGGGGTAAGGTTGAGAGGGATAGGGGAAAGGTGAGGGGGTGGTTGAGAGCCCCTCCTGGGGACTCAGGTTTCTGGGAGGGGAGTTGTGTTTCTGTATTACTTTAACCTTGTATATTTCTGTCTATATCTGTATATACTGTAAATATCTGCTTGTAAATTGTGCTAGCTGTAAATATAAGCTTCATTCAAAATTTCCAGAGCCAGCTGACTCTAGCCTGGGTGATTTCTAAAGTGTAGGGGTGGGGAACACCCAAACCATCACAACATGTCCTGAACGACATCTACTATTCAGTATCAGATTACTATATAGTTATTGCTGAATTAGCAACATACTGAAATCACTGTTCTGATCAAATTTGTACTCTTAACTTTTCCATTTGCTTTTCTTCTGTAAATATGTTTGTTGTTTTTTATGGTTTTGTTTTGTGTGTGTGCCCCCCCCCTCAATGGACCTTGTTAACTTTAGTTGTTACTGCCTCTACATCTCTTAATTTACCTTCCTCCTCCTATTCACAGCTTTTGTCTGCCAGTACTCCATGTATATACAAAAAAAGCATCTAGTTGTCAAGATTTCTGATGGAAGGGTAGATTCCTATACATCTCATTTAAATGTGCTGCCAGAGGTCATGTTTTATTCAGTTATTTTACACTGACCACAAAAAACCTTTAGAGACATATAGAATCATAGAATCAACCAGGTTGGAAGAGACCTCCAAGATCATCCAGCCCAACCAATCACCCAGCCCTATCCAATCAACTAGACCATGGCACTAAGTGCCTTATCCAGTCTTTTTTTGAACACTTCAGTCTAGTCAGGAAAACTAGAGGAACAGAGGAACAGCTTTGAGAATCACAGAATCATAGAATCAACCAGGTTGGAAGAGACCTCCAAGATCATCCAGTCTAACCTATCACTCAGCCATATCCAGTCAACTAGACCATGGCACTAAGTGCCCCATTCAGTCTTTTCCTCCTTAACAGGGAAGCATGCTTACTTTCTGAATTAATCCACAATTGATATCCAGGCTTGAGGGAGGGGGAGAAAAGAAGGCTGTTGAACAGGATCTTTAGTGATCAAAATCAAAAAGTCTCTTGCAGTGGAGAAATGTCTGGGTAGTAAAGGTGCTCTAAAAGAACAGTAATGATTTGCCAATGGAGATTTGCAAAACATGCCAAGTTCCAAGAGAGGCATCACAGAAAAAAACCCAACTCTATGCATTTAATTGATGAATGGTGCATTTAATTTATATTTGAACTGCCTCTCTTTATGAAATCTGGGGAAAAAAAATGACAAGTTCCTTTGAGCTTTCAAATATGGTGTTCTCCAGTCTCCTAAAAGGCTTTTCCAGGGCAGTAAAGGGAAGTAATCTTTCTTGCACAAATGCATCATCCTACCACTACTACTCATAGGTAAGTAGTCTCCTGGTCTAAGAGGATGGAGGAGGTTACTTGATAGACATTTCACAGCAATGTCAGTTTTACACACCTCAGCATCTTAGAGAGATTGTAACCCAACTGTTATTCCCATCTTAGAGAGATTGTAACCCAACTTTTATTCCAAGAAGAGAATCTGGCTGGAAAATGAACTACTGAAGAGTCTTTCTTTTGTAGAGAACTCAGAACCATGTGCTGTTTCTTTTAGGTGAGAGTAATGTTTTCTAAACTGAAGCAGATTATGTCTAGTCTGAGCTACACTCAGTGAAAAGAAATGGCCAACTCCCTGAGGACAGTCAGCCAAGACATTTTAGCCATCATTGAGGACTCCTCACTGGTCATGAAGAGATCCCAACCAACTAGCTTTCACCAGTAACAGAGGTACCAGATAGCTTAAACTCCTCCTGTCCTTCCTTATTTCAATAGAGTGCATGCTGCACCTGGCTGATCCATTTTAGCCAGACAGAAGGCAGCAATCATTTGTGCTTTGTAAAAAGGCATTGAGCTGAGCAAAGCTTGTTACTTACCTCCAATGTTCTGCATTGTCACTGAAATAAAAACAGCACACGTCCCAGGCCAGCCAAATGCCTTTTCTCCCAGTTTTTCATATATTAGTGATCCTGAAACAAACACAACCAAATGAAACCAGAAACATTGGACACATCTGAGCTGCATTCCAAGGTAAAATTCATGCATGCAGTAGGGACTCTAAGTTAGTCACAGCCTGCTCCTCATACCTCCTTCTTTTGATGTCTTCAGTAAGAGGTGAACTGAGTAGAGTGACAGTATTGCTACGCTGAGCAGCAAAACTCTGCAAGGCAAAGCAGAAATAACAATCCCAAGCAGGACATCAGAGACACTGAGTTGATTTGAATGTGTGCTTGTTCATTCTCATGATGTTCAAAGTGTAAACAGTTTTCAGCAAGTTTGTGCTCTGGACTTCCAGTGGTAAATGCAGAGATAAGTGTCAACTGTAGCTTACTTGTGAGTGCAGCTGCATCTATAAAATCCAAAAGCACCTCAAATCCAGTTAAGTGGCAGTTCTGTGTTATTCCACAAGGATAGACTCTTATATCTTAAAAGGTCTGTTTAAAGCAAGCAAATATCTCTGTGTCAGGTCTTTGGTCTCTTATAGGCTCACTGATCTCTCATTTGAATTTCTCTCCTCACTCAGATATTAAACACTCCCTCCCACCCCAGCCCAAAACCATGATTGTGACAACTTCACTTCTAGCTCCTGGTTAGTCACTACTTTTCATTTCTGCCTTGCCTCCATGAAGTCGAGGAGTTTAGCTTGAGGTGACCACTTTGCAAAGCACATTAGAAATCTTGCATAATGCTAAAGCAAGGTATGACATTGGAAAATCTGCTCTTGGAGCACTTGCAACATAGTCTTCCAGCTCAATCTGCCTGAGGGTACCGGTGCCTGAATTCATCAATTCTAATTACTGCCATCTTCCTTCCACATGTTTGCATCCTATGTGATTTCAGGTGTCTGCCTCTTGTGAACTGCTGGTGAAGAATGTAGCTTTGTACAACATTTTCAGGGTACAAAACTGTGGGCAGCATATCTTGTTACCACAACCATCTTGTCAGCAACCTGAACAAGTGTTGATGCAGAAGGGGATGCAACGATAACTTGAGAGTTGGAAATCCAGATATGGCTTACTCCATGGAAGAACAGAAGGTTGTTCCAACCCCTTCGACTCCACTGGACATGCAGTTTGGTGTAGATACAGGAGACACTGACAGTCAAGGTCATAGATGAGTTACAATCTAAGAGGAGAAACTGGTCCTGGGGCCAGGTGGTGGCTACCAAACCGTCACAATGTTCTGTGAGTTAGTTTCTTTGGGAGAGACACACAGTACTACAGACTGTGTTATCAAGATCATCTCTCATGCTGAGGGCTCATGCAATGTGGTATGGGAGAATCGGATCTGAGGTCTCAATATATCCTGACAAGATTGCTGTCCTTTTTGATCAGGGGCACCTGTGCAGCTGACATTCAGACAATATCTCTATGTCCTGACACATGAGTTGTGGTAAACCAAAACTATCCTGCTTGCACATTCATGCCAGGCAGTAGAATTGATGTTTTGCTGCATGCTCCATGCCATTGCAAACCTCCCCTTTGTGAGAGGATGATGCAATGGGAATTTCTGTAGGGTTTCTGAGTTTTAAGGACTCTCTTTTTGCCTTCAACTTCTAGACCATCTCCTAGCATGAGGGCGATTGAGGAACACGAGAATTGTAGATTACAAAAACGTAGACAATGCTACCATTATTATCTAGATTAGAACTAGTGTCCAACAATTTCCATTTAGTAGAGAGGATTTTTCCATCCAGCTAGAATAGGAGAATACAGAAATCTCCAGTAAGTGGATGCATTCCTTCCTCTACCTGAAGGGAGAATGTTCACATGCAGAAAGTACAGAAACAGGATAGAAAACAAAGCAGGCTGTAGGTGGAGACATCCTTTGTTTCAGCTTTTTAAGAATCCATAGTGTTGCTTTAGCATTACTCTTAGCATTGCCTAAAGAGCAAATATCATTAGGCTCACATCAGATTTTGTTTAGCCACATGTAAATGAACAGAACCTTAAAAACAAAGATATGGCAAAGATTATTTTTTTCCCCTCTAGTGAGGCTTGATGTATCACAGTTTTGTTTCCAGAAGCAACTCATGGCCATATTATTTAGTACAAGTGATCAAAGAAACCTGGAGGAAAATATATTCTACATTTTTCTGCCTCTAATGCTGTCAGTTTTTAGAACTGGCTTCCATTTTTGTATCACCCAAAACTATATCTAAACCATTTGAATGTGGGTGCTGGGAAGTACTTATCCAGGGCATCTTTTGCATCTACAATTAATTTTCAGTTAAAAATTCTACTGGCTTACAGGCAGTGTTTCCTAGCAACTGGAAGCTACGCATAGCATTTAAAATGTTGTTGCTGACACACAATCTCCAAAAGAAAGAAGTTGTTTAATGATAGCCATGCAACCTCATTTAAAGGCTTGTTAGATTTCAGTAATAAAAAGCAGCAATGTCCTGTTATCATACAGTCCTGTCATACTCTATACCAGCATCAACAGGAATTAAAATGAAGGCTTCTGTCAAAATGAAACCCAGTTACTATAAAAAGAAAGCCAACTATTTATTTTATGCAGTCTGTCTCATTTTACGAGATTAGCCATAGATTAAAAACCTTCTCATGGCTACCTGTTGCTGTCTATCAAACCATTTTGTATAGATACTGTGTGTCAGCCACATACCATAGGTGTCATCTGTGCATATAGAGTGCAAATAGACTTGAGAGAGTAATATTAAATCTGAATAAATTTGTGAGTTGTTGTGCATACAAAGCATGCTGCTGTTTCATAGAATCATAGAATCAACCAGGTTGGAAGAGACCTCCAAGATCATCCAGTCCAACCTATCACACAGCCCTAGCCAGTCAACTACACCATGGCACTAAATGCCTCATCCAGGCTTTTCTTGAGCACCTCCAGGGATGGTGACTCCACCACCTCCCTGGGCAGCCCATTCCAATGCCAATCACTCTCCCTGTGAAGAACTTCCTCCTAACATCCAGCCTATACTTCCCCCGGCACAACTTGAGACTGTGTCCCCTTGTTCTATTGCTGGTCACCTGGGAGAAGAGACCAACCCCCACCTGGCTACAGCCTCCCTTCAGGTAGTTGTAGACAGCAATGAGGTCTGCCCTGAGCCTCCTCTTCTCCAGGCTAAACAACCCCAGCTCCCTCAGCCTCTCCTCATAGGGTTTGTGTTCCAGGCCCCTCGCCACCTCTGTTGCCCTTCTCTGGACACGTTCCAGCACCTCAACATCTCTCTTGAATTGAGGAGCCCAGAACTGGACACAGAACTCAAGGTGTGGCCTGACCAGTGTTGAGTACAGGGGCAGAATAACCTCCCTCATCCTACTGGCCACACTGTTCCTGATACAGGCCAGGATGCCATTGGCTCTCTTGGCCACCTGGGCACACTGCTGGCTCATCTTCAGCTACTATCCACCAGTACCCCCAGGTCCCTTTCCTCCTGGCTGTTCTCCAGCCACTCTATCCCCAGCCTGTAGCGCTGCTTGGGGTTGTTGTGGCCAAAGTGCAGAACCCTGCACTTGGCCTCGTTAAATTTCATCCCATTGGCTTCTGCTCACCCATCCAGCCTGTCTAGGTCCCTCTGCAGGGCTCTACTACCTCCCGACAGATCGAGACCTGCTCCTAGCTTGGTATCATCTGCAAACTTACTGATGCTGGACTCAATCCCCTCGCCCAGATCATCAATAAAGATGTTGAACAGGACTGGTCCCATCAGACACATCTGTATTCTTCTTCCATTTGCACACACTGATTAGGTAGTTAGGATGATGTAAATATATACTGTATGGATGATTGACTTCCCTTGCTGAATTCCCATACTGAACCAGCAAGACTGTTGTTATTTCAGGACTGCTGTACTGTTCTTCCTCTCTGGATTTAACTGCACAATATCAATTCAGTTTTGTTCCTGATACAAAACAGGACTAAAAACAAATAAATAAGAAATTGATTTGTCAGCAGTGGATGGTTCCTTGCAGTGCAACTAAAATGTTTTCATTACAGATGATCTTAGGAAACCTTAAAGCTAATAAACCGAGCTTAATGTACCCCTCTAACAACAACAAAAACTAGCTCCTGCTCACTGCTTTTACTTTATTTGCTGTTTTTTGCCTGTACTTACACAAAAAGGATAATTCCTGTGTTGGCCATTGCATAGGAGAGCCCTAAGATGCCACTGCCCATAATGGCATTGCTGAGGTTGAAAGACGACATTCCAAAGGAAGTTCTGCCCCGGTGCTGTTGAGTTCAAGAACAGAAAAATAGAAATTAAATCACATTTCCCTGGGCAAAATGGACTGATTATCCTTGTCACCAATTTTCCCTGTGTTGGATCCCTACAGGTAGAGCTTTGTCAAGGTTCCTAAGTCCACAGGCACCTGCCATCATAAGGAGTCTCTTTTACCCTCAAAGCCAGCTGTGCTGGTAGATGTTTGCCTCTTCCCCCTCTCCCCATGTCTCAAAGGGGAGGAGGACTACACTCTCAAGAGGTAACTGAGGTGACTGTGTTGGCCAGCCTCTACAGAAATACATGTTATTATTTAATACATTTCCCAATTATTAATTATTGTTTTCACTCTCTCTCTTTTTTTTTTTTTTTTTTAATTCAGATGACTTTTTTTCCCCATCTCACTTAAGTTTTTGTAAAAAGGATCCAGGTCAAGATTTACTTTGTAATTACTGTTAAAAAGGAACAAAACTTACACATTCCTCATTATATTCTTCCAATTTCTTTTTGCCCAGATATCCATTTGTAAGGAACTTCTGGCTTTCTGCATCATCACTAGCAAATGGACTGAGCATTAAAAAAAAGATAAAAAAATAGATAAGGCTTACAACACACATTATGTACAAGTAGTGTCTTTGGTCATTAATGAAATCTTTCCTGTGACATTGCAATGAATATTAAAAAACCCTTCAAGAACAGACCCTTCTTTTCTCCTGTAAGATTCTCATGTCCAATGGCATGTTCAGTAGGTCTTTGTTTTGCCTTGGAATTTTGTTTTAAATCCAGTAATCTTCAAATTACATCTGATTGCAGGTGATGGAAAGCAACAATTCCTTCCTGCTGGCAGTGTGCTAAAGCTGACGATGTACATGACATCTGAGGAATAAAGAGAAACCTTGCAATTGTCCTGTTGGAGATATGTGCAGTGGTGTTTAGCAAGCTGCAAACTGGAGACTTGTGGATGGTTCAGAGATCTATTTTCCATCTGCTCAGGTGCAGATGCTGTGGTGGCTACTGCTGGAGATGCCTGAGAGTGAGCTGTCCCTCTGGGAGCACTGAGCTTCTGTCCTCCATACCTTATCCTGAAAACCATTCCTTCTCTCAGCATACTTAGTTTGCACTTCCCTGAGAGTGTGTTAATTTACATGTATACTATCTGACTGGGATGGCTGGAAACTGCCAAGTGGGGGCTTGGGGCTGAGAGCCTGCAGAGGCAAGGGAGGACCTGCTGTTCTGGGCACACCATCTTCCAGGACACCAGGCAAGGAGGGTCAGAGCTGTGGGAAAACACTGGCTCAACAGCCACACTAATTTCAATGGATCACTTAGGTAAAGTTTTTAATCCCAGATGCCGCTACTGAAGGTTGTTTTCCGATTTCTGCTTCCTAGCCTTAGCCAAATAGCCTTCCCATTTAAATGCTTACCTCCTAATTGCAGCCTTTTCTGAATCAACCAGCTCTGTGTAGTTGTCTTCGAGGCTTTCTCCACTGTTGCTTTGATCATCAAGTTCGATGTTGACTTTTTGCAGCTCCATGCGATCCATTAGAGCGGTCAGCGCTTTCCAACACACACACTACCTTCTTCAGGGTAAACAGCACTGTGCCTTCTGCTTGCCAGTCCTCTCTACCATGTGGAGACTGTCAGAACGCTCTGTTCTGCAAACAAAACACAGAAGAACTCATTAGAATTTTCCTCAAATTAGATAAACCAGTGTGAATCACTGGGTTTGTGTTTGTTCTTTGTAATAGCATTAAGAGGAGAAACCGTTGTAGACCAGGAATGTTCTGGTCAATCATAATGTCCATTTCATATGTCAGCACTTGGTCCTTCTGTCTCCCTTGAAATGGTATAGTGCAGGGGGCAGTGGATGCACAGTGGATGTGCAGCACCTAGTAAAATAATAAAGCCAACAGAAAATAATTTCTTGAACTCTTGCTTTTGAATGTCTAGGGGTTGGTGATGCAGAAGTGCTTGCTGTTGGAAACTAAAGGAGTGTTTTCCTACTACTGCTTCAAGACATACATACTCTTAAGGGAAATTCTCAGTGTTTTAAATCGTTTGTTGTGAGATTAATGTTGTCACAGATGTAAATGTTTTGAAGTTTTGCCCTTTTCACTGGGATCTGACAGAGGTGTGCATCTTTTTATGGTCACTTCTCTGATGATCAGGAGATGCAGTTCTGATATAGCAGTTTCTGGTTTTCAGTATATCTATCTTTAATTCTTACTTGTCCCGTGACTAGAAGCTCTGTCTCACACAGGGTTACTACATGGATAGAAGACTGACAACATTTCCACCACGGGTAAAGAATAAAAAAAAACCCACGTGAATAAATTCTCCACTCTATTTTTATATGGACAAAAGGAAACTGTACAAGGCAAAACTACAAAGAGGTCTTCACCCCTGGGGTTTCAGAGTTTCGTGCTACAGTCTCATCTGCAGATGCACATTTAGATTAATTTGTTTGTTTCCAGATTCAAGGGGAAAACACTGCCAGAAATGTTCTAGTTTTACAATACTTCTCCCTTTACAAACATATTCCTTGATACATTTTATATTTCTGTTTCTCAGTTGAGGAGAGAAAGGAGCACACTGGTGAAAGGAGCAAGCACAGACCAGAGGGCACATCGCTGGCACACCTGAGGCCAGAACTGCACACTCCTGGCTCTTCAGCTACTGTCCTGCAAGCTGTGTTTTGATCCATTGCATTTTGTAGAAATAACGCACGTGAAGTGCAACCCAGCACTGTATAATAACAATATCAGACAACAAATAATTTCTGTGTCTGGCTCTTTGTAATACTAAACCTGCAATTATTTTATAGCCTTTTTTCTAGTTTAGCACTTACAGATTTATAAGTCGTTGCTCGGTGACCAGACCTTCACTTTCTCTGCTAATGATCACATGCCGTTCTTAAGAACATCTACAAATGCATTTGTAGTGACAAAGTGTTAGAATGCTTTGGCATAAAATGTAAATGTAAACTTTAAATACCAATCCTGGAAGCTAAAACTGACCTCAGGCCAGAAATTAAAGTCAAATCCCTTGCTTCTTACTCAAAACATTCATCTAGACCAGACAACTAAAAAGTAAAAGCGAGATCAGAGTGCATTAGGAGATTTCCTACCAGAGAGAGTGGCTGTGCTTACTCCTTTCTGCTGCTGCACTGGGAGTCTGGGAGTGTGCATGAGAGGGTGAGTGACTTGGGCATCAGGGCAGAGCTGCCAGCACTATCATTTCAGTGCCTGGGGGGGTGGGGTGGGTTTATAATAACTCCAAAAGGAAAAAAAAAAGTATCCCCCTTCAAATGGAGCCCTCACAATCATAGTTCCATTCACAGAGCTGTATTGAAATGCAGACACTGCCCTGTCTGATAAAGTCCTTCCAATTCCTGATGCTAATTTTAATGAGTGGTGTAAAAAGCAAACAAACCTGACTTTGCTTAGCCCTGTTCTAGCAAAGAGTAAAATCTCCCCCATGAGCACTGCCCAATGCACGTTGGAGAAGTATCTTTTCAAGAAGTGGCAGTCCAAAAAATACAGATCTTCAAAGAGCTGAGAAACAGAGGAAAAGTAAGCAGAAAAATTTCCAGGACTTAAGTTACAGGGAAATTAGACTTGAGGAGGAAATTCTGCGCAGCACAGCAAACAGTTTCAAAAGGGAAGCAAAAAAAAAAAGGGACTTGAAATAAGTTAGAGCAGAGAATGTTCCTATCAAACATTTACACAAATAATCTGGATTGTAGATGTCATTAGTCGTGGAATTGCTGCATAATGATTCTCAACCTTCTTTTTTTTTTCTTTTTTAATCAGTGAATTCCCAAAAGTTTTCTGGTAAAGGTGCAAAGAGTCAGGTGATAAAATTAAATCTGTTGAGAATATGTTTCCTTGCAGTTGTCTCTTTTTAAAGTTTCAGCTTGAGAAGTTGGCAGAGCTGTTTCTTAGTTGGTAAAAACCTGTATCTTCAGGTTCCTAATGCTGCAGGACTGAAGGGTTTGGCAGGACATTGAGGTACCAGTAGCAGTACCTCTGAGGTACCAGAGGAATATAGAATGAGTGGAGCTGCCACCCCTTCACCTGAGGAGAAAATGGACTAGCTCTCTGTCTCTCAGTTTGCTGCTCAACCTGCAAAATATTGTCTAGAAACATAGGGATGCAGTAGCTGGGGATGCTACCTGGCTTTGTTTAAAATAAAATGCTGGCTACAACTGCACACTGTACCATGCCCAAGACCACTGCCAGCACTGGTAGACGGATACCCAATTGCGCTCCTGCAGGGGTTTGTGCTGGCTGATCTTCTGCTTCTGAGTAATGACCCAGAAAGGAGTTGGTGGCATGACAGAGCACAACCACCAAGGCTGGGCAGGCCTGGGCCCTGCCAGAAGCTTAGCACATGATATTGGATGAAAAACAGAAAAGTTCATCTTCCCTGAGATTCAGTGCTTCCTGTATCGGAGTTCAGAATTTGATGCCTAAACCCCGTTTTACGCATCCAAATCAATCATGACTTTCACATCTTCCTTTCCCTGCAGAGGAAATGTGTTAAGTCTGGAAATAACCCAAAAGCTCCACATTTCTTTCTCCTTCCCTTTAGTTAAAATCAAGATGTTTTCTACTAACATTTGCATATAAGCAAAATCTCTCAGCTCTACAACTTTCCATATACTTGACTTCAATATAACAGTCATAATCTTGTCTTCAACATCACGTTAGTTTTGTTTTCTTGTGGCACTTGATTGAACAGAAGAGATTTTTCTTCTATTATGACACTGAAATGGAAATACTTGTTGCAAAAGAGATTCACTTACTATTAGAGGGAAGTTATCCATCCCTCTTAAAATATTTTTATGTTCAAGTACTGTTCTGCATAATTTATTAAGTAACAGTTTTCAGCAAGGATTAAGAAAACTATGAAATTTTTGGCATCTGATTTCACAACGTTATTGATTTCTGTCCAGTGCAGTTGGGACACTGGAAGAATGGACAACCATTGGGTAAATAATGGCAGGTCACAGCTATGATGAACATTTTAACAGATTTTACAGTATCGAGATTTCTAAGCTCTGCCATAGCACCTGATGTAACAGATTTTGCCATGTTTCTCATATTCACAACAGCAACTTTGTGGTATTAGCATCTGTGCAGCTGTTTCAACATGAAATGTCGTCACTGCTAAATAAACACTTAACATGCAAAGCCTCTGATCACAAATTTAGTTATTTGCAGAAATATTAGCCAAATAAATCAAGAGCTTTGAAAACAGTTCGGAGAAGTTAGTCAAAGATTGCAAAGGAAAGCAAGCACTCATTTCTTAAGTGTCTGGTAAATTTTAAACACCTTTTGCTGCTTCTTTGGTGGCTAGATCTGCTAGGTTTTGATTTGTTGTAGGGGGGAAAAAGGGAGAAAAGGCAAAAAAAAGAGAAAAAATAAGCTAGATTTGATAGGTTTTGATTTGTTGTAGGAAAAAAAGGGAGAAAAAGAAGAAAAAGAGAAAAAAGTAAGCTATATTTGCTAGGTTTTGATTTGTTGTGGGAAAGAAAAAGGGAGAAAAAGAAGAATAAGAGAAAAACATAAGCTATATTTGCTAGGTTTTGATTTGTTGTGGGAAAGAAAAAGGGAGAAAAAGAAGAATAAGAGAAAAACAAAAGCTAGATTTGCTAGGTTTTGATTTGTTGTCAGGGAAGAAAGAGAAAAAGAAACAGAGGAAAAAATAAGTTAGATTTGTTAGGTTTTGATTTGTTGCAGGAGAAAAAAAGGGAGAAAAAGAAGAAAAAGAGAAAAAAAGCTAGATTTGCTAGGTTTTGATTTGTTGTAGGAAAAAAGGGAGAAAAAGAAGAAAAAGAGAAAAAAGTAAGCTAGATTTGCTAGGTTTTGACTTGTAGAAAAAAAAGTGAGAAAAAGAAGAAAAAGAGAAGAAAATAAGCTAGATTTGCTAGGTTTTGATTTGTTGTAGGGGAAAAAAAAGGGAGAAAAAAAAGAAAAAGAGAAAAAAAGCTAGATTTGCTAGGTTTTGATTTGTTGTAGGAGTAAAAAAAGGGAGAAATAGAAGAAAAAGAGGAAAAAAAAAGCTAGATTTGCTAGGTTTTGATTTGTTGTAGGGGAAAAAAAAGGGAGAAAAAGAAGAAAAAGAGAAAATAAGCTAGATTTGCTAGGTTTTGATTTGTTGTAGGGGAAAAAAAAAGGGAGAAAAAGAAGAAAAAGAGAAAAAAAGCTAGATTTGCTAGGTTTTGATTTGTTGTAGGGGAAAAAAAAAGGAGAAGAAAAAAAAAAGGTGAAAAAAAATTAAAAAAGAAAGGAAATTAAAGGACTAAATTTTGTTCCTCAAGTAATACCAAAGACAATTGATAAGATACTGACCTTCCATGTCAGTAAATCTTAAGGAACCAATTCTTAACACTGCATGTAAGTTTACAGTTTAGTTACATTTCTAACTCTCAATGTCATACCTGTGGCCAATGCCTAAAATATGCTGATTAAACTCTGTGAAGAAAGAGAGTTTTAGATTTACCTCTGAGGCGAATGGGTTCTCTCGGCTCCCTCGCTGAGCGGGATGTGTCTCTTAGGAATTGCACCTGTAACGAAAAGTTTGCTCATGTGCAACCTAAAGCAGTTGGGCAGTGATTTAAAGACAAATGGGAGTGTATCAGCTGAACCAATCACCAGCTGCTAGACCCAACAACTCCCTTGGACAAACTTGCGTCAGCTCTTTTTTGAAAAAAGAGGGGAAAAAAAAAAAAAAAGAAGAAAGGTAAATCAGTTTATTGGAGCACGCTGAGGGCAAACATCTCACTTACCAGAGCTATTTGCTCTCTGAGCTTAGCCCTGTTACAAAATGTGAATCCACAGAATGCTTCACCCACGCTTCATCGTGCTTTCGTTTGACACTCTTGGTCCCTGGCTGATGCGTGCATATTAAGCGTGCGGCAGTACAATAAGCCTGGAAAACAGGACCTGGGGATCGAAATAGCTAAGGTCTTCCAAACTGCTCGTTGTCAACACAGAGCTGCAGCTTGCAATTGCAGTGCGGTGTGCATGGCAGGACACGGTCAGAAGCGTGTGCTTGCAAAGAGGTTGGTTGACCTCTGCTTCGGTTGCCAGTTGAAATATTTACTGTAATTGCAGTTGTGGAGGTATCTGTCAAATGACAAATGTTATTCATTCAGTAGCATTTTAGACCTGTGGAAAAATGTTTAATTACCTGTGATGTTTCTGTGACACTGTAGAATTTTCAGTCTTTTATCCAATTACATAATTACCACAACTGAAAAACCCCAAACAATCCCTTAGCATTCCCACCTGTGTAGACTTTGTGATTAAAGCCCTTAGAGTGCCCTGACTGTGAAGACAGGAAGGCAAGTAAGGGGATGTAATTTTTAATTCTTAGAGCTTCCTGCAGAGCACTTCAGATTGCTTTAGCACAAGCTGGATGACAACCTGTGGGAACTCAACCCCACTCCATTGTGGGAAGAGCTTCTGCCTGCTTGCTGCCAGCACTGGTTGTGGTTCCTCCCCCTTCAAAAGAATCCTGGTTCCAATATAGACTCAGACAAATAGTTTAACAAAAATAACATGGTCTCTCTCAGTTCTGTATTTCCAAGAAAATGCAGCAGGTTGTAAGGCTTGCCATTCCACATGATGCCGAAAACTGTCCAATCCAAAGATTAAGAGGTGCGAGGTTCAGAGCTGGAGAATCTATCTTGTTCTAAAATGATCTCACATAGTTGTAAAATGATCAATTTTTTGGTCTGAAACCAATTGAAGGGACTTAGTCTCACTGCTGCTCTTATTTCCATTGCATCAGCTGCTTAAACGAGGGAAAGTGGCATATGACAAAGAGTAGGTATCCTTAATGTATTAAAGCAGTTCTCAGTTGGTGTTTGCCATGTCCAGGGTGAGAGGAGCAGAGCTGCAGGAGGGGCTGGGGAATGCAGTCCTCTTCTCTTTGTGCCTATTTGCTTTGCACATTTGACAGGGCTGTGGTTATAGACAGTTTCCTCATTGCACTGTTATTCATGTGGATGTCTCATGTAACAACAGGGGAGAGAAAAACATTTCTTTTAAAAAATGAAAATAAGACTGTAAACCATAAAGCAAACAGCAGGAAGCTTTGAGGACACATGTCCTAACAAATCAGCAACAGCTGTGAAAATCACTGCTGATGCATTTTTGGAACCTCATGAAAAAAAAAAACAATAATCAACATTAGAGTTCATCTCCTCTTTGAGTATCACAAATACGGTTGTCCGTATCCATGACCTATTAAGCCTAAGCAGCACGGTACAATTCTCTCTGTAGCCACACCAGAGTACTTGGGTGTTTCTTTCCTCATTGCATGGCATGGAGTCATCAGGATTGATAGAGCTCAGCAGTGCCCCTGCCCCAGAACCTGATGCCCCAAAGATGTCAGGCAGAAAAGATAAATGGGTAGATGGGTGTGACAGAAGCTGTCCACATGCTTGTGGTCAGCTTTGTCTGCAGAAGAGAAGCCAGCTGTATTAACATGGGGTTTCTTGACAGTTCTTTCTGACTATCCCTAGCTAGAAAAGCACTGCTTGATTTTCACCAGGAAAAGACTTTTCTCAGCAAAGCAAATGTTGGCAAGATGCTAGACTGCATAGCCCTTTCTATCTTGTCTTTAGCACTGCTGTGTTTGACCTTACTGAAGAAAATGTATTTGCTAGGATTGCTAGAGATTGTTCAAGAATTTAAAGGAGAATACACATTTTTTTTTTTTCTTTTCAGGCAAATCTTGATTATAATGTTGGAACTGCTGAACAAAAGAAAGCACAACTTTGTTGTACTAGTCATACCCATGCCTGTTTTTAGCAGGCACTATGTTTTTGTTTGATATGCCTCTGCAACAGCTACTCTGCACCCAGCGTAGCTTCTCTTACATTCAAAGTAGGGCCAAGTGTACTACTTTTAATCAAGAACCTCCTCCCCAAAAGCTGCTACATTAAATCTGTTTTTTCTCTGTTAAGTTGTGGAATAGTACTGTAAGTTCTGATAGTCACTTTTGTGCCTGTGGAGCACCCTGCATCTCACTGGGGACTATTTTCCCTGCAGTGCTCAGACCCTTGTTTTACCCTTCCTCTGAGGAAGCCTGCTCAAATGCACCTACAACTATGATATTTGGTAGACATTATATTATACTTTCTTCTTCTGATGTCTTTTGGCCAGCTATCATCTCCTAGAGACGGCACACAAAGCACTAATGCCTGCCATTGTTAGAAGTGATATTTCCAGACATGGCAGATCCAAGGAGTGGGGGCACATTTCTTATGCAGAGGACATCTCTTCATGTCTCTATTTATTGGGGCAGAGGTTTTGGGCAGGGAATGGAGTTAGTGGTGGCAGCAGCGCCATTAGAAATGGCTTGATGGTTCTTACACTCCAGGTGCAAATTCCCACATTCACCATAACAGCAGACCCAATTTTCTGAACACTATAATGCTCTTTAAGGAGCAAACCCTACCAGCTATTGCTCAAAGTCCTTGTCTGAGTGAAAGAATAATGGCTGGTCTGACAGTGTAAGGTGGAGTTGCTGGCCTGGAGCTTGGTTATTCAGGTCTCCTAGACATGAAAAGCACTGGCATGCTGACGGATGAAGTGCTGTGCACTCTGCTGCCAGCTGCTGACCCACACACTTGGGCTGTACCGGTCAGCCTCTGGGATTTGGACATAGCTAAAGCAGATCACGGCTGTGCCGTTGTCCCTGTAGCTGCTCACTTTGCTATGCTTGGAGCCTGGGCTCCAAGGATTTATAGGGTGAAACAAGGTTAGTAGTGAGGGTGTAGGAGGTACATTTACCAAAATATTGAGCACACCTTTCTGCATTTTGGCTTTGTTTACTAGAATATGAGGTTGTGTGGAATGTCTCATTAACATTTTCCTGCTGTCTACAAATAGGAAATACCAATACCTCTCTCACCTATAAACCAAAAAAAACCCGAAACCCAACAAAAACAAATCAAGCCAAACAAGCCTCAGGCTGCACCGGGGGAAGTTTAGGCTTGAGGTGAGGAGAAAGTTCTTCAGTGAGAGAGTCATTGGCTACTGGAATGGGCTGCCCGGGGAGGTGGTGGAGTCGCCGTCCCTGGGGCTGCTCAAGGCAAGGTTGGACGTGGCACTTGGTGCCATGGTCTAGCCTTGAGCTCTGTGGTAAAGGGTTGGACTTGATGATCTGTGAGGTCTCTTCCAACCTTGGTGATACTGTGATACTGTGATAACAAAAGGTAATGCTGATATGCCTGTTTTAATGTAAGTACTGCTCTCTGACTCATACTACCTTCCTCTTGGTACATGAGCCTTATTTTTGTCTATGTTTGCATCATGTTCAGCCTTCTGAAGTTGAAGGAGATTTTGCCAGAGATCTGAGTCTAGCTTTTACTTCGTATGCATCATCACTGTTGTTCAGGCAGGCAGTCTGTTGAGGAAAGTGAAGTGTGTTTTGCTATTTTGTCATGGTTTTCTGCTCCTCACCAGTACACTTGGATCGAGGTTCCTGGTAATGACAAACAAGTTGCATTCAAAGCACCTGATGCTGCAAACAGGACCACTTTAAAAGGGTTAGGATGGTTTTTGCAGGGACCATGTCAGTATTAGCTGGCTTTTGCTATGCTTTATTCTTAGAAGCATAGATAAAAAAAGATATGTTTTGTGTCACATTTAAGGCCAAGAAGGGTAATGTAATCTCCTGCATCTCAAATGGTATAGAATCATAGAATGGCTAGGTTGGAAGGGAGCTTAAAGATCCTATACTCCAGCTTCCCTGTCACAGGCAGGGATGCCTCTCAGCTAGACTTGGCTGCTCAGGGTCTCATCCAACTTGGCTTTGAAGACCTATTCTAGAGTCTCACCACGTTTATGCTGAAGAACTTCTGCCTAAAATCTAGTTTAAACCTACTCTCTCTCACCCAGGTCCTACAAATCTAAGGTGTTCAGCTGGACTGAAATGTTTGCATTTTTCACAAGAGAAAAGGTTGGGAAAGCAGGGCTTAAGCTGGCAGAGGGGAAGCAAAGGGAAAACATGAGAGCAAGCTGTACCTATGTGAAGGATAGTTACAAATATGACAGCACAAGACTCTATGTGTCAGAAGCAAGTTATAAACAGGACTAAATGAAGAATTCAATAGTCCATTCATTTTCTCAAGAGATTTGCTGGAGAAAGTGCAACAAGTTTGGGCTTATGATTTTTTTTTGTCTTCACATGTACACCATGAATAAGTAACTACCCAAAAAGGAGCTCAAAATGCTCTTTAAAAATATTAATAGTCAGAAATTGTGCAAAACAAAACTATGGATTGTTGGTAAATGTATTAAATTGTCTGTAGCAGAATAAATGGCATGTTTGAAAACCACTGCAACATCCTGTTTTTCCTTTCAAAAACTGTAACTCCTTCTTACCTGTGAGTTTAGTTCCATCTGTCTGGCAATGATGAGCCTCACAGGTCAAGTATGAAAAGTTGCATTTACAACTCGCTACAGGGAGCTATGGGAGAGCTAAAATAGAATATTAAGTAAAACTCAAGTACTCAAAACCTCATGTGTCCAGTTCTGAGCCCCTCAATTCAAGAGAGATATTAAGGTACTGGAACAGGTCCAGAGGAAGTGACAAAGCTGGTGAGGGGGCTGGAGCAGAAGACCTATGAGGATAGGCTGAGGGAGCTGGGGTCATTTAGCCTGGAGAAGAGGAGGCTCAGGGGGGACCTCATTGCTGTCTACAACTACCTGAAGGGAGGTTGTAGACAGGTGGGGGTTGGTCTCCTCTGCCAGGCAACCAGCAACAGAACAAGGGGACACAGCCTCAAGTTGTGCCGGGGGAAGTATAGGCTGGATGTCAGGAGGAAGTTCTTGCCAGAGAGAGTGATTGGCATTGGAATGGGCTGCCCAGGGAGGTGGTGGAGTTGCTGTCTCTGGAAATGTTCAAGAAAAGCCTGGATGAGGCACTTAGTGCCATGGTCTAGTTGATTGGATGGGGCTGGGTGCTAGGTTGGACTGGATGATCTTGGAGGTCTCTTCCAATCTGGCCAATTCTATGATTGTAATTCATACTAAGAAACACAGTTCCTTGTAATAATCATAAATTTCAGAACCATAGCCATAACTTACAAATTAATTGATTTGCTACTGTGCTTTTTGACTTAGTGGGCTTATAACACTAAGTATGACTTCAGATGGCACAGGCTATTTTCATGACATTACCACATCTCCATATTGCAATGATTTCTGGCAGTATATACTGTCTCCCAGAGCATCCTCATAGCTAAACTGAGGAGGTGTGGTCTGGATGATGGAGTAGTGAGGTGGATTGGGAACTGATTAAAGGAAAGAAGTCAGAGAATTGTTGCCAGTGGGACAGAGTCTATCTGGAGGCCTGTAACCAGTGTGGTTCCCCAAGGGTCAGTAGTGGGACCAGTATTATTCAATGTATGCATTAATGACCTGGATAAGGGCATGGAGTGCATTGTCAGCAAGTTTGCTGATGACACCAGGCTGGATGGAGAGGATGACACACTGGAGATTTGTGCTGCCATTCAGAGAGACTTAGACAGGCTGGAGAGTTGGGCAGGAAGAAATTATAATGAAGTTCAACAGGGGCAAGTGTAGAGTCGTGCACCTGGGAAAGAACAATCCCATGTATCAGTATAGGTTGGGGACTGACCTGCTGGAAAGCAGAGAAGGGCAAAAGGACTTGGGGGTCCTGGTGGATGGAAGGATGGCTGTGAGCCAGCAGTGTGCTCCTGTGACAAGGAAGGCCAATGCCATTCTGGGCTGTATTAGAAGGGCTTCCTCTCTACTCTGCTCTGGTGAGGCCTCACTTGGAGTATTTTGTCCAGTTCTGGGGCCCCAGCTCAAGAAGTACAGGGAGCTGCTTGAAAGAGTCCAGCACGGAGCCACAAAAATGATTAAGGAAGTCGAACATCTTCCTTATGAGGAGAGACTGAGGGAGCTGGGGCTTTTTAGCTTGGAGAGGAGAAGACTAAGGGGTGACTTCATTAATGTTTATAAATATGTCAGGGTTGAGTACCAGGAGGATGGAGCCAGCCTCTTCTTGGGATGCCCAGTGACAGGACAAGGGGCAATGGGTGGAAGCTGAGGCACAGGAGGTTCCATGTGAACCTGAGGAAGAACTTTTTGTCCCTGTGAGGGTGACAGAGCCCTGGAACCATCTGCTCAGGCAGGTTCTGGAGTCTCCTTCAAGAAGCATCTGGATGTGTTCCAGTGTGATCTGCTTTAGGTGATCCTGCTCTGGCAGGGGGGCTGGACCAGAAGATCTTTTGAGGTCCCTTCTAGACTCTGACATTCTATGATTCTATCATTCCCCAGTGATTTTATAAGCAGGGAATGACAAAGAGGCTCAGGTTCATGATACCTAACAAAAGGCACTGCACTCCAATGGCTAAGAAAGGAGACAACTTGCCTTATGATCTGTGTAATCTCAGTGGAGTGAGAAAGGAATATCTCCAAAAATTATCCAGCCCACCTAGAAGGGACTTGTGGCCACCAGCCAGCCTGTTTAATACGTTTCTGTCAGGTGCTTTAAAGGTTGATGACATTAGTCTGGGCTTTGGGTGTGATGTATATGTTATATATGTTATTCAGAAGAAGGACTTCTCATGCAAAATTTGTTTTGCCTTCTTTCTATTTGAACAATGTCACAAATGGACAAGAATATCCTCTTTAGATGTTTACCCCTGGCCTTCTGTTGTTTCACATCCTCACACAGAAATGAGTACTTCAATGGTGCCAATCACCTCTCCATGATTTTCAGGACACGTGTGGAAACATCTTGCACTGTCAGGACAATTATTCCTGGCTTCAAGCCTTGTCTGAGCAAATGCAGAGGCTATTTGGAGATTTTTCACTGAAAGCCTGTGTCTATTGTTTGCTGCAGAAGTACCCACATGTGCTAAAAGGAACATACTGTCCATGTTCTGCATGGAACAAGACTAAGCAAACAAAGCTGCAGCACAGAGAAACGATGCATGCACTACATAGTGAAGCTGGATAGTATAAAATATAATACCATGGATTTATATGTTTGAAGAATATTGAGGTGTTAGATCACCTTAGCCTAGCTCCTTTCTATACTGAGATATATATATATATAGATAGATAGATAGATAGATAGATAGATAGATAGATTCAAGAAATCTTGACATCCCTGATTGTTTGGAGCTATATATTACAACGTAACCCAACTCTGCATTACACCATTTGCTGAGTGTAGGGACCTGCCCTTTCAGGTAACTAACAGAACATCTGTGATTTCTCATAGCTGTGGCCACGTTCAGCCCAAATGTGAGCAAACAATTTCAGGCTCTTGAATGTCAAACCAGTTGATGCCTATGACCTGGACAATGAGTGGTGCTGAGACTCAGAGGGCAGCAGCCAGAGCTGCACATTAGGTGTATTTTTTTGTGGCCTTCTGCTTCTTTTAAGATATGGAAAACCTGCAGGTCCAGTTCTGTTGGGTGAAAAGGAATTAAACCTAGTTTGATATTTTGGTCTCCATCCTCATTTGACAGCACTAATTTTTGCAGCATCTGCAATGACCATCCTGGGCAGTTAATCAGAGGCAGCCCAGCTTGGATCAGTTTACCAAAACATTTAATCCAGGTGGTCCCCATCTCTGCTGCCACCTCTAATGGAGTCCTTTCAGATGTGACTAAGGAAAGTTTTCCAGCAGGTTTACTTGCTAGACTAGCCTGACTGTGGATCTCTCTTTTCTGAGGCCTGTCTCATTGTATCACCAGATGTGGGTCCACCAAGGCATGTGTCCATGGTTATCTGCCATGAGATAAATACACATCCAGTAACACAGATTGGGAAGATCTCACTGTTCATCATTTAACAAGGATCAAATGCATACTTTTTGGTTCATGTCTAGTCAGCCAGAAAAGCCCGTTTGTTTAGTAGTGTACAACTGTCAGATGCCTCCATATGTACCAGCATGACATGCTGGGATGGAAGAGCTAGACACTACTACTCCTCACCTCTGGATCACAAACTAAATAACTAAAAGAGGTCTCATGAGACCATCTGGATTGCATTAGCTAGAGTGAAGCCAGAAGGCCAAAGGCAACGAAGAGATTATTTCCCTCTGTCAGGCATTTTTGAGTTTTCTCCTCCTCCCCAGAAAGACTACGGCAAGATGGTGGTAGAGTGCAAGGCATACAAAGAGATATTGAGTGAGCTGGGCTTGATCAGCCTGCAGAAAAGATGGCAAAGGAGGGACATTATTGCTGTCTACAACAATCTAATGGGAACGTGAAGAAGAGAGAACCTCTTTGGAGGAATAGAGGCACTGAACACAACTGAACCACAGTAGAGTTACCAGGACCTAGATCACTCCTGTGTGAGACCACAAGCATTGTTGCAGCTCCTATGGAGGAAAAGAGATGGGCAATGGGATAGGGCACCACGTTTATCAGACCATTAACCTTGCTAGAAAAAGTGGGCAGCTCTTTCTAGCACACATTTGTCTAGTCTTCCTGAACCACTTTTGTGTTAAACATGATTCTGCCGTTTGTATTTTGATTGTTACAAAACATGTGAAAACCAGCCATTGATAACTTAATTCCACCAACAATCTTTAAGGCCTCATGACTACATTTCCATTTACAAAAATAAGAATGTATTCATATAAAGTAGATGAGATTAAAGTCAGCCTGTGTAAACAATCACATTTCCCTTTCATTAGCAGACTCTGTGGGAGAGCAATACTGTTATTTGTGCTGTCTGAGCAGTGTATAATACTTTGCAGCACTTAACAACATAAACCCTGAGAGAAGAGTCAGCTTTTATAAAGAATTAGGATGAGGTACAATTCTTAAAGAGCTTTATATTTACACAAGGAGAAAAGTATGCCTTCAGAGACTTATGGGTGTTGACAGCTTATAAGGATTCCCCACTTACTGAAATGAATGATAAAAGGTTAAATCAATATGTGTCTGGCCCAGTAAAGACCAGTGAGAGGGAGACGCCATATGTCTAGTCCTGCTCACCCCAGGTACATAAAAATAAATTCAAAACTGGGTTGATAAAATTGAATTCCTAGTTTATGCCTCTGATACAACAATCAGAGCTCACATCAATGTTACGCACTACTTACACTTTCCCTGGGGAGGTCCCAAAGGTTTCATGGAGCTCTGTCTGGAATGGCCACCATCCAGACATGGTTAAGCAATTCAGGATCTGGGCTCAGGCTCTACAAAGTCAGTTTCTTCATTGCTCAGTCTGCCCAACCTGTTCAAAGTCTACCAAGCATATACCTACTGTTATGAAATGTGGGAACCTAACAAAGCTTCCATTCTCCAGTGTTGTGCTCCTAAGGATTTCCTGGGTTGGACAGTGGGCATGGACAGTGTCAGTGCATGTCTGCCCAAAACAGTCTTTGCAGGCAAATTCACAGAAGCTCAGAGTAAGACATTTCAATGTCCTTAGTGGATCTAATCCACTCTCTTCTCCCCAGTCCTCCATCTGCAAAGCTGTGAATGCAGTACATGCTTATTTCACTTGGGTATCGTGAGGATAAGCACATTTAAGGCTAAGCAGCAAAAGAACATGTCTCAGAGAAGTCTCTCTGACATTTATCAACAATTTAATGAATAAAGGATATAGAACAGCTACACAAATGAAGATAAAATGGAGGGGGAAAAAAATGGTTAAAAAGATCAGAAACACACTCTAGGTGAAACATTCTTGTGTGCCCTTTTTTTTTGTGTTGAAACTTCCTATCTAGAAAAGCTTTGTCTCTGTCAGTCAGTTCCACGTCCTTCTGTTGATAGTTCTCCTTAGCCATGGTAGTCACTTTTTGTACTGCTTCATTAGTTTCTGAAAAATAAATACATGAACAATAAGAAAGCCACCAGATGACTTCTAACAATGACTCACGTTACTGTTATTGCTCATTATTATCATTTGTCATATCAGACAATGCTTGGTTGTGCATTTTTCCTCTTTTGAAAGAGTAATCTGTCTCAGCTCTGAAGGCTCTAAATTCTGTTTATTATACTAGCTGAAACATGAATATTACACTGTCATTTTATTATATCCCTCCTGCTACCTTGTGCAAAACATACTTTTGCTCTGACTAAACTGTAAAAATTCTGCAAGGTTTTACATTCTCTGATCTACCAAGTTCAACAGCCTCACGGGGTGGTAGCTAGCATCCGACCCAGCAGATTGTCCTGCACCTCGCACAGCCACACCCAATCCTGAGAAGCATTCCATAGGGAAGATGTCTTCATGAATTCCAACCCAAATCTGTGAGATGTCCCAGGTTTTAAGGCCTACTATTTCCTAAAAAAATGTGAGTTAGAAATGGTCATGTACTCCCTATCAGTATGCTTGTCACGTAACAGCATTTTGTCCAGGGGACAAGCACCAGGAGATATATTTAGAATAGAATAGAATCAGCCAGGTTGGAAAAGACCTCCAAGATCATCCAGTCCAACCTATCACCCAGCCCTAGCCAGTCAACTAGACCATGGCACTAAGTGCCTCATCCAGGCTTTTCCTGAACACCTCCAGGGATGATGACTCCACCACCTCCCTGGGCAGCCCATTCCAATGCCAATCACTCTCTCTGTGAAGAACTTCCTCCTAACATCCAGCCTATACTTCCCCCAGCACAACTTGAGGCTGTGTCCCCTTGTCCTGTTGCTGGTTGTCTGGGAGAAGAGACCAACCCCCACCTGGTTACAACCTCCCTTCAGGTAGTTGTAGACAGCAATGAGGTCTAGACTCTAGCAATGAGGTCTGCTCTGAGCCTCTTCTTCTCCAGGCTAAACAACCCCAGCTCCCTCAGCCTCTCCTCACAGGGTTTGTGTTCCAGGCCCTTCACCAGCCTTGTTGCCCTTCTCTGGACACATTCCAGCACCTCAACATCTCTCTTGAATTTAATAGTTAAAACTAACAATGGTAAAGCAAGAGAAATGACAACTCTATTTTCATGTGGCAGCTGAAATGAATTTGTGCAGAACCTTGGCCAAGAGGTTTCCCAGGCACTAACTAAGCTTTTTGGACCCCTGAGCCATACTGCTACAACTTAATGGCAAGAAGTCTGTGAAGTGACTTTCCAGACACAAAATCTCAACCAAGCTCACCCTGTGGAACTCAGTCATTGCTGATATCTCCTCGATCATGGACTGTATCTGAAAGACTTACGAGTTCTACCTTTTGGACTTGGCATCTGGAAATGTGAATATTTCCACCTGAATCCCACCATTTGAGCTAATGAATTACATTACCCTTCCCTACAAATCTTGCCTTGTCAGGATCATCTGTGATTCAACAACCTTTGGTGTGTTCATTGTGGCATGAAAACCTCCCAAACAGTTTGCTTGGCTTTGCAGTGATGTCAATATTTATTGTCACTGTCACAGATCCAGAAAGATTACACAGACTTGACCAGGATGTGTGCGGTCATATAGGGTTACATACAGCACTCTCCCTTCACTTTTGAATTTGCTACATATTGCATTGGCACTGGTGCCAGTGAGATGAGGTTTTCAATCAGTCCAAACACGGTTGGGAAAGGAAGGGAGCAAGATGTATCTGGACTCCTGCTTCTTGCTCCATAGACCCTTCCTGGGTTTGAAGCTGAGAGCAGCGATGCTGACACTACAGTCCCACAACTCCCTTAAGTCAACATAACCAAACGCTGATGCTAAAAGAGGCAGTGCCAACTTCCCACTGACCCAATCACCATCTTCACTCTCCTTGCTTTCCCAGTGACTGCAAATAGTCATAAATACATATGGGAGGAAAAAAAAAGCCCGTCTAGTTCTAACCCAGAGTGCTGCCCTGTTCCCACTCACCATGTGGTTGCAAGAACACCTGGCAGAAAGGAGTGGGAGATGCAAATGGAAATAATCAGGCAGAGGACAGGAAGGTAAGCATGGACTGCATATTCCAGTTTAAACTGATTGTGGAGCTACTGAGTAACCTGCAATGCTTCCACAATGTTCCCTCAGGGGTATAGAGGAGTGCAGGGTGGGTGTGAAAAAGTGGGAAGATGATTTTCCTCATCCAAAATTATATCTGAATTAAGCAGATAAGATGAAACTAATTTTCTGCCTCTGAGAAAATGCCATCAGAAATGTTTAAGCTAGTCTCAACATAGCTAAAGTACCCTTCACTTATGAAGTGACTCACATTATCCATGATGACACCCAAAATCAAGTCCTAATAATTTCTAATGAAACAGAGCCCAGTCAAGTTGCTCTTTTAAATCAAAGCTGTTGCCTCTTTCTGTTTTTTTTTTTTAAATGAAAATCTCTTGCCTCATAAAATGTTTTTATGTTTCAGGAAATTATATGGAGAATAATGTTTCTTAATAATGACTCTTATAACAGCATTACTTAAAACAATTAAATCAATTAGTTCAATAAAATTCTTCAACTGAACTGCAATATTTTGGCACTGTGACTGATTGAGTTTATTGCTTTTCCAGTTAACGCAAGATTGGTTCCTTCAGCAATTACACTCTGATTAGTCTGCAGCAAGAATGTTTTCCACTACTCGTGCCCCATTGCTACCAAAGGGCTGGCTTTTCATCCTCTTTTTCATCCTAAATTAAAAGAGTTTATCACAATCCTTCCTCAGTACAGCACTTGGAGAAAAAATAATTTTGAATTTTATGCATGCTAAAGCTTCATTGATTCAGGCAGATGCAAGAAGTACCATGACTAGACACTAAAGTGTCATTCAAATCCCAAACATCTCGTGTTCTTGGCTTAAATTAAAAAAAATGCAGTTGTAGATGTTCAGGAATAAAGTAAGAGTTAGTGCCAGAAAGTGCAATAAAAATTTAACTTTATCTTTTCGTAGTCCAAGTAATCAAGCTCCTGTCAAGGTGAGATAATCGTCAATCAAGCTCTCAGTTCAAACATGCAAAACATCAGACACTTCCCTGAAGTTTGAACACCTAACACAGAAGTGAGTACAGAAGCTTGGGAGTAGCTGAGATTCTGTTGTAACTTTGTCTGGTTTGGACTTCTTTTCCAAAAGAAATCCAAACCAGTGAGTTTTCTTTTCCTGAAGCTGAAAACAAATGTATTTGCCATGCTGGTTTAAAAAAGATGAGAAAAATCTGTTTGCATATTACCTAGTTTGGGCTTTTCTTTTTAAAAAAATAATATTATTAAAAAAAAAAAGGCTAAAGGAAAAGTGGTTCTTGACTTCCAAGAGGCAATTATTATTTCTTTTAATCAAATTCTATTAGTAAAAGCTTTCTCCTGGCTCAGCATAGTGAACAAACATGCCAGAGATTACTGTGAGCACAGAGCAATGGTCAGTCGCTGCTTCTGCAAAGACTTCTTTACTTTGCTCTTGCCTATTTAAAGAAATCAGAAATGGTGTATACACTGGCACAGGTTGCCCAGGGAGGTTGTGGATGCTTCCTCCCTGGAGGTGTTTAAAGCCAGATTGGATGAGGCCTTGAGCAGCCTGCTCTCGTGGGAGGTGTCCCTGCCTATGGCAGGGGATTGGAGCTGGATGATCCTTGAGGTCCCTTCCAACCTAAACCGTTCTATGATTCTATGATTCTGTGATACACATACACAATACTTCTACATATACTATAAAAACAGAGCTGTATTTATATTTATGTTACCATCAGTTTCCATGTATGTTTTTTTTTTAATGTTAAAAATTATTTGACATGCTGTGAGGGTTTTTTTCCCACTTACTCTACTTGACTCTACTAAACAGAGTTGGAAGTGAAATCTGGAATTCAACAGGAGATTAACACTTTACTTTGATGTGCCTCACGTTCATACAGCACTATTGTTTATTATACTATTGCCTAATTTTGCAAAAATATCGATTAGTAATTTCGTAAATCTGAAAACCACAATTCCCAGGTGATGACCATGACCCTAGAAAAAGTCTAGAGAAAACAACCTTATTACGAGACATACCTTGCGATAGATGTTTGTTTAACTGGAAATCTGCGAGAGCAGCTGCCCGGTGCAATGGTACATATTTGCTTCTGAATCCTTCCTCAAAGGCACTATTTAAACATGTTGATGGACTGAGCTTGATTTTTTCCCACCTCCGTTTCAGCAAAACGAGGAGACACAGAGTATAAAATGTGTTTTGTTATTGCAAGTAGAGTTATGTGATAAGTAAGAAGTTCACTTTCTGTAGTCCTGTTTAAATATGAAGGTGGGAAACTTCCATACTCCTGTACAAATGGAATGTCTCTGTGTGCTGCTCACTGACATTTCTGTTTGAAAATGAATAGACTTCTATTTCCAGAAGTGTTGGTATATAGAACTCTTTCTTGTTTGTACTTGGCTTGATGTTAGAGAGCTGGCTACTCTAAATTTGCCACTTTGGCAAGAGGGAAACAGGAATTACTGTGTAGAGAGTAACAGTCCAGTTGAAGATATGTGACTCGTTTCAGATTTTTGTTCAGATTTACATGAAAACTGTAGACACCTGGGACTGATAACAAGAGGTTTTGATGTGTGCAGGTGAACTAGCTCTCTCTAGTCTCACACAGCACCCTGAAGAGCAAGCATTAACAGATTTTTTTTCAATCATGCCAGTTCTGGGTTGAGATTGGTGCTTTGACCATGAGAGGAGTTTGTCTTCTGAGCCAGTCACACTTCACTCTTCCATTCTAGGCTCTGTTTTAGACTTTCTTCTGCCAATGTCTGGATGCAAATTCCTCCAGCCTGTCAACATTAGGATCACAGAATCATAGAATCAACCAGGTTGGAAGAGACCTCCAAGATCATCCAGTCCTACCTATCACCCAGCCCTAGCCAGTCAAGTAGACTATGGCACTAAGTGCCTCATCTAGGCTTTTCCTGAACACCTCCAGGGACGGTGACTCCACCACCTCCCTGGGCAGCCCATTCCAATGCCAATCACTCTCTCTGGCAAGAACTTCCTCCTAACATCCAGCCTATACTTCCCCCGGCACAACTTGAGGCTGTGTCCCCTTGTTCTGTTGCTGGTTGTCTGGGAGAAGAGACCAACCCCCACCTGGTTACAACCTCCATTCAGGTAGCTGTAGACAGCAATGAGGTCAGCTCTAAGCCTCCTCTTCTCCAGGCTAAACAACCCCAGCTCCCTCAGCCTCTCCTCATAGGGTTTCTCATAATGCTTCTTTTCTCTTGGAACTGTTTCTGCAACCATTTCACCCCACCACCAATTGTCATCAATGGACTAAGGCTGGGATAGTGCTGCTCATCTTCTACTCCACCACTGGCCAAGAATGTAAATTGTCAAAAAAGACTCGATGCAATGTTCATTCTACTCCTGTGGGCAATATTTATCTTGTGGGCAGTATTTATACATGTGACCAGCTTCACACTTGCACCGAGGAAGATCTGAACTAGTTTAGCAGTACAGTTAATGTCACTAAAACAAACTTTCTCAAAGTAGAAACAATGTTTCCCATAGTAGAAATAGAAACAAACAAACAAACAAACAAAAGAGTACAAGATGAATCACTATTTTAAGATGTGTGAAAGTTCTGTGATCTCTATTTCAAACAAAACTGAAAATGTCCACTGGTCACTTAGCCTTTAGTTTTCACTTGCGTAGGTGTCTGTAGTCAATAAACCATAAAGAAGAAACGTGGGCTGAATCTTGAGATACTCCTTCAGCCTAAGCTCTTATTATTGGCAAAGGAAGATCTGAGTAACCTTATCATCCCCTAATTTTTTTCACTGTAAAAAGGAAGAATACTAAAAAAAATCATATTCCTGCAGGATCGGGCAGAGGCGGATGGAGGGGAAAGTCCACATCCTCAGTTGCCCAGCGTGTGTCAGCCAGCACCAAGAATTAGGACTAGTGCAACAAAGCAAAAAAGGAGAGAGATAGTTGTAGGGGATTCACGACTGAGAGGAATGAAGGGACCAATATGTGAGGCAGACCCCTTTCAATAGGAGGTGTGCTGCCTGCCCAGAGCCCGGGTGAGGGATGTTGCTAGGAAAATTCCTAGCCTGGTGTGCTCCACGGATTACTACCCATTACTGATCTTCCATGTAGGAGGCGAAGAAATAATGACTGACAGTCCC
Organism: Tricholaema leucomelas; assembly: GCA_013400475.1. NCBI lineage: Eukaryota > Metazoa > Chordata > Aves > Piciformes > Lybiidae > Tricholaema lacrymosa > Tricholaema leucomelas. The sequence continues at coordinate 68,590 of WAAF01010017.1, read as the reverse complement.
AGAACAATCAAAAAAGACTTCAGCACCTTGGGATGAGTGGTACAAGACTCAGGGGCACAAGTCATCTTCTATTCTTCCAACCAATGGCAGAGACACTGGATTAAGCAGCCACATATAGTCTTTTAATACATGGCTCCATGGATGGTGTCACCACCATAAATTTGGGTTCTTTGACAATGTTATGATCTATACAGCATGAGGGTTGTTGACACCAAACAGGAGACAAAGTGGGAAGAAGGTTTTTGTGGAGGAGATCACAGGGCTAGTTGATAGGGTTTTAAAAGGGATGCGAAAGGGGAGGGGGATAAAATCGTCAGGCTTCCATGTGGCAAGGTGTGGGAAGATATACCAGTGTAGGAGTAGTGGGGAACTAGTAAGGGCTCTCAACCTACTGTTCAGAAGCATGCTGGGGTCAAAATAATGCTGTCAGAATCTTGCAGAGATGAGCCAGATCCCCTTCAGGTAGTAGCTGCCAACAGGAAAACATCACGTGGTAGTGATGACATGAGGGGTAGAGATAGTTTGATAGCTACAGAGGTGTCTGGGCATAGACAGGTGAGATCTGACCCTGGAATTGGAGTACAGACTGAGAGAAGAGTTCCAAAGATCAAGGTAAGGGAAAATCAGTCAGCAAATCAGCTTCAATAAAGACACAACTGAAATGCCTCTACAGTAACACAGGGAGCATGGGGAACAAACAGTGAGAACTGCAAATATGTGCAAGCCTACAGGGCTGTGATGGTAATTGTGAGTACTGACACCTGCAAAATTCTTCAGTGCTACTGCCATGTAACATGTCTTTTAAGGCCTAATACTCAGTTCAGTGATAATAACTCTCTCCCTATTTCACAGTGATTTTATGAAAATCAGTTAGTGCTCCTAGAATGTCCTATGGAGACAGACTGAGAGAGTTGGGGCTGTTCACTCTGGAGAGGAGAAGGCTCTGAGGACACCTCATTGTGGCCTTCCAGTACCTTAAGGAGGCCTACAAGAAAGCTGGTGAGGGACTTTTTAGGATGTTGGGTAGTGATAGGACCAGGGGGAATGGAGCAAAACTAGAAGTGGGTAGATTCAGATTGGATGTTAGGAAGAAGTTCTTCACCATGAGGGTGGTGAGACACTGGAACGGGTTGCCCAGGGAGGTGGTGGAAACCCCATCCCTGGAGGTCTTTAAGGTCTGGCTGGATGTGGCTTTGAGCAACCTGATGTAGTAAGAGGTGTCCATATCCATGGCAAGGTGGTTGGAACTAGATGATCCTTGAGGTCCCTTCCAACCCTGACAATTCCATGAGTCTATGTTTTAACTGGCTAAAAACCTGTGTGAGTGCTCATAAACATTTTTAATGCATTTCTTAATATAATTGTTAATTTTGTTTATAACTTCCTTCAAATTTTAACCTCTCTAACCATGATATCATCTAGCACCTGATACTTCACACAAGGCTCTGTGAAAGTAAAAATATTGACACTATGATGAATCTTTCCCTTCTCTGAGCTTTATGTACTTGGATAATATTATTGATTTCAGTGATGAAAATTATCATACTGTGGTTCTGAATCTTTCTTGTGCTAACAGTTATCAGAAACAGACTGAAATTATGTCAAATTACATACAAAAATTGTCTGTTGCACACTTTTGAAGGTCTGGGATTTGTGGCTCACTGGTGGTCCACTAGATTTTTGGTGAAGAAGGAGCACACAAGATCACATTTCCAGATTTATCTGATAAATTTCCCATAATGAGAATGAAGAAGGTGACAACAAAAATCTTAGCCATCAGTGAGTTTCACTAAGAAGTGCTAGATCTACCACAAAAGCAGTGAAAACATGATTTACTTAAAATGGTTAGCCCATTGTGCCTTGTTGCCTTTTAAAGCGTAGACCAATATTGCTTTCCATCTCTTGTAGGCCTTTTAATCCATACATTTGTCATCTCAAGGTCATTCTTCAAATGCATTCTGGTTAGTACTGTCCTTAAAGAAACCAGAGAAGTATCAACTGTTTCAAGGCTTAGACACTTGATCTCCTAAAGTGGCACATTGCCCTGGCGCATCACACTGGTTTTGGATGCTTTTTGCAGGATAGCTGAGATGCTGCTTTCTGAGATTCATATATTTGAAAACATCATTTCTGTCTTACCGTGAGACTGACAGAGCTGCCACCTTTTACCTTTCTGATACTACGTGACTATTCACCTTCGGGCTCTGAGAACTGTTTTCTGAAGAAGAAATATGTAACTTAAATGTGTATGTACATGTGTGTGTATGTGTATGTGGATGGATTTCTTGCTAACAGAGGACATGAACTGATAAACATGAGCAACCTGTGCTGCAGAGTGTCCTTGAGTCCATCCTGAAGGCAGGAACTAAGATGGTGAAACAAAGCCCCCACATCCAGCTGCAGGAGGCAGGGTCTGCTGGCTGCAGGAGGCTGACCCTACAAGTTGTGTGTATAAGCTTAACCTATCTGTACCTCACACATAACCTTAGGCCTATCTGTGCCTTCCACATGTACCAATCTTAAACTAAGCTAGCCATGCATGCCTCTTCCAAGTTAGAATATAAGTTGCTGTATGGCTGCAATAAAGGTGGGGAACAATGATCTAACCATATTGGTGTAACGACTTGCTACTCTGGGGTGCTGATTGCCGGTATATATATATATATATCTATCTCTATATATATATATATATATCTTAGCCTCCTCCTTCCAGTCTTCCTTGCTCCATTTTTTTTAATACAGAAGTGAAGAAAAGAGATAGAAAAAATATACTGACTGACTGTCTTAAAAAAGATTTCATAGAATCATATAATCATTGAATCAATCAGGTTGGAAGAGACCTCCAAGATCATCCAGTCCAACCTAGCACCCAGCCCTATCCAATCAACTAAATCATTACACCAAGTTCCTCATCCAGTCTCCATATGCTGGAGTTAAGGCTAAGACTCCATAAGCATAGTTAGAATTTTCCTGTTTTTTCATTCCTAATTTCCCAAGTTCTGATTGTTTACACTGTTTACTTCCATGTTCATAAATACCCTTTGTGTAACTACTTCCTGTTGACCGAAAATCCAAATAATCTCAGGGAATTTTCCTGAATATTAACAATAAAACTAATATTCACATCAACATTAATATTTGTAATTCATAACTAATTATTAATTTCCACAGCACAGATACACCTGACAATAGTGTGTTAATTGAACTTGTTTCATTAAGATCAAAACAATAGTTAAAATAATTAAATGAAATCTTCCTCATTTACTGCCTTAACATTTAATCCCACTTTGGAGTCACAGGTACTGTGTGCACTCAACAAATGGCTTCTATTGTTGACTGACAGTAGAGAAATGTAATGAATGCNCCCATCCCTGGAGGTCTTTAAGGTCTGGCTGGATGTGGCTTTGAGCAACCTGATGTAGTAAGAGGTGTCCATATCCATGGCAAGGTGGTTGGAACTAGATGATCCTTGAGGTCCCTTCCAACCCTGACAATTCCATGAGTCTATGTTTTAACTGGCTAAAAACCTGTGTGAGTGCTCATAAACATTTTTAATGCATTTCTTAATATAATTGTTAATTTTGTTTATAACTTCCTTCAAATTTTAACCTCTCTAACCATGATATCATCTAGCACCTGATACTTCACACAAGGCTCTGTGAAAGTAAAAATATTGACACTATGATGAATCTTTCCCTTCTCTGAGCTTTATGTACTTGGATAATATTATTGATTTCAGTGATGAAAATTATCATACTGTGGTTCTGAATCTTTCTTGTGCTAACAGTTATCAGAAACAGACTGAAATTATGTCAAATTACATACAAAAATTGTCTGTTGCACACTTTTGAAGGTCTGGGATTTGTGGCTCACTGGTGGTCCACTAGATTTTTGGTGAAGAAGGAGCACACAAGATCACATTTCCAGATTTATCTGATAAATTTCCCATAATGAGAATGAAGAAGGTGACAACAAAAATCTTAGCCATCAGTGAGTTTCACTAAGAAGTGCTAGATCTACCACAAAAGCAGTGAAAACATGATTTACTTAAAATGGTTAGCCCATTGTGCCTTGTTGCCTTTTAAAGCGTAGACCAATATTGCTTTCCATCTCTTGTAGGCCTTTTAATCCATACATTTGTCATCTCAAGGTCATTCTTCAAATGCATTCTGGTTAGTACTGTCCTTAAAGAAACCAGAGAAGTATCAACTGTTTCAAGGCTTAGACACTTGATCTCCTAAAGTGGCACATTGCCCTGGCGCATCACACTGGTTTTGGATGCTTTTTGCAGGATAGCTGAGATGCTGCTTTCTGAGATTCATATATTTGAAAACATCATTTCTGTCTTACCGTGAGACTGACAGAGCTGCCACCTTTTACCTTTCTGATACTACGTGACTATTCACCTTCGGGCTCTGAGAACTGTTTTCTGAAGAAGAAATATGTAACTTAAATGTGTATGTACATGTGTGTGTATGTGTATGTGGATGGATTTCTTGCTAACAGAGGACATGAACTGATAAACATGAGCAACCTGTGCTGCAGAGTGTCCTTGAGTCCATCCTGAAGGCAGGAACTAAGATGGTGAAACAAAGCCCCCACATCCAGCTGCAGGAGGCAGGGTCTGCTGGCTGCAGGAGGCTGACCCTACAAGTTGTGTGTATAAGCTTAACCTATCTGTACCTCACACATAACCTTAGGCCTATCTGTGCCTTCCACATGTACCAATCTTAAACTAAGCTAGCCATGCATGCCTCTTCCAAGTTAGAATATAAGTTGCTGTATGGCTGCAATAAAAGTGGGGAACAATGATCTAACCATATTGGTGTAACGACTTGCTACTCTGGGGTGCTGATTGCCGGTATATATATATATATATCTATCTCTATATATATATATATATATCTTAGCCTCCTCCTTCCAGTCTTCCTTGCTCCATTTTTTTTAATACAGAAGTGAAGAAAAGAGATAGAAAAAATATACTGACTGACTGTCTTAAAAAAGATTTCATAGAATCATATAATCATTGAATCAATCAGGTTGGAAGAGACCTCCAAGATCATCCAGTCCAACCTAGCACCCAGCCCTATCCAATCAACTAAATCATTACACCAAGTTCCTCATCCAGTCTCCATATGCTGGAGTTAAGGCTAAGACTCCATAAGCATAGTTAGAATTTTCCTGTTTTTTCATTCCTAATTTCCCAAGTTCTGATTGTTTACACTGTTTACTTCCATGTTCATAAATACCCTTTGTGTAACTACTTCCTGTTGACCGAAAATCCAAATAATCTCAGGGAATTTTCCTGAATATTAACAATAAAACTAATATCCACATCAACATTAATATTTGTAATTCATAACTAAGTATTAATTTCCACAACATAGATACACCTGACAATAGTGTGTTAATTGAACTTGTTTCATTAAGATCAAAACAATAGTTAAAATAATTAAATGAAATCTTCCTCATTTACTGCCTTAACATTTAATCCCACTTTGGAGTCACAGGTACTGTGTGCACTCAACAAATGGCTTCTATTGTTGACTGACAGTAGAGAAATGTAATGAATGCATTTCTTAGCACATTGATGAATATGACTGATCTGGTGCGAAAAACGTGAATATAGGACGTTAATGGTTAAAAAGGTAAATTACTTCATGGCAATAGTTCTTTGGAAAAGTGGATAGGTTCATGCTTTATTCATATTCTACTCACAGGTATGTGCCTCAAGACACATAATTTTCTTCACATTCAGTTATTCTGTTTATGTTGGTGGAAAGTATTTTCTAGAATTTTCATTGTTGCAGGATTCTAACTCTAACACTGCACTGTGAGATATTGCCTTGTATTTGGAAAGAAAGCCTTAGAGTAGACAGATGAAAATGCACAATCTAGTTCTTATCTTCTAGTGCTGTAATACATGATTAAATGCAGCTCGAGATCTATCTTATCATAAGGTACTGCAGAAACTAAGGAAGGAGCTATTCAGTAGTATCCAAACACTGTAGTATTTAAAAACTGAACTCACCCCCAAAACTCCATCAACATTACTTCAAGGATCTATATGACTCCACTTAACATAAAGGGCCTTGACTTACCCCTGCATAAACCCCCAGCTCCTATAGTTTATGCCAGGGCAACACCCGACACACATTGTATCTTTCTCTTTCTGACCGTGGGAGTAAGTTCTCAAAAAATAGCCTTCCTTTCTCATTACCAGCTAATGATGTACATTTGTGATCTGTTTGAGTTTCTCCATCCAACCGTGTCCTTCCTGACTTACCAGAAATCTCTATTTGTTCAGCCACGCTGTTCAGCCAGTTCAGTAACGAGTACGTACTCTTCCCAGTTGACATGAAGCATAGAAGAAACTGATTCACTTAAAAGTAGTCTTCACAAGCTCAGCATGCAAGCACATATGAAAGTCCCAGTGTAATAACTAGACCTTACAGCCAGAAAAGGTTGTGTTTCTCTAACTTAAGATTTTGACTTGTCCACCCAGGTCTTTAAAATATACAACTTTGAGTAAAAACAGATGTATTTAGAAATGCTTTTGTGGCAGTTTCAGTCGTTTCAAAAATATCATTATGTTGTATACGTGATTTTGTCACATAAACACCTCTCTTATTAAGACAGAGTTGGGATGTGCTAGTTTGAAGCTAGCTAGAATGTTTTGGTGAGAAGAACTGGATTACAGGCTGTGAAAAGGAAACAATGGTGATGTCTACTTCACTCATAGGCTTGCTGAGAGATATAAGAGCAAGAATCCAAACATAGATAAGGGAGTTGGGAGTTGCTCTCTGTCTGGGCTTTGAGCTGCATTTCTCTCTTTCTAACCTAACCTGATTAATCCACTTGCTTCCTAACCCCCCTGGCCGACCCTCCATTCTTCCTTGGGCACAAGGCAATGTCTGAGGTAAGGTAGTGGGGTGAGAGAAGGTGGAAGGGCAGTTGGGAGCCCCTCCTGGGGACTCAGGTTTCTGGGAGGGCTGTTGTGTTTCTGTATTACCTTTTACCTTGTGTATTTCTGTCTATAACTGTATATACTGTAAATATCTGTTTGTATGTTGTGCTAAGCTGTAAATATAAGCTTCATTCAATTTCCAGAGCTGGCTGAGTCTAGTCTGGCTGGCTTCTAAAGTGTGGGGGAGGGGTGGGTAACCCCCAAACTACCACATGAGGTTATTCCTTCTGGAAAGGAGAAGGCTCTGAGGAGACCTTTCAGTACCTTAAGGGGGCCTACAAGAAAGCTGGTGAGGGACTTTTTAGAATGTCAGATAGTGATAGGACTAGGGGGAATGGAGCAAAACTAGAAGTGAGTAGATTCAGATTGGATGTTAGGAAGAAGTTTTTCACCATGAAGGTGGTGAAACACTGGAATGGGTTGCACAGGGAGGTGGTAGAAGCTGGATGTGGCTCTGAGCAACCTGATTTAGCGTGAAGTGTCCAGGCCCATGGCATGGGCATTGGAGCTAGGTGATCCTTGAGGTCCTTTCCAACCCTGACAATTCTGTGATTCTATTTCTTCCAAAAATTGTTTTAATTTAAAAAGAACTCAGGAAAGGAAAGCATTTAATCAGGTCAGCCTAGACATTTATCAAAACGCGTAACGCAACAGTTATCCTGAAACTCATAATGCAACAGTTGTCCTGACACATGCAAGGGAGATAATAGAGAAAAATATTCTCCAGAAGTTACTTATTCCTTTTCATAGTAAATAATTAGAAAAATAAATATGTGCCAAAATGATAAATGTATTTAATTACTTCCAGCAATGCACTCCTTTCTTATGTGTTATCCTGGAGAGTGACTCAAATAATTGCCCAAAAAGAATGACCTGGAGTCTTCAAGTTAAATTTCTGCTGCCATTTAGTTAAATTGAGTCATTAAATACAAAAGATAAGACATGGTTCACCTTTAGACAAAGGAGTCTTTGTACCAGTCTGACAGTACAGAAGGACTGTCAAAGAAGAAAAGCAATTGATGCCTGACTGAATGCCCACTGGCACCGACTACAGCAGTCAAAACTAACTGCAATGTTTTTCTAAATGTTTTTCTGAATGAGAACTCTCATAACTGTCATCAAAATCTCTACCTACAAAAGAAAACAGACTGATTAAAAAAAAAAAAATCCTTATGACAGAGGATTTCAAAAGTGATTGAAGTAGCGAAAAAAAAAATACACTTAAAAGAGCGCAAAGACTTCTATGGATTTGATCTGGGGGTAGTTTTCTTTGTCTTTTGGCCAAGTTGCAACAGGAAAACAAGTAATTTTGAGAGAAATGCTGACATAACTTTACTAATAGCACCTCTGACAGCGATTGTTGCAATGTGTATTTACTCAGGTACGGCATTAAATAGGAGATGTGAACTCACCATAGCAACCCCCGCATCACATTGCAGATATGCTGCTTCTAAGATACGGCAAACATTTCTGAAGAAACACAGCTGAATATCAGGTAAACATCTATCAATTCCAAACTGTGTTTTTAAAATACTTCTCCACACAGTAGAACAGAAAGCAGAATAACCTGAGGCTATGTCACTGATTAATATGTTACTGAATTTTGATTTTCATTGTCTCACGGTTCGTGTCTCAAAGTGTAAGTTTAAATGACTGTTCAACTTGCTAGGGCAACACCAGTGGCAAATACAGCTCCTCTGAAATGTCACTGGAAATCCTCACACTCCCTAGTAGTTTAGGAGAATTATCTTTATTTTTTAGGCCTCCTCCTGCTGATGGCCTGAGATCTTGCAAATTATTACTGCTTACCATAAGATATTCATGTGAACACTGCTAATTTTGGAAGTAGGTTTCTGTCTGAGCTCACAGACCACTTTTAGAGGTATCATAGAATTATAGAATCAACCAGGTTGGAAGAGACCTCCAAGATCATCCAGTCCAACCTAGCACCCAGCCCTAGCCAGTCAACTAGACCACAGCACTAAGTGCCCCATCCAGTCTTTTCTTGAACATCTCCAGGGATGGTGACTCCACCACCTCCCTGGGCAGCCCATTCCAATGCCAATCACTCTCTCTGGCAAGAACTTCCTCCTAACATCCAGCCTATACTTCCCCCGGCACAACTTGGCACTGTGTCTCCTTGTCCTGTTGCTGGTTGTCTGGGAGAAGAGACCAACCCCCACCTGGCTACAACCTCCCTTCAGGTAGTTGTAGACAGTAATGAGGTCCCCCCTGAGCCTCCTCTTCTCCAGGCTAAACAACCCCAGCTCCCTCAGCCTCTCCTCATAGGGTTTGTTTTCCAGGCCTTTTCATTACCCCTCTACTCCTATTTTTCATCTGAATTTAAACAGTTAATATGTTTCCCTTCACTTTATTTATGTTCAGGATAGCCTTCTTTCTTTTACTTCCCTTCAGTCCTTCTCCTGTGATTCCTATAAATGTTTTCTCCATTAAATTAGTTTTAATATTTTTAGTTTGAAGGCTTGGTCTTTAATACATCCAGTATTAATCATGTGTCGTAATCAGATGCTTTTGGGTTGATGTACCATTGACTTCAACTTGACTAAAATCCTTGACATTGCCTATTCATATGCATCAACTTTAAATCACTTATGTATAAAAGGGGTGCAGTCTAATGAAATGGTCTTCTATAAGTGCACAAAGTCCCCTATCATGGGATCTTTAAAGTTCTGCTGTGTTTTGTAAAGTCTCTGCTGCTGTGCTGGAGTCCCCAGATTCTTCCTCTTTCTTGAGCAGAGAATGATTTTTTTACCTTGGTATGTTCCCTTCATCAGTCGTGAGAATTCATGCTATGTCAAAATTAGATGGTTTAAAAGGGTCTTTTTTTCTGTGGTACCAAAATACAAAATCCTCAAATATATTCTGAATAGTTGTTATGTGTTATAGTGGATCCCTCCCCCAATAACTTATTGTAAATCTTCCCCAGAGGGAGAAAATTTGCTACAACTCAGGATTTGGAAAGTCAGAAAACAAAATGTATTTTTACAGCTAAACTGAATATAGGAGTATAGACAAAATAAACTATTACAGAATATAGCAACCTTAGAGGAGATGGGGATGGAGTAAAGCAGTGCAGCAAAGCATCATCCAAAACAGCATCAGGGGAAGATAGCAGGGAGCACAGCAAACAGCAAGGGGGAGATACAAACTGTGCTTCTAGACACATAGTTTTCAATGCTCCAATGAAATAATATTATCTTATCCATTGTAGCCATTTTATGGCCTATCCCTGGCATCTTCACCTCTCCACTCAGAGATTCCAGTACTTTTCCATTTTATCTAAGTTTCTATGTTCCTAATTTTTATGTCCAAGCTAGAAATCTAGCTCAGACACAATAGTTTTAATAGCAGAAGCAGAGATGCAATTAATGCCTCAAAGTATTTTAACAAGCCCAAAAACCTGATAGCCAACCAGAATGTCACCATTTCAGCAGAACAAAAGATGTGTTTTCTTAGAAACTAACATATTTCTTCACTGAATGTGATTAAAAATCTGATCTAGAAATCTACTGATGATGTGCATCCACCTTAGATGTAGTCTATTTTTGTTATGACACTGTTGCCCCACTGGTTTTCTATTTCCTTGCTTTCACAGAAGACTATTTATGTTTGGAATAAGGAATGATGCACAGCAACCGAAGGGATGGTGTCTGGTGTTGCTGTGAATGGTTGGCATGTCCTGGTCCTAGGTAACTCTGGCAGCAGCGGGTTTTATGAGCACTGAGTACTGCTTAGTGGAGCTCCCAGTTTAGCTCCCCCAGGATGGGTACACTCTTCCTGGTGGCAGCCAAGACCACTACTAGGATGGGTTGCCTCCCTCCCAGATGTGGTGTACCAGGAGTTGTAGAGAGGTTTTGATTTTTGTTCCCTTTCTGTGACTGCCTATTGGTGATAGACATGCTCCTGCTCCAGTGAGAAGGGATGGTTCAGCTGGCACTGGTGAAACCCTGCTGAAGAGTGCCTGCTTCAGAAGCTGCAGGACAGTTTACACCTTTGGAATCATTTAAACATTTTCTTAGAGTGCTTACTGTGCTTAATTTGGACTGCTTCTGTATTCAGCATAGGGATGATGTAAACTGTAATCTTGTGACAGCACAATTGTCATAGTGTACTTGAGCTGTACTGTGGCTACCTGAAATGTCTAGCTCTCCTTCCCAAGTAGTGATACCTCTGCAATCTCTATAGTCCTGTTAGGTTTTGTGCACACCCCCGCCTCATTTCCCCCTCCTCCCCCATGGAGAAGGTGCCCTTTGTTCCTTTTTCAGTTTCAATTTTCATTTGAATGATTGATCCATCGAAAATCCACCACAAGTTTGCCAGATCATCAAACTAGAAATTGCCACTTGTCTCCTGATGATGCTGCCAAAACATAACCTAAACGAGGTTTATACATTTACTTTAAGCAATCAAGTTTAGTTTAAGCAATGGAGTAGCTTAGATCCCTTTGCTTTGTTTTTTTTTTATATTAGGTTGAGAATTCTGTGATTAACTGTCAGAGGCATGTATCTGTAACATTACTTGTCCCTGCTAATGTGAATCTAGGTCACTAAACCCTCCACAGTCACTGGCTAAATGAATCAAAGGTCTTCGCTTGTGAGTCTCCAAGAAAGCATGACTGAAGGACGTAATTTTCTGTAACTAGTGACAGTTGGGTGTGAGGTGATCAGCATCACATTCATCTGCTTCTGAGCCCTTGGCTTCAAGAGACAAGTTTCTATTTATAACCGGATTTGTTGAAAATGGCCTTTGGCACTGGTACAGACCAGAGCCTGGACCTTGATCTCTGGATCTGAGGGGCAGAGCCTATTAGTCTCCCATCTCCTACCTCTTTCTGATGTAAAACAGCAGCCACACTAGGAAGCCATGGAAATAGCTCATGATATCCTGCTGTATTTGTTGCTGGAGATATTAACATTAAAAATCAAATCACATCTTCTTGCCTCATTAACCTTATCTCACAGGAATGTATTTCTTTACTTTTCCTGCACCTTCCTTACTCCTGATATAAACGATCTGTTACTTGTGTTACAACCTGACATTATAAATTATCTTTTCATTGTGTTTTATGTTTTATTTTTCTTAAAACTTAATTTCTTTCTTTTCTTTTCTTTTTTTTTTTTTCTAAGGGAAAAAACAAACAAACAAACCAAACAATGTTCACATCAGCTTTGTAAAAATTAAATATCAGCATTCACCTGGCTCAGAGAAGCACCACAAATCTTCCAGTGATGCCACCTCATATTTCTGGGCAGTGTGATGTATTTTGTGATGTATTTTTTGCTATGTTCTGTATGATGTTTTGAATTACAATAGTTGAAAAAAGAATGTCTCTCTCTCTTTTTTTTTTTGAAGTGAACAATTCTATCTGACATCACATAGCTATTCCTTCTCAGTGGTGCTTGAAATAAGTGAGCATTAAAGTTTAATATATTATCGTATGGCTTACTGCTGGGCATGAGTTGTACACCAGCTAAGGGAATGGGACTCCCTGAGTGTCGAGCAGATGTAGAAAATTACTAAGCTTCTCTCCCAGACTTATTGATGCAAATGGTTCCTTTTAAACATTGCACTCCAAAGTCAAATATGTTAATTCATATTTTTACTCAGATTTTTTTCTTACTGGAAATACTTTGCTTAAATTCTTCGCTATTCTTTTCCCTGCCACTGTTGTAACGTTTCCGTGGATTATCATTACAGATGTGTTTTGCACTAAAATATAAACTCACATTGATTCTCTTAATTAACTGAGTGACAGCTTTTGGGTTGAAACAACCCAAATAATAGAACAAGGGGACACAGTCTCAAGTTGTGCCGGGGGGAGGTATAGGCTGGATGTTAGGAAGAAGTTCTTCACAGGGAGAGTGATTGGCATTGGAATGGGCTGCCCAGGGAGGTGGTGGAGTCACCACCCCTGGAGGTGTTCAAGAAAAGCCTGGATGAGGCACTTAGTGCCATGGTCTAGTTGACTGGCTAGGGCTGGGTGCTAGGTTGGACTGGATGATCTTGGAGGTCTCTTCCAACCTAGTTGATTCTAACTACTACTAATATTATTTATAACTTGAATTACATTACATGAACTATGCTCTCATCTATAAATAAACTATAAATGGTATGGTAGGGCTCCATATTTGATTTTTACCTTCCCCCCCCTCGCCATGACTTTCATGCTGACCTCTTTTAATTTACAAATAAAATCATGACTTTCTTAACCACCAGCACTGAAAATTCACCCTGGGATCTGAGATCAAGCTGTGTTCTTTCTGCCTTGTGCCAAAATAGACTCTGGTTCACCTCCTCAGTGTTGAGGTGACTCTGCAGGGCTGGCAGGAATGAAAAGCAATAACAATGTTCCTGCCAGTAAAAAGATGAAGTGAACAAATTCTCTCAGAAGTAGGAAGATACCAATTTTCAAGGCAGCTTTATAGAAAACAGCTGTTGTTTGAAACAGTGAAACAAATGCTTATAGCAGAGCCAGGGTGGAACATCTCATTGCTTGATGTTCTTCTGTAACCATCTTTCACTTCTCAACATTGGTCTTTCCAGTTCAGCTTGTAAATTAATCAAGCAGAGGTGCTCCTGGTTGCAGTTGCACAGCCTTTTACTCTGGCAGAAGTGCTGAAATGAATTGTTTCTGCTTTATTCTAATTGTTTGCACCTCTATGCTTAGGCTGGTGCTAGGGCTGCTCTGTGCATTGGGTGTAGTGGATTTTTGTGGAGGTCTGCAGGCTAATCTCTGGAGCCAGGTCCCAAAGAATCTCTGCAAGCAGTTGCACTGTCAGAGACATATGCACACCTCTTTGCTCTTCCATTTGTGGGGCTTCAGATGAAATCAAAGGAAATTAGTTTCCTAATTACTTTTTCCCAGTCCTGGTCAAAGCTGAACACTTTGCATTTAGCTATCAAACCTTCCCAGGAGTACAGTTTTGAAAGTCAGTCTTCAGTGTCATAGTTCTCAAGTATATATTTGCAGTGAGGCTCTTATAGATATAAAATCCTTTGGGACAAATCATGAAGACTTAACTCTGTGGTGTTCAGATTCTTTTGAGAACTGGATGTCTCTGTGAGGCTTAGACATGGGGATTTAGTGCTCTTCTGTTATGGAGCCCATCAAGGTCATCTCTCTCATGGCAACGACAAAAGTTCACACAAGGCAGAGCAATGTGAGCAAAACAGGGAGGGTACAGTGCCTGACAGCACTCAACAAAGATGCTGACTGAGACTGTTGTAGTAGTTTTCAGAGGCTGCAATTATTCCTGCTGCCAAACAGGAGCCTAAGGGTATTTGGTATTTGAGAGGTATTCTCTTTAAAAAGGGTAACACATGAGGCCAGGCAAAGGCACATGCAAAACCCCCTTCCTGGCCTGCAGTGCATCTCAGCACTCTTGACAGACCCTGCATTTAGCTGCTTAATCCTGTAATTCACTGTGGTTTAGTTCTCATTTGTTAAAGAGTATGGAAGAAAAAAAGGTAATGAAGCATAACGAAGACTGCTGTTCCTGGAGCTCTTTCAGGCTGTGGACCATAAAGTTCCAAATTGAAACTCTGGAAAATATTTGGATAAGATTCTGATGGTTCTTCGGGACATGTGTAGAAGATAGGAAAACGATCATGTGAAATTCACGGTGAGCTGCTTATGCCTGGACTGTCAGCTGTCCAGCACTGCCCTCCTTCCCCTGTGGCTGTCCTCTGCAAGCCCATGTGTCACCAGCCCCTTTGAGAGCACTAAGTTCAATGTCCAGTGCTGCAGCAGTCTTTCTGGAGAGTCCGATGAGCATTGAGAAGCAAAGCTGAACAATTATTCGAACTTTCTAACAGGACAGATTTAACAGGAGAAGAAACACTGAGCCATGGGAGGTGTATGCTGTCATTTCCAGTTCTTTCTGCTGACATGTCCCCTGTGAAATGTGATTCTCTGCATTGTCTCCTTGGGCTTGAGGAAGTAGAAATGTAGTGATACAGAATTTTTGATGTAGTTCAACCCACATGTAGACTAAGAGAAAAGCAAGGTAATTATAAGAGCAGACTAAAATAGCTTCCAAACTGACCAGAGATTTATGCTTTGGCTGATATGACTTCTTTTTTTTTAAAGATCACTTCTGCAGATATGTGGTTGAGACTTAATTTTGGTAATCACAGTAATTTGAATATGCACCTGCTTCTGCCTGAGGGTATACATCTGCATGGTGTAGAGAGCGTATCTGTGACACTGAACCTCTGTAAAAGCTTTGCTTTCCCACTGGACACCATAAAAATAAGAGAAATTGTTTTTCAGGAGTAAACTCAAATGACATTCACAGTTAGGGCATCAACTCTTCTCCCCTCATAGCTCAATACAATTTGTTTAGGTATTACAGCATCTGCTGTAGGTTATGTAAAATCTGTTGCAAGAACCTGTGATATCTGATGAATAAAGGACAAAGTCTCATTTGAGTTTTGACTTTTCAGGGTTTAGTGAATTGTGCTGTAACCCTGTCCCAGGTCTCACTGCTCCAGTTGGTTCAATTGCAATTTATCTCTTTCTATGATTAATGGCAAATGCACTGCCACTGAGTGCCTTGAGGTTTCACCCTGTGTGTAAGCTACTGTACAAATCTAATCACAGATTCCTGGGGTCAAAGGGCTAAAATTCACATGCTAGTTAACAGAAAAATGTTCTTCTGCGTTGGGTGAACTGCCATATTTAGGGGCAGCAATCTGCATTTTTATGGGTTGTCAGTCTTTTAAATCAGAAGATTGATCCTCAGAATGAAAACTATGTCCTTAGCTGAATTTTTAATATTCAAACTATATGGACATCCATTTTGACATCATACAAACTAGTTAGTGATCAGAGAGCTTCATTCTGCTCATTTGATTCGGATGATTAATCTTGCTGGTCTTAACTAAGTGCTCATAAGAATGATACCAACATGATTACTTTATTCTATCTCAGATAGTGTTAAATCATTTAATTAAATTCCTTCTATTCCCCTCAGGGCCACCATCAAGACAACTTAACTGAGACTCACAAATATCCAGTTATCATCTTCTGCAAACCATATACATCCCCAGGAAGAAAAAAAAAAAAGAGAAATTTCTTTTAACATGGAGGTCTTGTTGCTTTAAATATCTGAGTGAAGACAGAATAATACTACTAGATTACCATAATTAACTAGGTCAACTTAGAAAACCCTGTGAAACTATGCAGACAAATTTCTTTCGAGCATTAATTAGATTCTGCATAAGAATTAAATACTTTGCATTTATCACTTGCAAATGAGCACTTTTCCTGAGGGCAAATGAATATATGTTCATTTATTTAAATAATACATACTATTACATAGCTGAGAATATGCAGAAGAACAGATTAAAGGATACATGGGCAAATCAATTATGGCATTTCATGACTTCTTCACTTTTAGGATGGCAAGGCTATGTCCACCACATAGGTGTAAAGTACTTTGGGAAAACAGGAAATATACAGTCAGTTACTGCTGTTTATTTCATGGATACATGATCTAGAGGACATAAGTGCTATTAACCAGTTTGAATACACCTTGAGTACTGTGTCCTGTTCTGGGCCACTCAATTTAAGAAAGATATTGAGGTGTTTTGAATATGTCCAGAGAAGGGCAACGAGGCTGATGAGAGGTCTGGAACAACACAAGCCCTACAGAGAGCTGGAGTTGTTTAGCCTGGAGAAGAGGAGGCTCAGGGGAGACCTTATGGGTGTCTACAACTACCTGAAATGAGGTTGTGGCCAGGTGGGGGTTGGTCTCTTCTTCCAGACAATCAGTGACAGAATGAGGGGACAAAGTCTTAAGCTGCACCAGGGCAGGTTTAGGCTGAATGTTAGGAATAAGTTCTTTGCAGAAAGAGTGATTGGCCATTGGAATGGGCTGCCCAGGGAGCGTTTCAAAAGAGACTGGATGCCATGGTTTAGTTGATTAAATGGTGTTCAGAGGTGTTTTGCAACCTGCTTTATTCTGTGATTCCATAATATATATTACAATCAGAAAACTGCATCCAAAAAAACCTGAGATTTGTGGAGCCATCTGTCCGTACTGAAGAGCAGTTTAGCGGGGGCTGCATCTGCACAGTGGTGGGTGTTGTGACAGTCCTTACTAACGATCACATTGCAAG
Organism: Tricholaema leucomelas; assembly: GCA_013400475.1. NCBI lineage: Eukaryota > Metazoa > Chordata > Aves > Piciformes > Lybiidae > Tricholaema lacrymosa > Tricholaema leucomelas. The sequence continues at coordinate 51,480 of WAAF01010017.1, read as the reverse complement.
AGTTAACAGTCAGCAGAGCAAGTAAAGTCATACATTCTATATACTATATTTTTTTACATATATATATATATATATAAAAATTACATTCTACAAAGTACTTGATGCAGTAAGAGATTGAAATGTTAATATTAACAATGTTTGCCATGATGAAGAGACAAGGGGCAGCTTGATGCGAGCTAAGTTCCATTTATTGTACTTTCAGCACTTGCTTATATACTCTTAGCATATAAGCTAAAAATCATGTCAAATCCTAATTGGTCATCAAGGCAGACCTCAAGACAGACCTCATACCTTAGCAACCAGATAAGCAAGGATTAACAAAACCTGAAAGTTCCTGCTTTACATTGTTTCATCTGTTGCAACTTCCTCTAGGGTCATTTCGACCCTCTATTTTATTTAAGTCAGTACTTTTCCACTTACACATTTTGAACCCATGGCTTATGTTCCAGTGTGTCAAGATCAAGCAGCTGTACAGCACTAGAAGTCCTACCATTCCCAACAAATGTTCACCTGTCCCATGAACAAAGATGGGCCATCACTCCAGGTGTTTGCAGCTTCTTTGAACAGTTGTCCCATGTAGCTTCTGCTTGAGCTATACAGTTACATCATTAAACATGGAGTAGAGAACAGCATTGTTTATTTTGACCAAATAACCATGACTGGAATAAAGATTCATTGAATTGACATTATGCTTGCAACCTTTGGCCTTGTCTGCCTCTTGATTTGTTAATGGGTAAATACACATTACACTTTGATTGGATGATTAAGTAGTATTTTCAGGTGCACTTCTGTGTTTGTTTCTATCTTTAAAATACAAAATCACAGAAAAAAAGAGTCAATATAAAGAGTTTAAATCTTTTGCCAGTTTAAAATTTATTTATTTTTGAGAAGTATGGCTTCTTTTTACTTGGCCCTTATAAAAAGCTTACACTTTCTTTCACTCAAATATCCCGGGACATTCCACATTCAGTAAGAGCCCAAATGGAAATTTTTAGAAAGATGAAGAATTTTTGAGGTTTTTGATATGTGGTAGTACAGCAAAATTAGTTTCAATGCTTGGAGCTGTTGTGTTCTTGTACCTATTCATTGCCCCTGCACTTGGAAAATCACTCTGCCTTCTTTTCAGGAGTGTCTTAGTTCCCACTTCTTTACTTCCTCATTCTTTCCTTTCAGTCCACTTGTGTTTTTCTCTGTAAAACATATGCTAGCTACAGGATAAGTAGAAGGCAGCATGACTTAGTGGACAAAGGAAGAGAGACGAGTAGATACAACATGGAAAAAACACAGTAAGAAAATCATAGAATCAACCAGGTTGGAAGAGACCTCCAAGATCATCCAATCCAACCTAGCACCCAGCCCTAGCCAGTCAACTAGACCATGGCACTAAGTGCCTCAGCCAGGCTTTGCTTCAACACCTCCAGGCACAGCGACTCCACCACCTCCCTGGGCAGCCCATTCCAATGCCAATCACTCTCTCTGTCAAGAACTTCCTCCTAACATCCAGCCTATACTTCCCCCGGCACAACTTGAGACTGTGTCCCCTTGTTCTGTTGCTGGTTGCCTGGGAGAAAGACCAACTGCCACCTGGCTACAGCCTCCCTTCTGTTGGTTGTAGACAGCAATGAGGTCCCCCCTGAGCCTCCTCTTCTCCAGGCTAAACAACCCCAGCTCCCTCAGCCTCTCCTCATCGGGTTTACGTTCCAGGCCTTTCACCAGCTTTGTTGCCCTTCTCTGTACACGTTCCAGCACCTCAACATCTCTCTTGAAATGGTGGAGAAGATTATGGAAGATGGATTGCATGTAATCTCAGGCTGATAGTGGCATGAGACAAGAATAGAGTATTTAATATATACCTGTGGCAATTATTGATATGATTATGTAATGGTTGTTGGAAACATACAAGTAGGAGAATAAAAATTGATCTCAGAATTTATACAAATCATTATGATAACTTAAATCCTTATGATCAGTATTTACTTATGTCTTAGGGTAGAATAATGAAGCTTTAATTGCATGCAAGCAATTTTATGTGAGAATAAATCACTACCGGGGCACAGTAATACCATTTATCCAACGATGCAGTTGATTTTGGCTCTCATACAACATTCTTCATACTAAGTTTAATGCAAAGCATCTGAAGCACACTGTTAATAAAGGTGCTAGATACAACCAATATATTATGAAATGTTCCACATCCTCTTCCCTTCTTTTCAGAACACATAGGGCTTATTTTTACTGTACACATTCACATTTTGATCTCTAAACTAAGGGAAACATTGAGCCAAATAAAATATAACACACATGCAACAAGCACAGTTGATTTCTGGAGCTGGAAGGGTGAAATGACTTCTTGCTCCAGGAATGCTTTGTTAAACACTCAGAAATATTGTTTTCTGAAGGAACTATACAGATTAAATGGCCTGGAACAATATCACATAAAAAGACTGATGACTATTTTTAAAATAGGAGATCTTAATCCCAGTCTAGAATAGAGTAAGAAGTTTCTGCATTAATTAATTTTAGTTTCAGTGTGTATCAAACAAGATGTGACTTGTCTTGAACTTGAGACTCACTTGAGAAGTAATATGAAATGTTATTAAAGGACAGAAATGCAAATAAGATAGAATTAAATGCATGCTGTGTCAACACTCAAGCTCCTAAATATCCCAGGCAGCCCTTGCCAAAGGTCCATAGCCAGCAAACTCTCCTTCATATATCACTGGAAAGCTGGATCAAGCACATAAAGTGGTCAGATTTTTTTTTTTACCATTTAAAGACAAGTTTTGAGGCCTTTGCAATAAACTATCATGTTCACAGGAGATGCACTAGCCAGTGAGTGAGCTGCTGCTGGGAGGATTCTGACATGGGGAGGCAGGTTCGTACGGTCTCTGTTAAAATCTCTCTTTTAAGATCCCTATCATTAATGTCTGCTTGAAACAGAAGGTGGAAAACTGTAAGACAAATGACAAGGTTATTGATGTCACAAATCAAGTAAGAGCAATTATAATCATAGAATCACAGGATGGTAGGGGTTGTAAAGGAACTATGGAGATCATCAAGTCCAACCTCCTTGCTCAAGCAGGGTCACCCAGAGGAGCAGATTGCCCAGTATCATAGAATCATAGAATCAACCAGGTTGGAAGAGACCTCCAAGATCATCCAGTCCAACCTAGCACCCAGCCCTAGCCAGTCAACTAGACCATGGCACTAAGTGCCTCATCCAGTCTTTTCTTGAACACTTCCAAGGATGGCAACTCCACCACCTCCCTGGGCAGCCCATTCCAATGGCAAATCACTCTCTCTGTCAAGAACTTTCTCCTAACATCCAGCCTATACTTCCTTGGGCACAACTTGGCGCTGTGTCCCCTTGTTCTGTTGCTGGTTGTCTGGGAGAAGAGAGAAACCCCACCTGTCTACAGCCTCCCTTCAGGTAGTTGTAGACAGCAATGAGGTCCCCCCTGAGCCTCCTCTTCTCCAGGCTAAACAACCCCAGCTCCCTCAGCCTCTCCTCACCAGGCTGTGTTCCAGGCCTCTCAACAGCTTCACTGCCCTTCTCTGGACACGTTCCAGTATCTCAACATCTCTCTTGAATTGAGAAGCCCAGAATTGGGCACAGTACTCAATGTGTGGCCTGACCAGTGCTGAGTATAGGGGCAGAATAACCTCCCTTGTCCTACTGCCCACACTGTTCGTAATCCAGGCCAGGATGCCATTGACTCTCCTAGCCACCCGGGCACACTGCTGGCTCATGTTCAGGCTACTATCTACCAGTACCTCCAGGTCCCTTTCTTCCTGGCTGCTCTCCAGCCACTCTGTCCCCAGCCTATAGCGCTGCTTGGGCTTGTTGTGGCCAAAATGTAGAACCCTGAACGTCCAATTGGGTTTTGAATCTTTTCAGAGAAGAAGACCGACAGCCTCTCTAGGGGGCCTGTTCCAGTGCTCCAGCACCCACAAAATAAAGAGTGTTACTTTAGGTGGAACTTTTTGTGTTCTAGCTTGTGGCTGTTGCCCACTGCCTTGTGGCTGGACACACCTGTAAAGAGGCTGGCCTCATTGTCTTAAGACCTGCCCTTTAGATATTTATAAGCATTGACAAGTTTCCCAATGACCTTCCAGAAAATCTTAATCTGTGAGAACAAAGTTCTAACTTCCTCTGTGAATATGGGAAGTAAATTAGAAAAAAATCAGGCAACAGTATTGAAAAAAATAATTACAGATTCAGATGGTAAACATTTCATAATGGCCAACCCTCAAACTTAACCACCCAGCTCCCACCTCAGTGCCCTAAAATGTTATAAGGACTTTGTAAATAAATTGCAAATGCTCTATTAGGAATTAAGTATCAAAGACATAAACTGGATATCTGCTTTTCTCACCTGCCTTGCCACCTATGATATCATAGAATCATAGAATGGTTTAGGTTGGAAGGGACCTCAAGGATCATCCAGCTCCAACCCCCTGCCATAGGCAGGGACACCTCCCACTAGAGCAGGCTGCTCAAGGCCTCATCCAGCCTGGCCTTAAACGCCTCCAGGGAGGAAGCATCCACAACCTCCCTGGGCAACCCATTCCAGTGTCTTACCACCCTCACTGTAAAGAACTTCCTCCTAACATCCAGTCTAAATCTCCCCTCCTCCAGCTTAAACCCATTCTCCCTTGTCCTGACATTACCAGACCTTGTAAATAGTCCCTCCCCAGCCTTCCTGTAGGCTCCCTTCAGATACTGGAAAGCCACTCTAAGGTCTCCTCGAAGCCTTCTCTTCTCCAGGCTGAAGAGCCCCAACTCTCTCAGCCTGTCCTCATAGCAGAGCTGCTGCAGCCCTCTGATCATCTTCATGGCTCTCCTCTGGACCCGCTCCAGCAGTTCCATGTCCTTCTTGTGTTGGGGGCTCCAGAACTGCACACAGTACTCCAGGTGGGGTCTGACGAGAGCAGAGTAAAGGGGGAGAATCCCCTCCCTTGCCCTGCTGGCCACACTTCTCTTGATGCAGCCTACATATACATATATTTAAATTAGAGTTTGAAAACAAGTAGAAATTCACTCAAAAAAGAAACCACAAACTAAGAACTAGACTATGACATTCTTATTTCGGGTTAAACAGATATTCATTGCATGAGCGGCATGCTGACAGTGGCAGGGGCTGGAGTTTATTACAGTAAGAATCATAATGAACTGTAGGATGTTCAGAATACTACCAGAGCATTTATCCAGCTTCATATGTATATATGTAATATATATATGCATATTAACAATAAAATACTAATATGTTATTCTGACATTTCAAATGTCAGTACTTATTTTGGTGTAGTTTGAGGTTAACTGCATATTTGCTTGCACTATTTCAAATGCAGTATTACGAAGTCTAAGCAAAAAGCAAATTTGAGTTGAGTTATATTTAGGGTCAATGCATCACTAAATACTTCAAGTTAAAGCATTTCTTCATGAAGATAAATGGAGTCCCTGCAAGGCTTGATGATTAGAAATTCAATTATTTGTTGTGCTCTGCATACTGTTAGGCTAGTTAGTAGCTGGACTCAACATAAATTGCCTTTTTCCAGGAAAGAACTCATGTAACCATATTTTACTCAAGATGTAGTATTTTGTTTATGTTTAATACTAATTTCTAGTGAAAAAGTTGCAAATTAAAGAGAAAAATCTTATTTTGTCCAATTCAATACACACCTTCAGTTTATAAGTGTGCTAGTTTGAGCCTAGCTAGAATGTTTTGGTGAGAAGAACTAGATCATAGGCTGTGAAATGAAAACAATGGCGATGTCTACTTCCCTCACAGTCTCGCTGAGATGTATTAGAATAAAAAAGCAAAACATAGATTAGGTCACTGGCTCGCTTTGCTCTCTNGCTGAGTCTAGTCTGGGTGATTTCTAAAGTGTGGGGGGGCAGGGGACACCCAAACCACCACAATAAGGCACTTATATTGCCAGTCAGTAAAGGGAAGTGTGAAGGAAGGGTTAAATAACTCAGAGCAGAATGATACAATAAAATTCATCCTTCTAGTCTGGCTGAACTGCTGGAGTACATGGGGCTTATATGCAGAAAGAATTAACCAGCTGATTATAACATCTATGAGAGAGGGAAAAAGCCAAACCTATTTAACGATAATTTGACACTGTTTCCAATTACACTTTGTCTGAGTTTAGCCTGGTACAACATGTCATTGTAACCAATCTGCCTAGACTTGCTAAAGAACAAAGTGCAAATAGGTTCATGAGTGAAGGACATGACCTCAGGGACTTGAATACCTGCCCTGCCTTGTTGTCATTGACTTACAGCTGCTGACCAAAGGGATCATAAAAGTTTTGTTGCAGCTGTAGATATTGTAAATATCTGCTTGTATATTGTGCTAAGCTGTAAATATAAAGCTTCATTCCTTAATTTCCAGCTGGCTGAGTCTAGTCTGGGTGATTTCGTAAGAGTGGGGGGGCAAGTAACTCCCAAACCATCACAGCAGAGAGGAAGGAGAACCTCCCTCAATTGACTAACCACAGCCCTTCTAATACACCCTAGAACGGCATTGGCCTTCCTGGCCACAAGAGCACACTGCTGGCTCATGGCCATCCTTCCATCCACCAGGACCCCCAAGTCCTTCTGCCCTTCTCTGCTCTCCAGCAGGTCAGTCCCCAACCTATACTGATACCTGGGATTGTTCTTTCCCAGGTGCACAACTCTACACTTGCCTCTGTTGAACTTCATTAAATTTCTCTCTGCCAGACTCTCCAGCCTAAGTCTCTGAATGGCAGCACGAATCTCCAGTGTGTCAGCCACTCCACCCAGCGTAGTGTCACCAACAGACATGCTGACAGTGGACTCTATGCCCTTATCTAGATGTTTAAATAGTGATATTCAGGGTGGAAAAAATTTGTAGGCCAAAGCTAAATCATAGGTATTCTTAATTATTGCAGTTAATGGAATCTTCAGGATTTTGGACCTGAAAAAGCCTATTCAGATACTGAGTCTGAAAAAAAGGAACATTGACACTGAATTTATATGTGGAGTTCAGATTTTTGTTAGCAGTTGAAAAAAATAATCTCCCCTTTGGGAAAGCATGTAAACATGTTATTTAATCAGGGGCATGGTACTGTACAAAAAAATCTAAACTTTAAAAGGATATTACAGCAGCATTAAAAGTGTACTCTACATGCAAAGGAAATTACAAGCTGACCTGAAAAGAAATGAGGATATTTCAAGGAATTTCCAATTTTGTGTCATACTAATGTGTTAGATTGTAAGTTCCCTCAGAATAAGTTACCTAAAACATAGTTCTACTTGTGCATAATAGACTTCATTGTAGAGCTATTAAAGATCTTTGTTTGCAATGTATTTGGTGAAATGAATTTATTTACAGTATATAAGTTTTTTTATAACTTACTATGCTATGTTCCTTGTATTTTAAGTACTTGAAATTACATAATGGCCAATCTGAATCTCACTTTTTATCCAGTTAGTGTTTAAGAACCTAGTATGACTGAAATTTGTCACTCATCCTTACTTTATAGTCAATTGAAGGTTAATCAAAGTTTCTTGATGCGTTGGGGAACAAACCAAGGCTGACTTATTAAAATAGAAAAGTATATGTTTTGCAAATCTTTAATTCAAATTTCATTCTTACAGATATTCCTGGTTTCAATTGAGATAGGGTGAATTTTTGTCTTAGTAGGGGGCACAGTGCTCTCTTTTGGATTTAGTATAGAATAATGTTGATATGACACTGATGTTTTAGTTGTTGCCAAGAGCAGTATTTATACTAAGTCAAGGATTTTTCAGGTTCTTCCACCCAGGCAGCAAGAAAGCTGAAGTGGGACAAAAAGCTGGGAGGGAACACAGCCAGGACAGGTGACTCAAACTAGCCAAATCAATATTCCATACCACATGACATCACAAAGAGTATATAAACTGAGGGTAGTTGACCAGGAGAGGTGATTCACTGCTCAGGGACTGATTTGGCATCTGTTAGCAGCTGGTGGGCAATTACATTGTCCACCACTAGCCTTTTTTTGGCTTTTGCTTCACTCTCTTTTGTTACTTTCACTTTAATTACTATTATTATTACTTTTATATTTTATTTTAATTTCAATTATTAAACTGTTTTTATTTCAACTCATGTGTTTTTCTTGGTTTTTTTTTATTCTCTGCCCAAAGTCACTGTGGGGGGAGGGGAGGAATGAGTGAGAGGCTGTGTGATGCTTAGTTGCTGGCTGGCACTAAACCACACCATAAACTTGACTAAGAGGCTCATCAGTGGATTATGTCTTTCTCTCTCTCTCTCTCTCTGTATGTACATCTGCATATATATAAAAGGAGAGAGCAAATGAAAATGCTTCTTATTACTTTAGCTGCCATCTACTTATTCAATTATGCAGCACTTTGGAACCATGAATATGATTTTAAAGCTTTCATCCCAATCTGGTTTTAAATCATATCAGATATTTCAAATTGTCTGTTTGTATTCCTCAAAAGGTGACTTTCTATTTGGCAAAGCAGTCTGTCATTATTCTGTTTAATTATTTATCTAGTTAAATCCACAATGTCTTCTGGCTCAAGTAAATTCTTAAACTTTCAGAATTTGTAGTGGGTCTGTTTTCAGAAAATCCCTAAAATCCAATGGAGACAATAAGAATTAGCCCTCTGGCCAGGAGAGCTTATACAGATCTTCCACTGTTCATATGAAACAAATTTCTCTTAATGTAAGTTATGAAGTCAAAGGTTTCTTCACAGTCATAGCAATAAATGTGATTGCATGTCAAAATGATCTTCTGCAGGTAGATGTGCCTTACTCTGCCTATGTCATGAGTCCAGCAAGCCAGCAGAAGCTATGTGGCCCCAGCAAACAGAACATCAGGTTTAACCAATGTCCATTAAATGCACACATATGGCTTTCATTTCACTCAAAACATGCAAAGAGCAAACCAGATCCTCCAGAAGACCTTGTAAATACTGCTGGAGATAACTACCTTGAGTCCATCTCTATGGTAATTAATTGAACAAATAGTACAGTACTGTGTTGCCACATACAGACAGTCTGTACAGAAATACTGTAGTGCTAGGAGGGAGTGAGTCATATCTGGATTGTACTGAAAGGTGTCTGTTTTGGCCTTGAAGCCACAGAATCACAGGGTGTTAGGGGATGGAAGGGACCTTGAAAGATCATCCAGTCCAAACCCCCTGCCAGAACAGGATCACCTAGACCAGATCACAGAGGAACACATCCAGGTGGGTTTTGAATATCTCCAGAAAGGGAGACTCCACACCCGCCCTGGGCAGCCTGTTCCAGTGTTCTGTCACCTTCACAGTGAAAAAATTCTTCCTCATGTTTCCATGGAACTTCCTATGCCTCAGGTCTACTCAGAAATACTCAAACAAGGGATGGGTTTTGGAAAACCTCAGCAGCCCATAACCTTGCAAAAGAGCAAGAGCTCTTTGTGTCATTGCATTTGGCCTTTAGGTACCATGTTGACATATACTTCTCTTGGTCTTTCACTTGTCTCCTTGAGTGGAACCATATCCCTGGTTCAGCTCACAGGCTTCCCAGAAAGCAAAGAGGAGAGCAAAGACACACAGGGGAGTTTCCCTGCCCTGGGGAACTCGAGACCTGCCTGGATTTAAGGTGCCTTTCCGATTATTTGTTTCTTTAGTTAACTGGTAAGGGTTTAATGCAGAATGCAGAAATCACGCTGGGAGTCAAGTGTCCTTTTTGCCCCTTGTTTGCCATGGTTAAATGACAAGCTTAGAGGCAGGCATGAGCCCTTCACATGTCTCTAATGTTTGGCTAAATATCACCTTGCCCCTGCGTCAAGCAGTCCTGTATCACCAAGATACTAACGCATGCACCTATCTTATGCATGCATTAAAAAGGATAATTTGACATAGTTTTGCAAACAAAATTAGACCAAGAAAAGCTCTTTGGTCTTGGGAGATCAAACAGAAAATTAATTTCATACCAATGGCGTATTTCAGTTATCCAGGAAGAAACTGAACATGAACTTCTACATCCTTTCATATGCAGTCTCTTCCAGCTCCTATGAAGGAACAATTCTGGACATGCAAAAAAGACATGCAGAGTACTCAGATGATTTAATGAGAACCTTCTGGGAAAACCATGTAAAAAGTTGAAAGTCAGTTTGGTGAAATAGTGTAAGTCATCATAGATGTCCAGTGTTTCTCCCTGTTTTCATACCAAAAGGGTTCTAACACTTCCTAGTATAAACTATCAGATAATATTCAGTAGCCAATATTTTTCCTCTAAAATGTTGTTACCCCACTCCAATGCTGAACTGAAAAGTGTTAGCTTAAGCAACTCAAAGGCAGCATAAAAGAAGATAGGTCAATATTAACGAACAGTTACTGCAGTAGGAAAGCAACACTTTGCTGCAGACAGCAGCCTGGCACAGCTCTGAGGCTCTGCTTCACTTGGAGGGTATGCTGTGTCTCTCCATAAGCTCCCCATCACTCTAACTGGTGATCCTAGTCTCACTTTCAATACCTTCAAGAGGCATCCTTTAGAGATGCAACAGCAGCGATGGTCTCAGCGAGAACAGTTCCTTTTATAGACATGCTTGCATCTCATTTAAAAAAGATAAAATTAAAACCATTGCATTGGAAAGGTGATAAGCAAAAAAAGTCTTATACATAGCCAGCAGGGCAGCTAGTGGGAAATTTGAACCCTTGTGGTGAGTTTTAAAGAAACACAGTTGCTAGTTGAAGAAGCTGTTTATCGTGTTTTGGATCTACAGTACATGGATGGTGTTTTACAAAGTAGGAAACCCTTGTAAACAGCAGGCAGGTACTGCTCATGAACATATTGAACAGAGAGAATGACACTCAGGGATGTCACAAGTCAATGGAAAAGGAGTCAGGATATTCACATTGGAAATAGCTTCATTTAGTACAAAGATATCTGAATAAAACACACATTATATGTTTGATGCAGAAAGAGATATTTCACAGAACCATAGAACTGTTGAGATTGGAAGAGATCTTTGAGTTCATCCAGGTTGACTTCTTGGTTGGAGTTCACAATCCCATTGCCACTGCTAAGCCACTACCATTAAACCCTGTCCCTAACCACCACGTTTTTAAAATACCTCTGGGGATGGTGACTCCAACACTTCCCTGGGCAGCTTGTTCCAATGCTTGATAACCCTTTCTGTGGTGAAACTTTTCCTAATATCCAACCTAAACATCATCTCTGGCACAACTGGAGGCTGTTTCCTCTTGTCCTATTACTTGTTGGATATTGTTATGCTGCTTAATCAAACAGATTTTGGTGCATGTTTACCATGCATACTGCAGATTTCATTGCTGGACATTTCTGGAATTGGGTACGACTCTAACAAATGTTTCCATACATTCAGGCCATCCTTTTAAAAGGCAAAATCATTCCTGGTATTTCTTTGCCACTAACATTAATAAGTGACCATGTTGGAGAAGTTATGTACAGAAGCCTGGCTAAGCTAGCTTGGCATAGGCAAGAGCGATCTGGCAAAGAACAGAGGTTTCTTTTGCTAATGAATCAGTGCGAGTAGTTCGGTTTGGACAGAAATAAACTGTAAAATGCCATCTCAGCAGGAACACTTCCTTGAACACATCAAAGCTGTTCCTTTCTACGTGGCACAGCTGAGTTCTTTCCAAGAATTTCTAGGCTAGTATTCTTGCTTTTTAAAGTATTTTAAAATAGGCACATATCCTCCCTCCTGAATGCTCCAAAAAAAGAGTTGTGAAAATAAAAAGCATCAAAATATTAAAATCATCAATCACGCAAAGCATGAGCACAGCTGGAAACTGCATCCCCTTGAAATTTTGCTTATAACCTATCTAAAATATGCATGTTACCATTATTTCTGGGGAGTCACATATGCTAAATATTCTTGTTTTCTCTGAGTACTTACAATGTATTTTTCCCTATAGTGTTTAATTTTCACTATAACTAAGGACTAAAGCATGAGGTACATTATTGGCATGGGACAGATTTCTGCTGCAGCAGTAACTAGGGGGGAGTTTGGTCTATTTCAGCAGAATGTGCTAGAAGAATCAGAAGTAATATCAGATAAAACATGTTAGCCAAGTTATAACATCTAACAGCATTTCTGAGGCTATAGAGCAATTCTCTGTGTAAAAGAACAGGAAAACAATAAGTCAATGTGCTGTTACTTATAGAAGACTGCTTGTGGTGTTGTGACTGTCTCCCTCATCCTAAGGCAAGTAAACGACACTTAGATGCCATTCAGAGATGTGAGCCCACTACTGTAAGTCATTTCAGCACACAATCAGGGACATGGGGACACGGCATGTACATCAGCCCCATGGTCTCAGCTGGCTGCAGGGCAAGAACAGGAGAGCTCCCTTAGCCACAGGTTGCTGCTCACCTTGGTCAGTAGATAGAGAAGACCTGGAATTAACACCCATCTGGCAGTCTGTCATTGTTTATGTCACACTTTTAGGACAAACAGGGACACTGACTATCTGTCACGGATAGTGAGCTGTGTTGAGGATATGGGGCTCATAGGCTGTTGGTATCTTGCTACATGTGTTAGTGCAAGAGTACGAGACAGCAGAGCTGAGCAGGGGTTCTAGCAAAGCAAGGCTGCATTTTCATCTAGATTCCTCAGCAGTGATGGCTTCATGTCTTAAATTTATCAGAATTTGGGTGTGCTGGACCAGAGCTAGACATTGTATAATCATCTTCTGCAAAGGAAAGTACTATATTTTTATTAGAAGTATGCACATGTAAGAAGAAGGAAGCAAAACCTGGACATATTTACTACTGGGATGTATTAGGTCCACCTAATAAGCTAAGTGGTGCACCATGATTTTCTGTTTTGCTTTTGTTGTAGAAAATTACAGAGACAACATCCCATCAGAGGTGTAGGAGGAGGATACTATAACCAGGCTCCTTGCAGTAAGCTCTGGGTGAAAAAAGGAAGAGCTCAATGATGTCTTTCAGGAGTGGTCAAGTATCTAAGACTGCAGCTTTTGCAGCTTATTGCCTCTGAGATCTCCTGTCAGAACACCACCTGCACCTTCAAATCAGACCTTACGCAGGCCATATCATGCCTGTGTGAAAGAAGGATCTTTTGGCAGCTGCTGGGAACTAACCAAGTCCTGTTTGTGGTGTACAAAGGGCTCTTCTAGAAAGGACCAAAAGACATCCTGGAAGATGTCCTGTATGATGGAACATATATTCACATACAGAGTAAGCCAGGGAATAGTAGGATGCAAGGGAAAATGAGGCCCTAGGAGGAAGAGAGTACTGTGATGTATTGAGGAGGAGATACCCAAAGAGAGGATTATTAAAAGAAAAAAATAATAATATAAAAAAGTAAAATAAGTGTAACATAAAATATGCAGCAGTGGAGTAGAAATGCAGCTGGGAGGATTAAAGAACAGAGAAATCACCAGGAAAAGATGTAAATAATAAGCACATTAAAATGCACAGGGTAGGAGGTACTGTGGAAATACTTAAAAAAGGAGACAGTTAATCTCAGGAGCAAGGTACTCCGGTTTGACCCTGACCTACTATATTAGTCTTCCTAGGAGTCTCACTTCTCAATTTCTGTAAATGGAAAAATATATATGAAAAAAGGTAGATGTTTGTAAAGTGGTTACTAAGACCATAAGGAAATGTTAGCAGGTTACCAATTGTGTGATACATTAACTTGTGCTCAGATTTACTAATTCTAACTACGGTTGCACAGCTGAGATGTGTAAACTGATGGCCCAAGGCTTTTTCTATGTCCAAGAAGGGGGACATTTCTATCTGGTATTTCAGGTCCAAAGTCCCTCTACTTAGAGCACACAGGCCACCTTTGTTCATAAAGCAGAAGCTTAATTCAATCTGGCTTGAACAAAGGACATCACACATTCAGAACTGCGCTGCAAGCTTCCTAAAACCACCGACCCCAGCTATCTATGAATTTCTGAACTCAAGGTAGCAGTTACTGGGTAATTCGATAGTCTCTCAGAGGTCAAGATGATCAGAAGTCTCTGCTAATCAGAACAAGGGGACACAGTCTCAAGTTGTGCCCAAGGAAGTACAGGCTGGATGTTAGGAGGAAGTTCTTCCCAGAGAGAGTGATTGGCATTGGAATGGGCTGCCCAGGGAGGTGGTGGAGTCACCATCCCTGGAGGTGTTCAAGAAAAGACTGGATGAGGCACTTAGTGCTGTGGTCTAGTTGATTGGCAAGGGCTGGGTGCTAGGTTGGATTGGATGATCTTGGAGGTCTCTTTCGACCTGGTTGATTCTGTGATTCTATGAAATGTTTGATCTATGTGGGATTCACCAATGCTTATGATTAGAAGTGTCTGCAAATTTTTTTAACAAAATGATTTCTTAGCAGAACATGTTTTTTTTCCCCCATTGATTTTTTTTCTCACTGAAGAGAAAAACAACTCAGAAACATGAGAAACCTAAGGCAGAATATTTATTGTTGCTATGCTAGTGCAGGGAGTTTTCTTTGACATTTTTAATGGTGTGTGGCAGCTGCAGCTCAGACTCCTGAAGCTCTGCTCTGACCACGCTGCAAAGAGCATCACAGTAGTCACATGGCTGCAGCAGAACTGCAAAACCTATGGGCTAGGCAGGAAAGTGAAACATCAAATTTTCAAACTATAGTTTCCAAGGTTGTAAATTTTTGCTCTGTGATTTATTTCTGAGTCAGTTTGAAAATATCTTTTACGATTCTGAACTGAATCAGTGCTCAATTTTATATCTGTAAAAGCTAGTTTTCATTTAAACAAAAGTAACTCTGGAATTTCCCATGAGACAAATCCTGTATTTTCTGTTCACATTACACTTGCATTGAAGAAGATATTAAAGTTCAAGGTATAATTTAATAGAAGAATGGTGAGAAAGATATCTTTAAATGCTTTCAGATACCTTAAATAGACTGGTTTTAGGGAAACCAAGATTAAAAGCTCTGTGAATATGCCTTATGCTGTTTGATTAAGTTCAGTCAAAGATGTAAGATGGGAATGCAGGACTTTGTCTACATGCAGAACATGGTTCAGATTCTTCAACCAGCCTTAGGAGCACTCAAGTTCAGTAGGAGTCTCCTCTGTGGTTGGGATCTGTGGGTGTTCACAGGCCTTTTCCTGTGTGTTTGGGTTCAGATCCCTGCCTATCTGTCTGTCTACTGAGCTGTTATCAGTCCAAATCCCAGCTCCTGCAGGCCAAAGCGTTGTGATGACTGGGTATAAATAATTGCTAAAGAAATTAAAGGACTGAGATAATCTGAATAAGATTTTTAAGATCTTTGGGACTGATGGTTTTAAAGGTCTTTTCCAACCCAAGTGATTCTATGATTCTACAAGATTTGTTGAAGCAGTGACATCTTGTAGGAAAGAATGACTTTTCACTGGCCCAGGAGGAGAGGCATAAATAGAGGGGACAAAAGAGGGACCTGCAATCTGTATTCCAAGCACTTAACTTGGGGTTATTACAAAAGAAGTGCTTATGGCAGGAGCCATATGTTCACACCTTCATTTTCTTAAAATAGATACCTAAGTAGGCATTTAGAGTAAATCTGATTTCAATCCTCCAGTGCATTAATTCTTCCTGTACAAAGATAGGGACAATAATAGCTGCCTTCTCACGGAGATGACGTGCGAATAAATTCTTGAATGCATATGAAATTCTCAGGTTCCATTGTGTTTTTTTCCACACAGATAGTTGAGAGGAAATTAATCAATCTGTCTTTAGAGTAAGTGGGCAGCTAGTAAAGATAAAATAAAGCATTAAAAAGGTTTTCATGACTTTGGAGCAATCTGCTATTAAAAAGAAGTATAAGTGATAATACTGTGGCAAAGTGTGATATGATGAAAATCTCTACTGGATAGAATCATAGAATGGATCTTAAAGATCATCTAGATTCAACTGTCCTGCCATGGACAGGGACACTTCCTACTAGGCCAGAATCCTCAGTGCTTCATACAGTCTGGCTTTGAACACTTCACAGAATCACAGTATCACAGTATTANCCTCTCACCAGCCTCGTCGCCCTTCTCTGGACACGCTCAAGCATCTCAATGTCCCTCTTAAACTGGGGGCCCAGAACTGGACACAGTACTTGAGGTGTGGCCTAACCAGTGAAGAGTACAGGGGCAGAATGACCTCCCTGCTCCTGCTGGAGCCTAATATCTCTCTGCTAACAAGTAAGCTTTATTGGCTTATTGTTTTGATTTTTGGCTGGGAAGGGATATAAGGAGGGAGAAAATGGGGGGAGCTTTGAGCCCCTTCTGGGCAGTCTTTCTGTGTCTGGGAGGGAGTTTGGATTTCTGTGTTATTTCTAATTTGTATATAATTGTAAATTCTTGTAAATATATTGTGTAGAGATGCTTGCAAATTTTGCTTTGCTGTAAATATATCTTCATCTTACTTCCAAGCCATCTGAGCTGGTCTGGTGAATTCCAATAGTGAGGGAGGAAGTTCCTAACCTGCCACAGACTACACCACACAGCTTGGTGCTGGTGGCAAATTTACTCAGGGTGCACTCAGTCCCACTGTCCATGTCACTGACAAGACTGTTAAACAGCACCAATCCCAATACCAACTGCTGAGGAACAACCACTTGTCACTAGTCTCCACTTAGACATTGAGCCACTCTTTGAGCCTGATCATTAAGTTAATTCCTCATCCACTGAGCAGTCCACCCATCAAATCTAATCTTTCCAGTCTAAAGACCAGGATGTCATGGGGGACAGTGTCAAATGCTTTGCACAAGTCCAGGTAGATGACATCAGTTTCTCTTTCATTGTCCATCCATACTATTACTCCATCATAAAAAGCTACCAAGTTTATTAGGCATGGTTTGCCTTGATGAAGCTATGCCACCAATCACAGCCTTGTTCTTTAAGTGCTTTAGCAGAGTTTTCAAGAGAATTTGCCCCATGATCTTGCAGGGAACAGAAGGGAGACTGACTAGTCTGTAGTTTCCTGTTTCTTCCTTTTTTCACCTTGTTTTGAAATGTGGGCTATGCTTCCCATTTTCCAGCCAGTGGGAACCTCACCAGTTTGCCATGACTTTTCAAATGTTATGAGTAATGGCTGAGCAACTTCACCTGACAGTTTGCTCAGAACTCATCAGGTCTCATGGCCTTCTGCACCTTTAGATTTTTCAGATGGTTTTGAACCTTATCTTCACTTACAGTGGGCAGTTTTTCGTGTTCCCAGTTCCTGCTTTTACCTTCTGTAACTTGGCCCATGTGGTTAGAGCTCTTGCTGGTTAAAACTGAGACAAAAAACCAAACTGACTATCTCAGCCGTCTTATCCTGGGTGACTAGATCTGCTGTCTCCTTCAGGAGAGGTCCCATCTTTTCCCTAGTCTTACTTTTATCCTTTCAATACCTATAGAAGCTTTTCTTGTTTTCCAAGACATCTCCATCCAGATCTAATTCTATCTGGACTTTTACTTTCCTGGCCTGGCCTGACTGCTCGGACAAATTCTCTGTGCTCTACCCAGGATACTTGCCCTTGCTTTCACCTTCTGCTTCCTCCTTCATAAGTTAGAGTGTCCAGAAGTACCTTTTTCATCCATGCTGGCCACTTGGCATTTTTGATTGATTCCTCTTTGAAGGGACACATCACTCCTGGGCTTGAAAGAGGTAATCCTTGGATATTAACCTGCTTTCTTGGACCCCTGTCCCAAGTATTCTGATGAGGTTTTCTTGTCTCTGAATGGATGAATGAGCTAATTTGTTTGTTTATTTATTTATTTTTAATTTGAGAGGACACTTTACATAATCTTCTGTTAGAATATGGAATCATAAAATCAACCAGGTTGAAAGAGACCTCTGAGATCGTCCAGTCTTACCTATCACCCAGCACTATCCAATCAACTAGACCATGGCACTAAGTATGTTCCCCTGTTGATATTTTAAACCAGCAAAATGTCTGAAAACCCCAAAATACATCTGCATTCATATGCAAGATGGCTAGTTGGCCTATCCTGTCAAAGTCTATTTCTGATAAACTCCTCATGTAGAGCAACAAGCAAGAAAGTCTACTACCCTTGCAAATGGATGGAGATTGCATCTCTTTCAGTATGAAGTCATGTCTTTATGTGACTGCACGTGTCTGCCTTCTCATATTCACTCTCGCTCTGCTATGTAGCATTTATTTATGTGATACAGAAATATTTTATCTGCTTTTAGACTACAGTGGTCAGATAAGAGGTAATATTTAAAGATGTGGAGGATCTTGTGACAGATGAGATCACAGATAAGAATAAAAGGCATACAAAGGAGCTACTGAATGATCAGAGGCTCCTTGTAATAAAGGGTATGACAACATTGCTGAGCCAACTGCCCATGTCCAATTTGCTCAGCATTTCATGAATGGCCTCGTTTATACAAGTGAAATTTTTGACCAGTCTCAGTTGTTTGCACTTGTTTGCACTCTAATTACAGCTCTACATTCATAAACTGTGATTTTTGAGTTACCTTTAGATGTTACCCAGAACACTTGTGTTTACTGTATATAAATAAGTACTGTCTAGCAGCCCAAAATAATTTCAGTAAGCAGGTGGCAAACTGGGATTGAATAAAATTTTGCATTCAATACATTAGGTGATTCTCTTGTTGGATTTCTTTGGGTTAATATTTTCACAGGCATATGCATTTATATTCACTCTTTGAGAACTGTCAGCCTCTGTCTGCTGTCAGAATGACTTTGGTGCCTTTTGGTGCCTGTTCCTTTCAAAGCCCCTTTAGGCACTGGTGGCTCCGGAACATCTGTCTGTCCCTCCTCCCTGGGAGGTCACAGGAAAGCAGCATCAGGGGGAAAGTGTTTTGCAGGGTCAGGCTTCTGACTGCTGCTTGCCCTCTGTCCTAAGCTTGGTTAGGACAAGATTAAGTTTTTGCTTATGGGTACTCTTTTCCTCTTCACAAGAAGACAGAAGGGGCCACAGCCAAGACAGGCAGCTGAACTGGCCAACGAGTGTTCAAAAGCAAACTGATGTCATGCCCACTATGGGCAGGCTGGCACATGTGCAGGTGCTTTGAACAGGTGATTGTGTCATGGCACTGGGATGGGACAGGATCAGGCAGACAGGCTGTGTTTTGTATCACTCCCTGTGTAGACTACTTCATTAGTAGTATTGCTCTCCATGGCTGTTATCTCTCTGTGTTCTATTAAATTCCTCATATTTCAACCCATAGAGCTTTGCATTTTTCTCCTGATTCTTCTTCTTCCCATCCCACCTCTAGGTGTATGTGTGGGGAAGTCTGCGTGGGAAACCCTCAAGTGAGTGGCTGCATGGCACTTGACTGCCGGCTGGGCCTGAACCACAACACCCTTGTGTGAAACGACTGTAGGGGCATAACTAACCTGGGACACAAAGCTGCCTCTACTTTGATAATAAGCAGTTCTGCTCCTTTTTGAATGCCCTTCTCCTCCAACAGGATACATTTAATATGTTCCTCCAGTGGGCTACAGCCACTTTTTGAAAAGGGAAGTGCATAGATCTAGTGATCTTTGAGTGTGAGGATGAGGCTAAACCCCCTTCATATAGATGCACTCCTTTTCTAGCTACCAGTACTCATGTAGAAGTGACACTTAAGATTTGCTGAAGTTCTTTAAATAGAATTATATTTATGTTTCCAAGCAGAGATTTAGATAAGCCTCTTCACAGTCTAAGTATATGCATTTTCAGCAAGGTCTGATTAAATTCCACAAGAACATTTCAAGTTCTGGATTAGTGCTGACATCTGCTGTTTATTCTTTCCATATACATGAAACACAAGGCAGGAAATTGCTGCTTGTGTGTTTTCTTGCTGTCTGAACCTCACATTTTCTTTCACGTAAAGAACCATTAATAGAAATCTCAGGATTCAGTAAAATCTTTACAGAGACATGAAGTGAGGAGCTGACAATAAAAATGAAAGTGAATTTTTTTCCTTTTAAACTATTATTGATCATTGTGGAGAAAGTCCTTGATATAGGTAACCTAAGGAATGAAGCCATCTATGTACAGGGTAGATATTTAGTTTGGAAGCTCCTTAGTGCAGGGATTGCCTTTCTGATATCTATTTCTACAGGAGCCCTTAAAATGCTGGTGCCCTACTTCACAGCAGGCATAGCTGCCTGCTAGCACAGGGTGAAGGGATTGTGGTAACAGCATCATGTCCTCATCCTCCTTGCCTGCTCTGCATTCTCCTCTGAGTGTTCCTTGCCTGCAACCAGCAGTACCACTTGAAGGAATGTCAGCTGCCAGCCAGCCTGGCCACAAGAATGTCTCTGAGTCACCTGAGCAGGTGTCACCACTTAATGCCACTGGGATATGCAAGAGAGAACTGCTAGGAGACACCAACTCTTTTCATATAGGTTATTTAAGAGCTGTCAGGACCATGTGGTCATTGGCAGGATGGATCAACAGTGTGTAATGTGCTTTGCATTGGTAGGGTGTCCTGACTCTTCTTGCTCTTACCACTGGCCCTTCTGTCTAACATCAGCCTGAACAGTTGTGTGGAATAAACCAGTTTTGGCTATCCAGATTGTCTTTGTGATGAGGCCATCATGATAACAGACACCAGGAAGAGGATAAGCATGGCAGGTTCTGTAGAAATCCTGGATTTATCCCACTGTCACAGCACATGACAGCACTTTGTTTTGACTCTCAAATGGAAGCAAACCCTGCACTTAAATGGAGTGACCACATGTACTGATTCAAACACAATTGTGGCAGCTGTTGATTCCATTCTCTTTGCAAGGCATTGGAATTAAGTACACAAATGTTCCCAATTTTATTGTTTGTAACCTGTGTTAAGTATCATGAGTCAGAAGAAAAATTTTCAGATTGGTTTTAAGATCAGAAAGGCTTTAAAAGAAAATGTAAAGAATGTTTGCCTGTGTTGTATTTCGGTCCACTACAATTTCACTTTTCTACACTTCTCTCCATAACCAATAAGTCCTGTATTTTTGTTTTCTTTGTAAAATTCCCAGTAACACGAATCCAGAATTGGGCCTTTAAGAGATTTGCAAAATTTTAAGCAATTTTTGAGCAAATTCTAAGCAAATTTGTCAAAATTAGATGCGGGGAGGGAATACTTTACTGTGAGAGTGATAAGACAACGGAAAAGGTTGCTGAGAAAAGCTGTGAATATCCTATCCCTGGAAGTGTTCAAGAACAGGTTGGATGGGGTTTTTAGCAACTTGGTCTAGGGTAGCTGCATTAGATAACCTTTAAAGGCCCCTTCCAATCCATTCTACATTTCTGTGATACTTCAGTGACTTAGGGTGATTCTGGGTTAGCACAGCTCCTTCAGAGGAAAGAATACCAGCAGGGTATAACACTGAAAAAAAGCCATAAATGCAAGGTAAAACCAAAGTATCTATCCTAGGAAAGCTTGTGAGTTTTTACATGTGAATTTTTACATGCTTTGCAGTAGTATTTGTAGTCCACTTCTTAAGAGAGAGTAGCCTTTAACTTAGCGTGATAAAAAGAGAATAATAACTCTGATATTGAAAATGTTGAACTTCTTTTGCATGTGAATTAAGCTAAGAAGTACAATCAGTTTTGTTATTATCATGCAAAAGGAGTAATAGTGAAATTTAGGAAACTCATATAAGTTGTATGAGAGGTGACTTTGCTGCTGTAAAAATGAGGTAAGTAGGCAAGAGAGGATGCTAATAGTTTTGAAATGGAAGAGAAGATCTGTGCCTTTAAATTGCAGTCCTAGTGAGTCGCATGTAATGTCTCAGAAGTCAGTGAGGTTTTCACTAAGGCAAAGCTGGGGCTGGCACAATGCCTACTTCCCAGGCCCACACTGAGACCTGGCCCATGCTTTCTACACCCCTGAGACCATGAGAGTGCTGGACAGATTTCCAGCTGCCCGTGAGCCACAGAGCTGTGTATGCCGGGTGTACTGCAGAACATACATTTAGCAGCATGGTCGAGGCAGCCAAAGGTTTCTGTCGGTGCACACAACTGCAGTGCGCTTGGGCTCCTTTCCCATGGCATCCCAGGGGTTGTGTGAATAATGGGAAGTAGATCCCTGCCCAGATCTCTGCCCCTGCCCCTCCAGCAGCACTCTGTGTGCAGGAGGTGATTTCTTCTCTCTGTCAGTGCATGAACACCACTGCTCTTTCACAAAGTGAGATGACAATTAAGTAGCTTCCTGCATGACAACATCATTGTTTTCATTTCTCAGCCTATGGTCTAATTCTTCTCACCAAAACATTCTAGATAGGCTCAAACTAGAACACCATTGCAATTTAGTTCTGTGCAGCTCTGGCAAGTTGCATGACTTGTTTTAGTTGTAATGACACTGTGTAATTCACAGAACTGACAAAGCTGCTGAGATCATGAGGGCAACTACAAGTTATACTTGGGAGGTTAGGCACATTTTGGGTCTTCAGTGTTACAGTGTCTCTATTGAAAACAGTGAGTTGGTTTGTTTGTTTGTTTTTTTTTTTCTAAATCCTTTTGGGTAAGCATCTCTTGACATATCCCCAAATAATTTTTTTTCCCATTTAGCACTCAGAAAATCTGTATCTTGTACCAATTAATTTTTTTTGAGGTCATATTCTGCTTTATCTGAATTACCAGTTCTCCACGAGGTGCTTGAATGTGACTATGTTATTTTGACAGAGGTATGAGACATGATGCTCTCTAAGTGCTACTTGTGTGACAACTCCAGCCCTTGAAATGGGATGTGGCATTTATGGTCAGCAAACTGGGTAGAGACTCGGAGAAGATGCAAAGTATTACAAAGCAGAGATAATCAATGACATTGACCTGCTCTGATGCCTCTCTGCATTATGTGAAAGAGGCCAGGGATGATGAAAGTGCAGCAGAGTCTTCAGTGATGTGATTATCTGATGCAATCATATTGTAGTTTGAGGCCATACTGCTAAAACATGATCCAATAAATAAAATAATTCCCATCATTTATATTCAATGTTAGTTTGCCTTTAACTCCTGTTAGTTTAAGTGGATAAAAAATATCTCCCTAAAAGCGTTCACTTGCTGGTGCTTGCAAAAAAATCCGACCTGCATAAATGCCTTCCCTAAGGCTGAACCTCAGAAGTATCTCTTATAAGATCCTGAGGAGTGCTCAAGAGCTGTTTCATTATGGAAATCCACATAGGTTGCACCATCCTCATGGAAGCAAGGATTAATCTTGGATCAGCTTCTATGTATCCCAGTATGTTGACTGCTGTGTAATTTGTCATGGGCAGAATGCCTTTAACCTAATTTAGATAGGTTAGCTCTGTCTCCCATTTTTTATGACAGAGCCTCACATGCAATCTCCCCCTCTTGCTATTGTGTAGACCAAGGCAACAACTCTTATTAATGCTAATGAGGGTTTACTGTGGAGAGCAGTGTGAAGAAGCAGCGCTGCAGTGAGGAATGGAACAATTTGTTCTCTTTCTACTCCTTTAGGACAAACAGAGATGTGCATGTACTGCAGCAGGGAGGATCCAAGTTAGACATCAGGCATAAAAAAAATCCACTCTTTAAGAGTAAGGACAGAGGAGCGCTGGAACAGATGACTTTGAGACATGGGGTGCCTTTGGATGACCATGAAACTAAGACAAACACTGTTAGGACTGATGTGGACAGTGCTCAGGTGTAGATAAAGGGTTGGAAATTCTAACCCTTCTGACTCCCCTTCATACAGAAATTACTTTGCACACAGAGTTTGGGTTTAGGTAGGTAGTGAAGTGCTGTTACATCTCTATGAACTTTGATACTTCTGTGTTACTGAGATGGGCCTGGCACTCATGAACACCCAGGTAGATGATAACTGACATCTCCCCTCACACATCTGGTTGCAGTGCTATAGCAGCAGGTTGTCAATTGCAGCTGGATGAACCACATGTAGCATTTTTCTCTTCTCAACAACAAAGTCTTTAAACAGCTTCCAAAAGCATAAAAGCAGGAGGAACTGAACTCTAAGTAAGGGGCAGGAAGAATCTTTAGTTAGGAAACCAGTTTGCAACTCATGTAATTTTACCTAATCTATTGAGTACTTATTAAAAAAAACCAACCCCAAAAAATGCTTTGCATTTTGCTCTTATAAACTCTCTTAGTGATTTTTTTTCTGCAGTTCCTACTACAGCAGCACCCTGGGATGTTAGTGTACTTCTGTAGTAATTAAAAGTAAAAGAGAGCATCCATGGTTATATTACACCTCAGCTCCATTCCCCTATAATAAGAAACATTCTAAGAGTGTGAAGAGCTGCTCTATCTCTTTTTGTGTTTGGTCAGCCAGGTAGTGGCTTTCAGCATGTATATCAAACTAAGCAAACAAAAGTACACAATAAGTGTGGTCTACGTATGTACAGTTTCTTCAAGCCTTTTCAGCTTTGAATGTTAACTGCACACAACCAGGAAGGAGTAGGAATATACAGACAGGAAAAAAATACCACTGAATTATTACACAAGCTACTTAGCACCTAGAATCATTATACTTTTCAAAGGCACTTTTAAAATACTGCATAGATGAGAGAGGCAGAATACAGTCAGGATGGGAGAGGGGCTTCATATGTATAAATTGGCAACTGTGTATAATGGGTATAATATTTGTAACAGCTGTTAGGTGCTCTGAAGCTACACTACATTTATGGAATTTTCCATTGAGCTCTAAATATTCAGGTCACATACACAGTTAAATTTCCAGCAGTGGCAGTACAGATAAAAGCACTCCAACCGTATGCCATAATTGTGCTCTATTTAGAGAGTGGCAGCAACTCAGGCATTTTCACAGCAGTCCTCTTAGATACGGTATACATTCTGCTTTATAAATGCCAATTCATTAGTGCAAGTAACACGTAGCATACTGCTCTTAAAGAAGAAAAAAAGAGGAGGGTGCTGTGTTTCAGTGAGGAATAAACGCACAGAAAAAAAAGCTATTACTCAGATGAAGAAAAGTGAAAATGGAGATGAATGCCAAATTCAGTCCCAGCTTTGATACAAAGGTCAATATAATATCAAAGTCCATTTTGTAAGCGGTTTTGAATCGGCAGCGGTAATTTGAGTGTCCATAAATTAATATTAAAAGGACTTAGTCGATTGGAAATTTCCAGTTCAGGATATTGAATTGCAGTAGATGAAATCCACCACAGAAATTGTATGTAGCAGACAGGGCATGGTTTTATCATACAGTGCAGAAGCATAGGTATTTTGTGAATTATTTTTTTTAGAAATACTAATCTAGCTGCAATTGCAGGCTGCAAGAAAGGCAGCAACATTATTATAGTGCTTCATACTAAAGGCTTTTGACCTCATTAATGTTTATAAATAGGTAAAGACTGAGTACCAAGAGGATGGAGTCAGGCTCTTCTCAGCGATGCCAAATGACAGGACAAGGGGCAGTGGGTGGAAGCTGAGGCACAAAAAGTTCCATATAAACATGAGGAAAAATGCGTTCACTGTGAGAGTGACAGAACACTGGAACAGGCTGCCTGGGGGATTGTGGAGTCTCCCTCTCTGCACATATTCAAAACCCACCTGGGTGCATTCAAAACCCACCTGGGTGCATTCCTGAATGATTTGGTACAGGTGATCCTCCTCTGGCAGGGGACTAGATGATCTTTCAAGGTGATGTGATGATCTTTCGAGATGATGACCTCTCCAACCCCTAACATTCTGTGATTCTGTGTTTTTGACATTTAGCAAGCCTAATCAAACCCAGATACTAAAAACAAAGGGAAAAAAAAATTCTATCATAGAAATAAATTAAAATCAAACACAAAGAGGGGAAAGTCTGGAGCTAAAAACCGTGCTTTAGCTCACTGCTCTGAAGTGGCCAGGCAGGCATGTTCACCTGTTGTGCAATCAGTTTTGAGACAGCCAGCAGAGCTGGGTGAGATCAGGTATTTATGAAAAGTAGGTCAGCACAGCCAATTGGATTGAGTTCCCAGTCTTGCTAGGCTTATGAATAAAATATTTTGTACTTTTTTTTTTTCCCCCTACAACTGTGCTCCATCTTCAACAGCAGATATATTAATCTAAGATTTATTATGATTGCAAAATCCGTCCATGGCCAAAATGAGGGGCATTAAACTCTATCTGTAAGTCACCTTTTACAGCCTTCCTTCTTTAAATTCAGTATGTGTTAGAGTAAGGTGGTGAAATATACTGACCTTGTGCCTTCTCCTAGCTAGAAGCTTGAAGGGAACAGAACGACCTACTCCCTGGTCCTTTGACCTTATTCTGCCCTTTGTGCCATAGCCATTTGTCTCATCTAGAAGTTTAGTCATGTCTCACCTAAGAAAACCTCAAGGAGGTCTGTGCAGAGGTGACACCTGAGACCAAGGCCACAGCTGGAACATATCCACAACTCTTGCTTACTGAATATGTTTTCTGGAGACAAGAAAGCTAGTTACAAAACAATATTTATGGCTCTGACAGGTCTGGCAAAGGTGTCTTGCAACATTCTTGCTCCACTGGCCACACTTTTTTCTCTCCCTCTGGAGTCTGCAGCCCCTTTGCCACAGTTGGTGAAAAGAGTAACTGATTCATGCTCCCCAGTGCAGCTCACCTCTCTGTGTGCAGATACCTGTGCCCCCCAATCTGCTTGGCTTTTGGTCTGGATAGCTGATCAGGGAAAAGGTATCTGTCATGTTAAGCTTGCCCTGTTTTTGTGGTAGGAAACAGGCTACACAATGGCGGTGAGCCCTCAGCAGAGTCATGCCATGACATGAGGCTATCAGAAAGGGCCAGGGCTTTCTGAGGCTCCTGGAGGGAAAATACAGCTGCTGCATGGGCTCCAGTCCACACCCCATGTTTCAGGCAGTTAGTTGGTTGCTGTAGTTCATGTTTCTTCTCCTTCCCATGCTCACTTGGCTAATCTATCTGACAGGGGAATGGGGCACCATCTGAAAAGGGGAAGAGACTGATTAATCAGCATCTCCTGAAACTCCAGACTCTTTTTTGCCCTTGACACTCAGATTTACTGAATCGTCAGCCGCATTAGAAGGACTTGTTTCTGCTGGATGTCTACTTATAACATTGCTCTAATTAGAGTCAAGGAAGGCTGGAAGAAAGTGAAAGGGAAGGAACCTAGTCCTCTTTCCACAAGACAACAATGTCTTAAAAGCAATTATAGTAGACACAGCTGATTCCTTCCATTCTATGAGGATTTTGATTGCTAAAAGAAAAATAATAGTTTTATTTCATAGTGCAGAGCATGACTCTTTCATGGAATAACATCTAACCTGTACTGGAGATGTCCTTCCAGGCATCTGCTTTCAGAAGGTCCCCCCAGAATCTGAATTTCAAGGCTTGTTTACTTGCTTCAATTGTTAAAAGAATACAACAAAATTTTCAGCATAGGAAGTATCTGGACAGCAAATGCCTTTACTGAATGGCATTTTATTCCCAAACCTTTGACTAAAGAGGTCTGATCCATCTCAGATATGTGTCAGGAAACATTGGATTGATAGTTCTGATTCTTTATTTTCATGCATTGCTTTGAGTTGATTAAAGAAATGTTTAACCTGTGTGCCATAGGTGCAGAGAAAAACTGCAGGAACATAAAGGTGTAATATACGGAACAATAGCAAGTCGTTTTTAACAGGGCACATGCAATGCCTTATCATAGTGTGGCTCAAAACAAAAACACACACACAAATTGATTTTCTTCTGTCCTAACAACATTGCAGATACATTTGAATTTGCTATGGTTTTTTGATGTATGGGTGATAAATACAAAACAGGCATTAGAAGCTGCAAACAGGGCTTGATTATCTGTGAAACAGACAAACCTGATGGTCTGAGAAGCTGCTTATTGCATCAGGGTTGTGTCTGTCTGCTTTTCTTAGTTACTTCTTTTTGTGGGCAGTCACTAAAACTTTCAAACGTTTGCATGGTCTGTCTTGCAGTTCAAATAGGCAGAAAGAGTGTCTGCAAACTTTGTAAAAGAACCAACAAGGTGGTTCTCACTGACCCATTTGATTTAATTCTGCCACATTCCTCTGTCTATAATCTGCAGCATAAGCTAAAAACATTTAAAGTTGAGCAGTGGGAATATGTTCTCACTGCACATAGGTCACCTAATCACTTCTCTGGCAGGCTCTGACACATAAGGTTCTGTGTTAATAACCCTTGGGACTGTGTGGATCAATTTCAGCACCCAAAGCTAATGGAAATAACTTACCAGCTATTTTTGTTTAATTTCTTTAATTTTGGCACCCTTTCCCCCCCCAGAAGATTAGAGAATGAGTTCATCATGAAAGTACAGACAAAAACTCTAATGCTGGCTCTCTTTAAACAGATGAAAAAAAAAAATGTACGGAACTAACCTTTATATCCTTCTAAGCCAAGTCTCTCTAATCTTTCAAATCCAGTTCAATCTTATTAGCAACTCACAGAATTAATATACTAAAATGGGCACTTTGACAAGTTTTTATTTGACCCTAGGTTTTTGTTATGGCATTTCAATTACAATTTTTTTCTTTACAAAGGTTAATCATACATAAGGAATGACTATAAGCAAAAAAAACCGCAAAAGATACAATTGACTGTGGTACAACCTAAAGAGGAAAGGTTGGCCTCTTCTCCCAGGCAACCAGCAACAGAATGAAGGGACACAGTCTCAAGCTGTGCCAGGGGAGGCCTAGGCTGGATATTAGAGGGAAGTTATTCACAGAGAGAGTTATTTGCCATTGGAATGGGCTGCCCAGGGAAGTGGTGGAGTTGCTGTCCCTGGAGGTGTTCAAGAAAAGACTGGATGAGGCACTCAGTGCCATGGTCTAGTTGATCGGATAGGGCTGGGTGCTAGGTTGGACAGGATGGTCTTGGAGGTCTCTTCCAACCTGGTTGATTCTATGATTCTGCCTATATTTAGGCGGTGATAAATTCCAATCTAAGATGTCACATAGAAAATGAAACAATTGAACTGCTCCACATCTTCTGGAAATTAAGATTGTTTCGTTTTCACATTGAAATACCAAATACAAACGGTGATAAATGGAAATCTCTTAGTAATGTTTTGGTTAACAGAATAGCTACTTTGTCTGCTCAGCCTGGAACGCTAAATGGGTTATAACTTACATATTTAGCAACAAACTAAAAATAACTTGTGATTGGCTAAATTACTGGTATTCCCACAACTTCTACTAGAATTCATTTGGCCACACAGTAGGGTAACTTCATAAATTCTTGTGCTGGCAATGTCCTAATCACCTAACTGCAGTGCAAAGTCATAGGCACAATAGGTTGTCTGTTGTCCAGGAGCTTGTTTGCATCAAAAATAAGTTTGTGATTTCCATTGCATCGATCCCGTAATCTTTAAAACAAAACCTTTTATTACTTACAGGTAGACTTCTAGGACAACTATCCTTCCTGTGTCCTGTGGAATGGTAGTTGTCTGGGGTGGTGACCAAGCATGCTGAGGAATCACAGTCTAAATGGATCTACATCCACTGATTTCCATTGTGGTTTACAAACCCTGGCATGGACTTCTGTGATGTAACAATCACTTTACTGAATAATACATCTGTGTCTGATACTTTCATTATATTCCCTCCCACCCAAAGTCATAAATAATAGAAAAAAAAAACAGATTATAATAATAAAAAAAAATCCTTCTGACATTACCATTTCAGTAGGCTCAAACTGTGATGTTTGAGCCTATTAAATAGTAGAGGGAAGAACAGCCTGGCAGGTCAAACACAGAGTTGCCCTCAGAGCTGGAAGTATTTCTATAACAGTGAAAATGGGCATCAATCCTGCATGGCTGTGGATTACAAGGGGTCACCACTGTAGACTGCCCCAGATACCAGGTGTTACATGGATGGAATGGGATCATGCAGATGTGGACACCCTGCACTGAATCATTTGAGGCTGAACATTCCTGTGAGGCAGATCAGCTGCTTCGACAGGAAAAGATAAGGAATTGTTGATAGTTCTCTAAGCTCATGGGGTGAGAAAGCAGAATCTGGCTGAGCTTCTTCAGGATGTTTGTCAGAGTCTGTGGTGCATAAAAGCATCCAAATTGCTTTCCAGGCTAAGTCAGATATGGAAACAAGTCAGGTGCTTTTTGCACGGTATTGCATTTATAGGAACAATTTAGCAGCTTCAGCATGGGGCTGTCTGCAGTGGGTGGTCACTTGCCAGGGTTCTGGATGCTTTTGCAGCAGGTTACTCTTCCGCTTGGCCATTGACTGCCCACAGTCACCAGTAAATTGACTGTATCATAGTCATAGTTTTCTGTCTCATTTTGCCTGAGCACAAGCCCTATGAGGAAAGGCTGAGGGAGCTGGGATTGTTTAGCCTGGAGAAGAGGAGGCTCAGGGGTGACCTTATTGCTGTCTACAACTACCTGAGGGGTGGTTGTGGCCAGGAGGAGGTTGCTCTCTTCTCTCAGGTGGCCAGCGCCAGAACGAGAGGACACAGCCTCAGGCTGCGCCGGGGGAAGTTTAGGCTTGAGGTGAGGAGAAAGTTCTTCACTGAGAGAGTCATTGGCTACTGGAATGGGCTGCCCAGGGAGGTGGTGGAGTCGCCGTCCCTGGAGCTGTTCAAGGCAAGGTTGGACGTGGCACTTGGTGCCATGGTCTAGCCTTGAGCTCTGTGGTAAAGGGTTGGACTTGATGATCTGTGAGGTCTCTTCCAACCTTGGTGATACTGTGAGACTGTGAACATCACAGAGCAGAAGTCTTGGGTCTGACCTGGCAAACAAGTATTTCACCCCCTTTCTCAGCAGCTCTGCCAAGCCTTGTTCTGCTCTCTGTGGAAACCCAGGGTGATGTTTTTTGGGGTAATCCAAGTCCTACTCATGTCTTAAATTTACTTTGCCAGTGATGCAGTGGGTAGTCCAGTCTTTGAATCCCCTTCCTATTGATGGCTGAAACTAGGAAACTTGCTGAAAATCTCATCTAATTTCTGCCACTTGTGAGCTGAGGTGCTCCACAGTGACTTCATGGAAACATGTCAGTGCTTACATCCTGGTTAATGTACCAGGAAGAAACACTGTTTTTGCTGTGTGCTGTGCTCTGGTACACTTTTGGATGTGCACTTAGAATGCTAAGTCTGTATCCTACATCTCCATGCATGCAGAACTGCTTCTCTATGATGGGGTTTTCTAGACCAGAGTTTTCCTGTCCTTCTGAAAATGAAAGAAGAACTACAATACTTATAGGACTAAAAGCATCCCTCTTTATGTCCTTTCCACTTCACATTTCTTGAATTATTTGCCTTCAAATCTTGCTATTTGAATTTTAGCCTGCAATCTCTACTGGAATAATTAATATAGGTAAAGCATGCCTGTAGCTGAGTTAATGATTTTTTGTATAATGACAGCGTAAGTCTAAGAGGTAGTACTTTTGTTGTAAGTCAGTTAAATTGCACAGGGATAACAGAGACAATTATTCTTTTAACAAGGAAGCCAAGAGCAGAATAGCATGGGTAACATGTTATTCTTTCATAGCCATAATGTTTAATATGAAATTAGAAAAACATAGAGATGTTGAATGTACTTTGTTACAACACAAGTAATAAAAATGACACTTCCAAGGATTATCTCCTCTGATGTCCCTTTGTGTTTTGGTTTACGCCATTGTTTCATAGCAAATATTTCCCCAGTGGCAAAGACACAGATATTGTATCAGAGGAATGACCCCTTAGTTTTGTGTTCTGTCCCAAGAGGATGGAGGTGTTTTTAACACCATATGAAGCTTCATAAGAAAGGTAATAGCACTAATTCTCTTAGACAGTGCTTTCAGTGCTATCTGGTTTAATAGCACTGCTGAATTTGGAATCAGCAATTGCTCTGCTTTTGATTCTTGTAGGTACAACTCAGCAAAGAAACAAAGAGGGGAATTGCAGCTTTGATTCTTCTTTTTCCTCTCCTCTTGAATGACACAGTGTCAAAACTTTATCTGATTCTGTGACAGTGCTGACATTCACTCACTTCGTTTTTCAGGAGAAATAAGACTTGGTAATAGCAATAGACATGTGAAAAAAAAATGAGCTAAGTGAGCAGATGTGCAGAGAAAATCACTGGGCAGAAATCTCCCCCTTGAGCTACTAAACGTATTGTATATGAACTCAGCATAAAAGCTCTGTAAGCCTTGGCTCTCTGGTAGCAATTATGATCAACCTGTGACCAAACAGCTTAAAAGACTTCTTAACAGCTGCATTTACTCAGAGTTCCCAGAGGCAGCCATGAGTCAGGGAAAACAAACCCAAACTGTGACTTTGCACAGCCTCCTGCTCACAATTAAAATCAAGATGAAAAGGAGACACTTGTGCGATTTTTTTTTCCCCCACAGAGGGACTCTGGAGACTACACCTGCATTGCTGCAATTACACTACAGCAAGTTGACAGCAGGACAGAAAACTATGGTTAATGAAGGATCCACATTTACCACCAGTCAATGCAGTGCCATTGAAAAAAGGATGCAGAACTACATGTAGAGTTGTCTCAAAAATATTGTCCAGAAGGCTCTATTACCATAGAAATGTGCCTTTTCACCCCTTCCCCCTATGTCCCAGACAAAGTCTATCCTACAAATGTCTACATCTGCATATTTAACTCCAGCACCAAATGCAATGACCGTAAAAGGAGGTTGATACCAAGCCAAATGTGATATTGCCTTTAGATTACACTATTACTACATCTAAATAGCAGCTGCAGGAAGGATTGCAGTACTCTATCATAGGTATAATCCTAGCTTGAAACAGGCTGAGTAGCAGTAGCAGGCTAACAGGGCTTGTTCAGTCATCTTATGTTGTGGTGTTTTCTTCTGCATTTTGATCTTCTGCAGCTGAGCTGGCACCATGACCAGCAGCTTGGTAGGTAAAAGCCAGTGTGGGTCAAGGTTGACATATCGGCAATGCTGATCTAAAGCAAGTGAGAGTCTGACTCCTAACTCTCAATATCTTGTCACAGTGCTACAAGTGGAATTAAGCTTTTTTCCAAAATAGCATTCACAAAAGAAGAATTGGACTCACAGTCTCAAAATTTCATCACAGGGCACTCTTGAACAAGAGTTCAACATACAGCTGAACCAGTTTCCAGCCCAAATCAAGTCTAGCATCAACTACCATTGCTCCATTTTATCTTTTCACATCTTCATAGCTCAGCCTGAGAATCCTCTGTACATTATACATCTGACACAGCTCCACCACCCACCATGTCCAGTTAAGGTCCGCTCTCCATCCTAATGTGTGTACTTTTTTGTCATGACATAAATAACTCAGCCAATCTCAGCTGTACCGGGAATCAAAAGCAGTGGAAAGGGTCCAGCTGTTATCAATGTTGCCTTGGATATACTGCATGACACTAAGGACTGTAGGGAATAAAGCATCTGCAGTCCACACAGATGAAGAAGAAGCAAAGGGTATTAAAATGATCTGTGATGAGAAAAATTACACAGCATTGCATTTTCCCAACACAACACAACTCCAGCAGAAAATGAAGGAGAGGTTCATATGCCAGCATGGGGCAGAAATACATGACAAATTACTTAGATGCGGGCTGGTCACTCTGTGTTATCCAAATATTCTCTTCCTTACTATTCCAGATTGCAGTGCACCATATTTCACATTGCACCGTGTTTTCACTTGCATTGTTTGTTGGCTTACTTTGTTCCATGTAGCTTCTACCAGCAGTTTCCATCGCTTGGCTGGAGATACTGCCCAATAGCAGTGCTGTTTCCACATGTTAATATTGTCAACGAAGTAGACTTCAAAGAAGACAACTAACTGTTACGAAGGGCTGTGGGAAGACAGTGTAGGGGTAAAATGAATAGATTTTGGCACAGACAGACAATCCCTACTAGTAGCAAACATTTTGCTTAGTATGCTGCTTTCCATTACTCAGGCCTACCTGGGTCAAATATTCCAAATAAGCCTCACTATGCAGCTTCAAATGAGTTAACGTGGCTGTCTCCACAGAAAGGCACAGGCTGTAGGGAGGGCCTCCTCCACAAGGCTTGTCGGCAGACTTTTGGTACTGAAAGCATTTAAAGTGCTGGAACACAAGCTTCAGGACAAACTTTAAATCTTGTGGGTTGCTCTATGCACAACATAACCCCAGTACGGGCTAGTAGAGGTATGCTTACCGGCACCAGAAGGGATGAGGAACGTCTCTTTGTGCTGCAGTCACACATTGGACTGAATGAAAAACTTACCTTAAATTTGCCTGTGCTCCAGGTCACAAATGCATCGTTTCTTTGCTGCTAGTTTGGTTTTTTTTTTTTGTGTGTGTGTGTCAGAGTCAGGAAAAATGAGGTTACTTGGGCAGTCAATTCTTTGAGGCACTCAGAACAGTACAGCGTTTATAGTTTATCTGCTCATTAAGTACATAGCAGCAACCTGTTTCAGTTGAAAGCTTTAGATATTAAACAGCATCTCTAAACAGCTGCCAAAGAGGATGCTGGGTCCTCAGCCCATGCAGCACATCTGAACTCGGCTTCTGTCTGGTTCTCTCTCCTTCTGACTGCTGCTTTTGCAGTCTCAGCTGGGCAGTGGCCCAGTTTCCACGGGAGGAATAGAGAGAGCCCCTTTGCAGTCTAGCCTGGAAAATCTAGTCTGGAAATTCAGACAGATGGGTTGTATAAACTGCTGTCCTAACGTTACTGCTCTGGGTAATTACTGCTAATGCATGTCTTCCTATAGCACAGTGACATCTACAGACCACGTTTAAAATAAGGATAATATTGTACTAATGTCCCATTGCTACGCACTTAAGGTCTGTTCTGCTTAGAAATAAATGTTGGCATTGCCTTAGACGTTAAAGTGCTGTATTGCAGGATGCTGCTGACACTGTTCTCAAATTCTGGACCATCAGGACGTGAGCCAGCTCCAGCCTAAAAACTACAGGACTCGTTACCGTTATCCTGAGCGTGTCTTGTGGTTACTCTTTCCAGAGCACACAAGGCCTTTATGGGCCTGACTCAAGCAAGCCCATGTTTTCTGTGTGAATGCATTGATGCTCAGCTTTCATTAGTGCCACTAATGAGTCTCAGCAATATGGCCATCACTTCCATCCCATTCCTCCTTCTCAGATATTTCTGTCCTGTTGCACTTAGAGGTTTTTGTCTGGGGCAGCACAACTGGATGTGTTTTCCTGGGGTACTTTACTATTCCAAGGAAACTTTTTTCCTTTCCAGTGGTCCCAGGACAGGGAACACCTCTTTGTATATCTTTCTGCATTTATTTTCTCTCTCCTCTTTCACCTCTTTAAACTTAACTTCTTGTCTTGTTTATTTAGCATTAACCCGTCAGGCTGAGCTAAGTTGTTCTTAACCATCTGTCGTGCTTTTTGCTATATAAATGCATAGTCAGATCGAAATGTCATCTATGTAAACCTTAGCACATTGAGGTGCTTAAAATATAAATCCAGAGAAATCCTGTGGGTTTGGGTGCAGCACTTGGAGCTGAATCTATTCAGACCATACACAGACAGTGAATATGTTGACTCAATTGAACGTGGGAGATATTTGCAGACCTTTGATTTGAGTGCACTTTCCGGTTTTGTTCTGACCTTATATCAAATTGAGGACAAGAAAGTCAGCATTTTCCTCTCCATCTTCCATAACAGTTTTCTCACAGGTCTCCAGGCTTAACAGCAGGAAAACAGATACAGGGCTCAGGAATTTCCACATTCTGCATTTGCTATTTGAATGCAGACAGCGTCTCCCAAAGGAGTGCTGACTGAAAAAAAGTATCATCTATTATTTTCTTAAACCACCCATCAGATCCATGCTGATGCATCAAGCATGGGAAAAACACGGATGTTGATCATCTGCCCCAGCACTTCTACCTTTGTTGAGAAGTGAAAACGTTTCTTTTTTGTATATTTGATCAGACCTAATTCTAGTAATTGACTATGCAGAATGTAGGTGCTTTCATCCAAAATGTGTGACAAAGGTCTCAACACTTCAACATCTAAGTTAAATTTAAGCTTACTCAGGAGCCTCTGTTTTTGACATTCTCGGTCCTGCTGCGGTTCTCAAAACCATCAGAAGAAATTCTCAAGACTGGATTCAATGCTCCATGAAGCTGTAGATGCCTTCTTCTGAGTGGAGCCATTCCATCTATTTGTGGATGCCCACGGAAGATGGGGAGACATGCTGCAGGCATTTGACTTCTTAGGCTACCTGAGGTATATATTTTATCTCTAAAGCAGAGTATTTGGGGGCCTTATGTTCTTTACTTGGTCAGAGGAGGGACTGCTTTTCAATGACAATTTATTTAAGACAGTAAAAATCTCTATCCTCTTTCTCCCCATGATATAGTATCCCAAAAGAAGAATCTCTGCAGCTTGCCCTGTAGCTTCAATACGAGGGGCACTTTCTTGAAAACAGAGACAGTCTTTTCCAGATCTATTCTAATGAGAGTTTCGCTGCCCTCTACAAGTAATTACAAAATCCTTTTCAGCTTACTTTGGCTGGTTGTGTTCTCCAGCTCTTGCCTTTGGTGGAAATGAGACCTTCTGATCCGTTCTAAGCCAATTATGGGGTGCTTTCATTTTCTGTGGCATCCCAGTGAATCACACTTCTTGAGATTTGAATGTTTCACTGATCTTTTGATGTTAAAATGACTGGGCCTTGTGCTGTGCTGTCTTGGACATGTTAAATGGCTGCATGGCTCATTTGCTTTCAGTGCATTGACTCATTCCTCTGATATTTCTGCTCTCAGCTATTGTTCATCAGACTCTGGTCTTAGGGAGACTTCAGCAGTCTTCTTGTTCCCTTCTTCTTGCCCATACTTTGCATGTAGAAATGGTATCTGAAATCTCTTGCAAAGCTGATAATTCTTGCATCATCTTCTGATGTCTTTTGTCTCAACTTGCAGAATTTATTGTGGAACATCTACTTTTGTGGACTGTGAATTTGAGTTTGAGGCTCTGAAATTGAATTTGAGACTCTGAATATGAGCCAGCAGTGTGCCCAGGTGGCCAAGAAAGCCAGTGACATCCTGACACTATGTAGGGAAGTGATTGTCCCCTTGTACTCGGCTTTGGTGAGGACACACCTCGAGTACTGTGTTCAGTTTTGGGCACCACAATACAAGAGAGATGTGGAGGTGATGGAGCGAGTCCAGAGGAGGGCAACAAAGCTGGTGCAAGGCCTAGAGAATATATCGTACGAGGAATGACTGAATGCGCTGGGGCTGTTTAGTTTGAAAAAGAGGAGGCTGAGGGGAGACCTCATCACTGTCTATGAAGGGACATTGACCTGAAGGGACATTGTGGAGAGGCTGGTGCTAGTCTCTTCTCACAGGTAACTGGAGACCGAACAAGGGGAGAATGGCCTCAAGCTAAGACTGGGTAGGTTTAGATTGGACATTAGGAAAAAGTTTTTCATGGAGATAGTGGTCAGGCACTGGAATGAGCTGCCCAGGGAGGTGGTTGAGTCACTGACCCTGAGTATGTTTAAGGGACATTTGGATGTGGTACTTAGGGATATGGTTTAAAGTGAATCATGTAGAGTAGGGTCATAGGTTGGACTTGGTGATCCTGAAGGCCTTTTCCAACCTGGATGTTTCTGTGATTCTGTGAGTTTGGGATTTTTTTTTTCCTTGGACCTATTTTTATGCTATCTTGGATTGCATTTTTTTTTTTTTTGACAAGTCCTGATGTTGTTTTTTTTAGACTTGGAGGATTTTATCACTGTGATTTAGTCCCTCCTCAAGTGGTAAAGGCAACTCTTTCATCTTGGAACATTCCCAAACTATGCTTTCAATCTAATTTTGTATTCGACATCTGCATACTTTTACATACATACACTTTGTCCTTTTGGAGACACAGCTTCTCCTGCTGCCTTCTGCTGCCTATTTTTATGCTATCTTGGATTGCATACCTTACCATGCAGCACAGCAGGGCTACCTTTTCACCACTGCCCTCAGACTTCTGGCACTGTGTGGATCCAGCATAGAGGCTTTTTCTAACCTTTTTCCACACTCAGTTCACTCCTCCCATGGTGCTGGTCTGTGATGGTTTGGGTATCCACCTCCCCCCCACACTTTAGAAATCACCCAGACTAGACTCAGTCAGCTCTGGAAATTTGAGTGAAGCTTATATTTACAGCTATGACAATATACAAGCAGATATTTACAGTATATACAGTTATAGACAGAAATATACAAGGTAAAAAGGTAATACAGACACAACTCCCCTCCCAGAAACCTGAGTCTCCAGGAGGGGCTCTCAACCACCCCCTCACCTTCCCCCTACCCCTCTCAACCTTACCCCAGTCCTAAGGAAGAATGGAGGTTCGGCCAAGAGGGTTAAAAAGCAGGGTGAAGCAGCCAAGCAAAAGGAGGGTGAGGTTAGAAAGCAAGATGGAGTCCAGCCAGCAGTCACGAGCTCCCCAGCAGGCAGAAGCTCCCCAGCAAAGAGAAGAAGCAAGTGACCTAATCTTTGTTTTGCCTTTCTTTTGTACACATCCCAGCAAGACTGTGAGGGAAGTAGACCTCACCATTGTTTTAATTTCTCAGCCTATGATCTAGTTCTTCTCACCAAAACATGCTAGCTAGGCTCAAACTAGCACATGGTCCTGTTGGTGCTGCTGCAGTGTAACCACCTCTGCTTTTCTGTGTTTTTACTCTCTTCTGCCTATAAATGCTCTTTGCTGCTGGGTCAGGGCAGATTATCTATCTAATGATTTTGGACAGTGCCAGGACTTTTGCTGGGCTGTTCCCTCACATTAAGAAAATAAGATTTAATAGAAAAACTTAGAATATTAATAAGCATTTAAACACTTGATATTTGAGACATTTCATTACTTCCTATAGCATTAAAATGAGCTTTCCAGGTTTCCCCTTGTAATGGGGAGTATGGAGCATTTTTTCCCCTTTTTATTTCTTCAAAAGATCTTCTCTCATTGATTACATCATAAACCACTACTGTACAACTCTGGTCGTCATTGTTCAGAAAGGCATTAAGGCTCCGCCACGACTTAAGTGACGTAGAAACACTTACAAAAAAAAAAAAAGAAATAATGCTTATATTTTTTGCAAAGATCTTAACTAACAATTCTAATAAACACAAAATGGGCAGGGAAAAATATTGTAACCACAAAATACATTTATGGAGCTGTGTCACTGGATGACTCCTTCAAGACTGTTGCAAAGTGCAGTAGATCTTAAATATTTCTAATAAATTACTTCAGTCTTTCCTATTATCTGAGTAATTAAGAATTTGAAAGGAGATAGTTGGAGGACAGTCATTCATAAAAATCTATGCATTTCAAAGTACTAGGAAGATCAGGCCAATGGTATGGGTGTTGTAAATTATTTGCTAATTGCAAGAATCAAAGACATGATAAAATCAAGCAGAATAAAGGAAATATTTCTTTCATCTCCTGTAAAGGAGATGAAACATTAAAGTAAAAATGTCAGAAGCCCCCTTGAGCAGGGTAAATGTGCCACTGGGATCAAAGAGACTTGAAAATCCTGGAGACATTGCTCATGCCTTCCACACTGATTCTCATGAACAGTTATCAGATCTGGAGCTGGATGTGATTTGAACCTTGGAGAATAAAACTGTGAAAATCTTGGAAGGCATGGGACTTTGAAGAGTATGTCCATCAGCTGTGTGTGGGAGTTGTTAACATTTAGTAAAAGATACTACATCTCCCTCTCTGCTGGCCTAGCTGTGTAAAACCTCCTTGAGGCTGATGTGTGCCATTTGTGGGTGTGTGCCACTATCTATGTGGGTTTTTTTATATTTCAGTTTAAGGATTTGGCAGTAGTAAGTCTTAGACTTTTTCTACACAGTACTAGAGTAAAGTTAATCTCTTAGTGCCAATGGTAAGAGAATAAAATTCATATTTTTCAGACTTCCCAGCTGAAGTCAGAAGTTTGTGTTGCAGCCTTTATTAGTTTGCACCGGTCATTGTAACTTCCCTGGGGAACTTTTATAGTGAAAGACAGCTATTAAAATGTCAATCACATCTTGTTCTTCCCAGAAATAGGTTCAGAGGCAAGAGTGGCAAAGAATCACAGAATGACAGGGTTGGAAGTCAAGTTGGAAAAGACCTTTGAGATCATCAAGTCCAACCTAGCACCCCATATTATCTAATTGGCTAAATCACATTCAGTCTCTTTTTAAACACCTCCAGGGATGGTGACTCCACCACCTCCCTGGGCAGCCCATTCCAATGGCCAATCACTCTTTCTGAGAAGCATTTCTTCCTAGCATCAAGCCTAAACCTACCCTGGCACAGCTTGAGACTGTGTCATCTTGTTCTGTCAGTGGTTGCCTGAGAGAAGAGACCAACTCCCACCTGGCTACAACCTCCTTTCAGGTAGCTGAAGACAGTGATAAGGTCTACCCTGAGCCTCCTCGTTTCCTGACTAAACAACCCCAGCTCCCTCAGCCGTTTTTCAGCAGACAAAAGTGCACAAACTAAGGGTGACTCAGTCTCTAGTGGTAGTTGACAACGATTTTGGCAAATTTATAATTATCTGGGAGAATATTACAGAGAAGGCCCTTGTTTCTTGAACTCTAAGGCCTTAAGGTTGTCTGTGGCAGGTCATAAAGTATAGCTGCTTGTATTCCAAAACCCATGGAAGGCAAGTAGGACACTACAGAGGTTAAGAAACCGGACCCAATGAAGTGAATAAAGAAAGGTTGTTCAAATTCTGCATGCAAAACACTAAGGAAGATTTTAAAGCTCCTTAGCAGATATTTAGGCAAAGTATAAAGTACTGCATTCGCCAAAATCACTTCAGAAGACCTTCAGAAAGTAGCTTTTGAGCATTTTGCACACTTACTTTGAGGTAGATATTGACTTTATATCAACTTGTCCTTTGAAACATTTTGATTTTAAAACACTCTTAAACTCTGCAGAAGTACTAACTATCTCTTCCATCCTTAAAATCAGTATAGTAGGATACTGTAATGTAGTTAAACTCTGTAGTGTTTGTTTTTTTTTAATGATCCTTATGGAAAAGCTAATCATACAGATGTAAAGAAAGTCAACCAAGTCAGACTGACAGGTCCAATACTTCTGGGTTTATCCAAATGGGATCTGATGCACAGCTTTTCTACAAAGATAAAACTGTTGTGGTATTTGCTCAGAATTTGTGTTATTACTGTGCTAAGATGGACAACAGGTAACCTACTGGATCAGTAGGTTGGTTTGTGATAGATCTTCTTTGGGGCATGTTGGGTTTTGACTTTTTTTTCCTCCCTACTGTTCCATAAGTTCATGAACTTGACTGTATGAAAGAATCTCACTGGTATGCTGACAAAGTTGACTGTTTTGTTTCAGGAGTTGTAATGAAAAGACAGCCTGGGCTGTTATCAAATACACAGTCAGCCTTCTTCCATTTTCATCTTCTCCTTCTGATGCAAACCAAAAGCAAAGGACTGAATACTTAAGAACGAATTATGCTTTTCTCCTAGCATTCACTTCTGTTTGTTCCTTGAGTGACTATGGGGTTGCATTTTGGCTTGAGAAAGCACCTTCTTGCTTCTCAATTTTCTGTGTGTTTCAGTTAGAGTCATAGAGAGGTCTCAATTTCCAGGGCTTATTCTGTAATTTAGAGATTTTTCTGAACTGGAAAGCCACCTGTTAGCAATTACATCCTTAGGTGACTTCATTTTATCAATGGGTAAAATGACAGGGAGCTCTTGGGAGAATTTTTAGTGTCTTTCCCCTTTCTTTAGTAGACTTTTTGTAATTGTTCTGTCCTTGCAGGCCTTTTCAGGAAGCAGCAGCATCTTCNACCTTACCCCAGTCCCAGGGAAGAAGTGGAGGTTTGGCCAGGAGGGCTAGGAAGAAAAGAGGATTAGAAAAGCAAA
The DNA here is from genome assembly GCA_013400475.1 of Tricholaema leucomelas. Classification (NCBI taxonomy): domain Eukaryota; kingdom Metazoa; phylum Chordata; class Aves; order Piciformes; family Lybiidae; genus Tricholaema lacrymosa; species Tricholaema leucomelas. Next base: position 9,763 of record WAAF01010017.1, on the reverse strand, counting down.
ATGGAGGGTGAGGTTAGAAAAAAATGCAGCTTGGAGCTCACCAGCAGCAGAAGTGAGACTGGTTAATCTATGTTTTGCTTTTTGTTCTTATACATCTCAGCAAGCCTATGAGTGAAGTAGACATCTCCATTGTTTTCCTTTCACAGCCTGTAATCTAATTCTTCTCACCAAAACATTCTAGCAAGGCTCAAACTAGCACACATGGAAACGTGGAAAACTGTTTTCACCGTGAGTGTGACAGAACACTGGAGCAGGCTGCCCAGGGGAGTTGTGGAGTTTCCCTCTCTGGACATATTCAAGACTCGCCTGGATGTGTTCCTGTGTGATCTGGTCTAGGTGGTCCTGCTCTGGCAGGGGCGGTTGGAATGGGTGATCTTCTGAGGTCACTTCCAACCCCTGACATTCTGTGATTCTGTGAAGGTAAAGCAGGCCATTGTCTTACTGATAGAAAGTGGAGAGTGGAATAGAAGTTGCACAACACAAAGGCTCCTTTTCCTTTGGAGATATCATTAGCTTTGCCCTCTTTGAAACTAGAGATTATCTATGATATTCATCAATCTCTAAAATGTACTTAGCAATTTGTAGGTTTAGTTCTGATAATCGAGTATGGTTTGTTTCCTCACTAATTGAAATCACAAATGCAAAGTACTAGGTTTCTTTTGTCATAATAATAAAAAAGATATTGGCAGGTCAGAGAATGTGCTGGAGTGTGTCCAGAGAAGGGCCAGGAGGATGATCAGAGGGCTGGAACACTTTTCCTATGGAGACAGACCAAAAGAGTTGGAGCTGTTCCGTCTGGAGAGGAGAAGGCCTCAAGAAGACCTTATTGTGGCCTTCCAGTATCTGAAGGGGGCCTGCAGGAAAGCTGGTGAGGGACTTTTTAGGATGTTGGATATGATAGAACAAGGGGGAATAGATCCAAGCTAGAAGTGTGCAGACTCAGATTGGTTGTTAGGAATTTTTTCACTAGAAGGGTGGTAAGACACTGGAAAGGGTTGCCCAAGGAGGTGGTAGAAGCCCCATCCTTGGAGGTTTTAAAGGCCAGGTTGGATTGGGCCCTGAGCAACCTGATCTAGTGTGAGGTGTCCCTGCCCATTGCAAGGGGGGTTGGAGCCAGACGATCCTTGGAATCTCTTCAAGCCCTTGCAATTCTGTTCTTTGAAAGTAGCTGCTGAACCACAAGCACTCATTTGCCTGACCTATTGGTCCCACACACCCAGTAAAACCTTAGGGCTTTACCTCTCGCATAAAAGGTTTTTTGGGTAATTTTTCAAATCATGTCCATATGCCTGGAACACAAACCCTATGAGGAGAGGCTGAGGGAGCTGGGGTTGTTTAGCCTGGAGAAGAGGAGGCTCAGGGGGGACCTCATTGCTGTCTACAACTACCTGAAGGGAGCTTGTAGCCAGGCAGGGGTTGGTCTCTTCTCCCAGGCAACCAGCAATTTACAATTCAGAAACAAGGACCCCCTTGGACAAGGGAAAAGTAAAATAGCTCTCCTCCCCACCCTCCCCACCTTATACAGAAGAAAGAGAGAAATCAGAAAAGCCCAAATGCTGCTATCTACTTAGCCATAACAAGAGTCTCAGCCAAGGTCAGGGAAGCCAGAGCAAAGAACAGAAAAAGAAGAAAGAAAAGGTTGTGCAGCAAATCATATACTAAACCAGCAAGTGAATGGAATGATATAGACTTAGCTATTATTTTTCTTTTGCATCCAATCCCCTATTTTATTTACTTGTTATTCAAATGTATTCGGAAAGTTCCTATTTCTTGTTTATAATTTATAACCAGGCTAGAGGGTTAGTTTTAAACCACCACAATGCTGTAGCCTTCAGTTCTAGAAAACGAGGAAATGCCTAAATTACCAATCAGAAATCTAAAAGCAGGAGAAATGAGACATACCATTCTTGTTATTTTAATGTAATATTTGTGATGTATATTCTGCTCAGATGTCTGTCCCATGAGGCCAGAACGTGCTCTTACTCACTACATAGTGAATATTGTTTTCCTGTTTTCAATAGTAGTCTTTTAAATTTGCCTTTTAGGGACAAACTATTGATCCTGGAGTTGTTTGGGCTGTTCTAGGTTTTTTTTAAGGGTGGAGTGGAAAGGTTTTGGTGTGGATAGTGTGCCCACAGTACCTACTGTTCCCTTGGTTATTATTTGTATTGTGTTAGTGGCACAAAGCTCTTGAGGGCCACCTCTGCTGACTTAATAGCTGAAAGCAAAAAGGAGTGTATTTTTCTGTCTGGTTTGAGGCAAATCAGCATTTTCTATATGAAATCCAGTTTGTCTGCTGTATCTTGCAAAGCTTTTAAATGCTTGATGAGAGACAAAGAGCATAACCCTAGCCCCATGTGATGAATATATCCCAGTTCTTCTCCCTGAAAATCTTTTTCATGCTGGTTTGTGAGATACATCTTGTAAACCGACAAGCGAATAATTATCATTCTAGCCTAGGAGAAATTCACTACTTTTTAAAAGATCAAATCAGACAAGCACTGTGTTATTATCTGAGAATATGATCTTCAGTCCAAAATCTCACAGAGAGGTTACAAAATTTCCAAAATAAGGATGCTGTTTCTTTTGAAATGATGGATCAAACCACCTAAATTGGTTAGGAACACACAGATACATATATTGTAATTCATATTTACTTAACTCAGGTTTTTTCTTGGTCAGCTTTGATGCATATCTTCTGCCAAGGATATATCAGCTTCCTGTTTCTTTGGCGCTTCTGAGCTCATCCTGGATGATGCACAGCATCATCTGCTGCTCGCTTCTCCATGACTGAAATGTAAAACTTTACATTGAAAATCTGTGCCTTGTAATAGCTGCATAGAATACTCCAATGGAGTGTCAGCAGGAAACAAAGAAATTAACACAGCAGTAACAACAGCATTGGCTACAGTTTGTATTTTAAGTGCAATTAGATTTCCTGAGTGGACTTCTGAATATCTTGGGAGAATGCTCAGGTCTAAAAAAGAATTTGCAGAAAAAAATAGGGGATTGGGAAAATTTCTCTATTCAAACTAATTTTAACACATTAAACACTTTCACTGTGAGAGAGACTATTATACAACTCAGGGTTTGAAAGACAGAATTGTTCTGTCACGCTAAAACGGTTGCAAATCTTGATCGCTGCAAGCCACATCCTTCATATATGACATCAATAACCACATTAAATAGGGATATTTTGTCTAGACTCATTTGTCTCTTTCCAATCTCCTTGACTTCTTAAAAATATTATTAAATACTCCATTTAATTTACTTACTTGTTTCCAAAATGGTAAAAAACATAAATGAGGACATATTAATGTTTCTTAATTTTTTTTCCCTACAATGATTTTTATTGCTTCCTAATTGGAAAACAAAATTCTTAATTTTGAATTCTGTTGTAGTTCACAACAAAAAGACTTTAAATATATATGAGTGTGTTGCACAAAGGAAGTAATTCGTAGAATCATACAGAATCACAGAACTGCCAGGGCTGGAAAGGATCTCAAGGATCATCTACTTCCAAGCCTTCTGCCATGGGCAGGAACAGTTTAAACTAGATCAGGTTGCTCAAAGTCACATCCAGCCTGGCCTTAAAAATTTCCAGAGATGGAGCTACTACCACATCCCCAGACAAACTGTTCCAGTGTCTCACCACCTTCATCATGAAGAACCTCTTCCTAATATCCAATCTGAATCTCCCCATCCTCCCCCATTCCAACATTCCAATTTCAAAACTTACCACATCTATGTAACAGGAATACACATAATGTATTAGCATCATTGTCTATCATGTCTTGAAGAGTCCTTTATTCTTAATTCTGAAATGTTTGAGTTAATTCTGATACCTGGTCTTCTTTAATAATGAAACAATTTGGCTAAATATTCTTGCAATTAGTTGCTTGCAGCTGGGTGCAGGAGGAGACTGGAAATTGTGGTGTGATTTTTCAGTCCAAAGTAGTTTTGGCTAGTTTGACAGAGAGCAAAGAAAGGGCAAGATCTGTGGCTGTTCTGCGATGCAGATGAGAGCTTTTCTCAAGGCTTGCTAGCAGGCACTTTAGGAGCCTGGAGATCTGTTGCAGAGCTTGGAGTGGGAAATTAAAAGACATCTTGAAAAAATAACCATTCCTTTCTTGTTGAAAGCACCTCATTCAGGTACTCCAACTAGACGACAGCATGTCTCTTCATGTAGTTGTTGAGGTCAGAGGGAACTGCTGGATATACACAAAATAACAATTTATCTTTGATAAAACACAGTGTTTCCCAGAAAATTGTCCACTCATGAAGGTAACAACAGATGAGAGATACACCACTTTCCGTGGCAGATTGATCCAAACAGTCAGCAATAATCTAAATATGTGCCTGCTATTTAAGGTTCTTACTGGAGACAGAGAAGACCCTTTTCCTCTTGAGGATGAAACTCAACCAGGTTGCGCAGTGCAGCTGTGCTCTTCATCCATCTGTTTTCAAGACTTGTCTGGATAAAGCTCTGAGCAACCTGGGCTGAGCTCAGAGGTGATGCTGGTTTGAGTAAGATATTGTATGAGTGACTCCCACAGGACCTTTCTGGCCTGCATTATTCCATGATCTTACAACACACTAATCTCAGTATTAACTTACCTGACAGTTTCCAGACACAAGGCCTTTGCAGGCTGATAGGCTTAGTTCTGATGAATTGTATCTCCTTGGAGTGCTCACTCCCTGGCCACAAGGAACCAGAAAACAAGACATGGCAGAGCACTTATTTTACCTGCTGCCTTTTAATTTAAATTACTGGAATTGTAGTAACAGAATTTACCTTAACTTCAAACTCAGTTTGAGGAACTGTTGTTTTTTCTAATCATTCAGTGTCTTTTGAACTTCAATACTTCTGAAATATTCCTATGTCATTGAGCAAGCCAGTGGCAAGAATATTCTCACATGTATGTAAAAAAAATCTAGTTTTTACTTATGCAAAGCCATTGGAAAATCTGTTACTTAAAAAAAAAACAAACAAACCAAAACAAAAAAAACAACAACAAAGCCCAAACCAACAAAAACCCACAAAAAGAAGCAGCAGGCTGCTGTCTTTCACAGAATCACAGGTTAGGGTTGGAAGAGACCTCAAAAAATCATCCAGTCCAACCCCCCTGCCAGAGTAGGATCACCTATACCATATCACACAGGAATGCATCTTGGCAGGTCTTGAATATCTCCAGAGAAGAAGATTGCACAACCCCCCTCGGCAGCCTGTTTCAGTGTTCAGTCATGCTCACAATGAAAAAATTCTTCCTCATGTTTCCATGGAATTTCCTATGCCTCAGCTTCCACCCATTGTCCCTTGTCCTGTCACTGGGCATCACCAAGCAGAGTCTGACTCCATCCTCTTGGCACTCACCCATTACATATTTATAAACATGAATGAAGTCACACCACAGTCTCCTCCTCTCCAAGCTAAAGAGCCCCAGCTCCCTCAGTCTCTCTTCATGAGGAAGATGTTCCACTCCCTTAATCATTTTCATGGCTCTGTGCTGGACTCTTTCAAGCAGTTCCCTGAGGTCCTTCTTGAAATGAGAGGCCCAGAACTGGACACAATATTCCAAATGCAGCCTCACCAGGGCAAAGTAGGGGTGGGGGAAGACTGATTCTTGTCAGAGTAAAGTATAGGATATCCCACTTGAAAAAAAAGAACCAAATAAAAAACAAAAAACAAAAAACAAAAAAAACCCAAACAAACAAACAAAAAAAAAAAAAAAAAAAAAAGAGAAGGAAAAAAAAGTGATGTTTCAAAACATTTATTTTCCGAGTGCTACACTTCACTGATACATTGGTTGTTAGGGTAGAGAACAGCAGCTGTATGCTAGGGGATCATATGGGGCAGAGAAATGGTTTTTGGGCTCTTCTGCTGTTTTCCATTCCTGCTTCTACCTTTATAACATGCAGTAGGGTACATTATATATATCATTATTAGAATAGAATAGAATAGAATAGAATAGAATCAACCAGGTTGGAAGAGACCTCCAAGATCATCCAGTCCAACCTAGCACCATCACCTAGCCCTATCCAGTCAACTAGACCATGATCAGAGAAAGCGTTTATTGCTGGGATACATCGCTGTTACCATGATGTGGTTTAGACCTTTTCTTCACCCTTTGTTACCCTCATATTTCTGAGAGTTTCCATCTTGAAAGACGAAATGCAATAAGATTAAGTCAATTCATTGTGGATCCTTACTAATACATTCCGTACCACGCTGCAAACCAGGACTGTAATGACATATGACAGACTGAACTCAGTATACAGAGGTGAGTAGTAAAAATGGGAAAACTTTGAATGATCCAAAGCAGAAATAGTTAATCTCTCTCTACTTTCTTTCACCTGGAACTGTACATCTTACTCAGCAAATCTAGGTCAGCACTAGTTATTTGTCTAATTCAGCTGGCATATGCATTCAAGACCTAAGGTATAACTGTGATCTGATTCCTGATGGTAGCATCCTGCTCTTACTTTTGGGTGCTACAGACTTATACTCTCAGAAATTGTCTGAAGTGCAGATGCTGCCTAATTATACAATACAAAAAGATTTTGCTTCTGTGAAGATTTAGAAGAAAAAGAGTCCTCTGTAATGCCTACACAATTATAAAAAGGCTTTGTCTGAAGGAAAAAAAAAAGAAAGAAAAAAAAAGAGAAGCTTGAATCTGAATCCAGTCCAAGGATTGTCTTTTTAAAAGAGCTGAATGAGTCCTAGGGTGGAGATAAAAATACAGATAAAGAGAAAACAAATAATTGTTCATGGTAGAATAGAGAGATAAGGATCCATTTAGCATGTGCTTCTGTGGGCAGCTACAGCTTGGCAGCTGTGCTGGTGACATTTCAACATTGGGAGTCTACACAGAAGCTCTGTAGCCTTTCTTTCCCATGGGCGCATTTCTTGTTCTGCTGCCACTAAGGTACAAACAATTCCTTCCTACTTCTGCTGTCCATCATGAGGTGTGCAATAGCTGCTCTACAGCGTGTCAACAATGACTACACAGAAAACTGGTAAAAAAATGGGAGAACTTTGGTATTTCCAAGCAAGGGCTGGGCTGTAAATAGGATTTGGTATGAAATAAGAAAATTATTGTTTCAACTATTTTCTTAGTCAATGGTATCTAAGGACAGTCAAAGTTGATCCCTACACATCTTTTGCTAAGCTGTCTGGCTTTTCATCTTTCCTGTAATGAAGATCACCACAATCATGACTTTCTTCTGCTGAATAAAATACTTTCATTTCTTTCTTAAATTTGTAAGATTATCTTTTAAAAATGTATTAAATTTTTTCACTAACATTTTTAGTGGTAAGCTTTGAAAAAAACATACTCTTGAGAAAATACTAATGTTAAATATCTAACTAGGTACATCAAAATTTAATCTCTACTTTTAGTAAACATTGAAGATTACAGGATCACAGAATGTCAGGGGTTGGAAGACACCCAAAGAGATCATGGAGTCCAACCTCACTGCGAGAGCAGGACCATAATTAGCTCAGGTCACAGAGAACATATCCAGACAGGCCTTGGAGAGAAGGAGACTCCACATCCTCTCAGGAGAGCCTGTTCCAGTGGCCTGTGACCCTTACAGTAAAGAAGGTTCCCCTTGTGTTGAGATGGAACCTCTTGTGTCTTCTCTTCTCCAGACTAAAAAGCCCCAGGTCCCTCACTCTCTTCTCATAAGGCAGTGTTCCAGTCCCCTGATCATCTTCGCAGCCCTCCACTGGACCCTCTCCAGCAGATCCCTCTTAAACTGGAGAGCCCAAAACTGAATGCAGGACTCAGATGGCATCTCACTAGGGTAGAGGGGGAGTAGAACCTCCTTTGATCTGCTGGATACACTCTTAATACATCCCCAGGATCTCACTGGCCTTCTTGGCCATGAGGGCACATTGCTGTCCCATGGATAACTTGTTTCCACCAGCTCTTCCAGGTCCCTCTCCACAGGACTGCTTTCCAGCAGATCACTTCTCAGCTTGTACTGGTGCAGTTTATTGTTCCTTCCCAGCTGCAGGACTCTGCACTTGTCCTTGTTGAACCTCATTTGGTTCCTCTTTGCGCAGCTCTCCAATCTGTCCAAGTCTCACTGGATGGCTGCACAGCCTTCAACTGTATCAGCCAAGCCTCCCAGTTTGGTGTTATCAGCAAACTTGCTGAGCAGACACTCTGTTCCCTCATCAATGTCGTTGATAGTAGTGATGAATAAATATCTTGGAAAAAGTACTCACTGAAGTTTTGGATTTTACATAAGGTATTTGAGAAATCTGCAAAGTCAGACAATGTAGCACCAAAAGCTGTGGTGGAGAGCTGCCACAATTATATGGGTATTATATGATGTGTTAAAGACAATGTCAGTAATTGTGCTTAAAATCCATTATCAATCAAGTAAGACTGTCTTTCTACAGGCAGCAAGAGTTCCCAAGATCTATTTCAAAGCATCTGTTTTGGCAGTGAAGCTCCATATTTTGGTGACACAAGAAAATGTACCTCAAAATTCTGATCTGTTAGAAGGTTTGGAAAAATTTGAAAGACTACTTTTATTGTGTCTTTTGTAGTAGTTTCTGATGATGATCTGAATTTGAAGGCTAATCAGAGAGAGCACTGATGCTGTGTTTTTTAAACAAGGCTGTAAAATTTTAGTGCTCCCTGGTATGGCTTGAAGAAGAAGGATCTATAGGGAAAGGCTCTTAATCTGTTTTGGCCATAAATAAAATGTATCAGTGGAGAAAATGAAGTTTGTATCCTCATGATTATTAAGTGGAATAATGGCATTTAATTTATGATCCTAATGCAAATTTCCTGAGTCATAAACTGACTAAAATTGTTTTTTTGTTTTTTTTTTTTTTGTGTGTAAACAGCTTTAGGTGAAGCTGTGGTACTATGTGACTTTTTAGGTTAGTTTTGAGGTAAAAAGGGAAAGAAAATTAAGCATGGAAATGATCTAGGTATTTACATTAGAATTCCATTTACCCCAGGAAGCATCAGGAAAGTTAGAACATGGTATTTTTGTGCCCTAGAAAAGATGAAAAGAAAAACAAGTAAAGGCCTCATATGAACTTTATGAGAAGATTTAATATTATCAGACAGGCTTATCTAAACCGAACATTCTTGTTTCCTTGTCACCCCCGGATTTATCCCATGGCTGCCTTTTTCTAGCCTTGATGCTATTTATGCATAGTATTATATATAAACCATGAAATCCAATGTTATTTACAGCCACAATAACACTTCTGTTGAGATGCAAAATAAAGTATACCACAACACCATGTCTCTTGCCTTGCAATGAATGTTGATGAAACAATGTGTATCCTAAAGCATTTTATAGAAATTCTGCAAATGTGACCTTTTGAAGGTGTTCTGTGGTGATGGTTTGGGTATTACCTACCCCCACACACTTCAGAAATCACCCAGACTAGACTCAGCCAGCTCTGGAAATTTGAACAAAGCTTATATTTACAGCTAGCACAATATACAAGCAGATATATACAGTAGATACAGTTATATACAGAAATATACAAGGTAAAAGGTAATACAGAAACACAACTCCCCTCCCAGAAACCTGAGTCCCCAGAAGGGGCTCTCAACTGCCCCTTCACCTTCCCCCTACCCTTCTCAACCTTACTGCAGTCCCAAGGAAGAAATGGAGGCTCGGCCAGGGGGGTTAAGAAGCAAAGTGGATTAACCAGAGAGACAGCAGAGAGGCTAGAGAGATATGCACCTCAGAGCACCCCAGCAGAAGAACGACTCCCTTATCTATG